>WAAD01003093.1:29312-45196 GCA_013389945.1 Fregata magnificens
AATCCTCAAATAGAATCAAAATGGTCTGATGACTGATGAATAATGACAGCATCGGAGGATCAACTTTCCTGGCCTAAGCCAAGTGAAAACAAGAGTCTCTGAGAATCGCTTAAAATCATCCCAGAATAAAGTCATCATACTCATCATATGGAAACTCAATCTAGAATATGACAACAGTCTTTTGTGATCTCCTAATGAAGGAGGACTTTCACAGATATTTTTTTCTTTCCTAAATTGCCTCCAGATCCAAGCCATGGCTTCTCAAAACTCCAGTGAACAAGAAAGCTGTAGTGAATGATATCTGTACAATATCCTAAAAAATCAAAAGTTTGGCATGGTCAACCTTACGTTCTTGCTTTGCTTCACTTTTCTTCAGCTGATGAAGAAGACTGCCACAGCCTCTCAAAACAGTCTTCAATGCTCGTAAACCCCAATCATAGTGCTGCTGTGGCGTCAGAAGCTCCCTAAATTTAAAAACAGCAATATAGTCATAAGACTTAGGTGCCAGCACCTGAAATTTTTGTTTGGCAAATGAATACGCTCATAATATGCTTCTGGGCAAAAGAGAAACTGATAAGTATTTGTAGCACCATCTGTAATGCGTTTCAGAGATATAAGCAATGATGCTCGGAAATTTTCAGAGGGAGTATATTCAACAGCTAATGCATTTATTATGTCTCTAACAGCATTAATTAAAAACTCTGAACTTTGTTCTCTCTAATATTCATGCTTATAACCAAATAGTCACTTGCATTTCAACAACTTTAAGAGTCTAAATTCAACACAATGCTTGTGAGCATTCATATGCTCACATTCATATTTAGTGAGCGTAATAGGGGAGCAGTACTTTGCTACCTTGAGATTATAACTGCATTCCAGATATTTTCACACCTGAACCTCCCAATAGATTGCAATATTTTTATTTTATAAGTTAAATTAGTATCTACAGAGATGCACAGTATACCATTCAGATTTAAGAGCTGTATTGAATATAAAGCTCTAGATGACTCCAAACCTGCGGGTTTATGTCTAGTTTTGTTTCCAGCGCATAGCTTTCTGCAATATCCAAGTCATAAAGTATTACAGAAAATTAACAGAAAGCATGTGTAGATTGTATCCCTATAGTCATGCTTTGGCATAGACTAGATGGAGAAGAAACAAAGATGGCAGTGAGATAACCACAAGGATTACTGCTACAATAAAAGCAGGAGGGAAGAGAATTAGAAAGGTAACATGACTAAGGGAAAAAAACCAAACAACTTACCTTGCTAGATTAAAAATAGCCACTAATTTTCTACCGAGTATTTTAGCATCCTTAAAGCCTTCTGAATACAAAATCACTTCTGCAATGAGTTCATTGTCTGGATGAGTCATAGCAACTGGCCTAAAAAGTTGTTTGAGGTTATCAGGCAGTTTTTGTCTTCCACCATAACCTTTTCCAGCAGGATTCAGAGTGATAAAAATTCCAGAATTATGATCCATTTCAACCTAGCATTAGAAGTGCATTGTAATAGTATATTGTCATATGAAACAGTATTGAGAAATGTTGGGTGGACTATGTTTAGTTACAGTAGTCAGTTTTTTAAGTTTGACCCAGTTGTTTATAGACTGTTTTCATAAGAAGAAAATAAACAAGTTTTGCTGTACCTTTTTGCCAAGCATCTCACATACAGGACTATGTTTCTTCAGTGCATGTTGAATTGTTTGAATCTGCATGGATACTGCAGACAATACAGCTTCCTCAAGTCTATTGAATTCATCAAAACAGCCCCAGGCACCGCACTTCACTAAGCCCACAAATATGCGCCCCATCGACTTCACATCAATGCCCTTAAAATTAAAAAGAATACTATCAAAATTCAAATAACAAGAAAGTAATGAAAGGCTGTCTTCCCATCTATTAAAAAATGTCATTCAAAATATCCACAAATTTCTAATGGAAACTGACAAGTTATCAAAAGTATTTGTAGAATATAATATTGCTTTATGAAATATGGGCATAGATATCCATTTCCTAAATTGTATAGAACCATATTCACCTCATCACAATTAAAGACTAATACTTGTCTTCCAAGAAGTCCACCCAAGGCCTTTACTGATTCTGTCTTTCCAGTTCCAGCTGGACCATAGGGATTTCCTCCAAGGCCCATCTTCATAGCCTGAGTAAGAGTCAGGTAACACTTATCTGTCAAAGGTGTATAAACAAGTTTAGGGGAATTACCCTGCAGAAACAAAACAAATTATATTGATTGGTAGACAGAAATTATTGACGATGTAATTTCATTAATTTCATTCATAAATCATTAATTTGAAAACATAACGGTCAAGATTACTGTCTCATTTAGTATATGAATTTGTTTACAGTTATGAAGTTTTCCTGATTTTATATCAAATGTCAAAGCATTGCACAAATTTTTTTTAGAATTACAGAAAAGGGGTCAACATAAATGAAACTCTACCCTGATATATAAAAGTAACCAGTATACTAGAAAATATTTATATGATACTGTAGCTGCTTTCCATACAACTTACATTTACCCTATCAATATCAAGAATGAAAATGATTACCCTATCTTTTAGCATTTTCTATGAAACAGCATGCTAAGGACACAACAAAGTTGAAAAAAATGGCAACAGTTGGGAGGCAATCAGCAGATGTGTGAAATGACAAAGATTTTGACACATATGTAAAAGCCACCACGTAAAAACTAAAATACCACACCTGATATTCATAAGTATATTGGAGTTCAGCATCTACCATCTGAACATAACATTTTTGGTCTTTCATATAAAATCTCAGCTGCTTCTTCCAAGCCCAGTCTTCAACATTGTGAACCTGAGCTTGATTCAGCTGCTTCACCACATCAATGTTATGAATGATATCAAGAATCAGAGCTTTAAGCTTGAGCTCAAGGATTCCTGATTCTGCAAATAACCACAAAAAAAAAAAAAAATCACAACAGTGTAGTACAGAAGATACACGTTACCCATTTTCAAGTTCATTGTGCTCCTTTCTGTTTTCAGCCAATTTTATTCAGATCTTGTTTCAATTATATATAGAAATATTATTTATTATCTAAAGCAAGCAGCATAAAATGAGATCCTGACAGAGAATGTGAATCATCATGTAACTTCAGTCATTTAGAAGTGATTTTGTCTGCCTCTACACTCAACAGAGAGAGACAGAGGCTCTTCTGGAAAGCAATTCATTCCAGGAGTATTTACAGCTATGTCCACTCTAGTAATCAGTGTGGTACAATCTGTTAATTGATTTGCTGAGGATCTGAAAACCATACTACATGCACTCTGGAGATTTTACTCAGATTAATTAGGTTGATGTGGAAAGAATGTTCGTTAGCAGATTGGGTGCATTAAGTGTACTCTGAGAACATACTTTTTAATTTACTTTCTTTTGAAAGAAATCCAGTTTATGTGCTCCTATACCGTTCCATGATGGGAATTAAACCAAAGTAAGTGGGGATAATCAGGCAACTCACTTCAAAAATCACACCTATTATCCAAACTAAAAGGTACTGTAAATGTATTATACAACAGATGGAATGAACACTCTTCTATAACTGATGACCTTTCTCCAGTGGCTATAGAAAGAGCACAGAAAGGGAGCTTAGACAAAGAACCACACTTACAGAGTGCTGAAGGTAAGTGATATGAATCCTATTCCTAATTAATATATCAGATGTTGACAGTTCATAAATTCTAAATTAGAATTTAATACAGTAAGCAGCTACACAAATGTGGTGGAAGATTTTCAACTACATATCAAATTGAGTCTTTTTATAGGTATAGGGTAAGAGCCATCTCACCTAACCTACACTACCAAATTTTACATCTGAGGTAGTCATTCAAAGCCCCCTTTCTGGTCAAAAGAGAAGAATAAGCACTCAAAGGCATAATTATTCTAATCCATTTGGACTATATAAGATGCAGAACAATCATGTCTTGAGAATAGCCAGTTCATTGGTTTTGCTACAGAGGTACTCAAAAATTATTAGTACAGATGTATACATCTAAGATAGAAAAAAAGAATCACCTGCACGGTTATACTGAACATATTGGCATGACATATGAGGCAAACATGGCTGTTTGGCCAGTTCCAGTGAAACATAACACTACAGCACAGTTCAGTCGGTGAGAACAAATCATCAGTAAATATATAAACCAAAAATTATTAAAAGTTACTAAAAAATCATTAAAGAGGTTTGCAAATACATAAATGCTGCAAGATCATTTTTAACCTAAATAAAAATCCATTGTTCACTCTGAAATATTAAATACACTAATCTTGGCAGTAATAGGTGGCTAACTTTACGTAACTTAACTTTATGAACTCAAATCAAGGCAGATTTATATAATTTCCTGTTTAAATAAATAGAATGTTAAATACTATACAACTACATAGTCATTATAAAGAATTCTGTATTAATGATGACTTTTATACCTGTACTCCCGGTATCTTCTATACCAGTATCAATGTTAGTATAATGTTCCAGTTTAGCCACGAGTTCTAATTCTAGTTGTTGCAGATTATGGTCTTTGATAGCACTTTCAACATCTTCAGTGAACTGAATTTGTTCTGCCAAGGAAAGAATCTTTGGAAGAGAAAATTCAAATTACATTTTATAAATACAGAAGACAGAAAGAAAAAAAGTTTTTCAATTTGTTTATAATTGCTTATTATGTTTGACATTTAAAGTATTTTACTGTATCATTTTTAAACAAAGCCACACATTTGCCATGCTCTTAAGAACAAATGTAGCCATCTTAAAACCTGCTAAAATTTAGCAAAAATTTGCAATGTTTACATTTGCAATAATACAGCAATTCCCTTATCTGTTCTACAGCGTTTGGTAGCAAAATTTTTAGTCTCTTTTCCCATCAAATGATGTGTCGGATGGAAACTGCCACATTGTAGGCATGCTCAGCCCATACACAACAGGCTCAGGAGCACCTCTGACTTTTTGTGTCACTGATCTGCTAACACAGTATTTTGCATTCTGGTTT
Source organism: Fregata magnificens (assembly GCA_013389945.1). Classification (NCBI taxonomy): domain Eukaryota; kingdom Metazoa; phylum Chordata; class Aves; order Suliformes; family Fregatidae; genus Fregata; species Fregata magnificens. Next base: position 34,335 of record WAAD01003093.1, read on the forward strand.
CTAACACTCCACTTATGTTCTAATTACTTTAAGTTCACTGGAAAAGCCCTGTCTGAGCTAGGAAGGTTCAGTCAAACTTGGAACTGGAAAGATCAGTAACAAAAAATTCCACCAATTATGTCAATCTGAAGATTTGTAACATTAACTACATTCTGGGGGAGAGAGAGAGGAACCAGCAGACCTGTAAGGGAGTGACAGACAGGATCACTGAGCAAAGGGCATGGGGTGATGTGACAGGAAGAGATCACAAAAGTCAACAAAATGGGGCTTTAGCAGGGTCACCTCCAGCACTTGCATGTCAGCAAGGAAATGCCTACAAGGCACCATTATGGAGAAATCCCCCAAACCCTCTCCAGAAACTCAGTGTGCTGGGGTGCCTCTCTAAAGTGCCTGTACACTAATGCACGCAGTATGGGGAATAAACATAATGAGTTAGAGATCTGTGTGCAGTTGCAGGGCTTTGATCTTGTTGGGATCATGGAGATATGGTGGGGTGGCTCCCATGGCTGGAGTGTTGCAATGGAGGGATACAGGCTCATTAGGAAGGACAGGAAGGGAAGACGAGGAGGGGGAGTTGCCCTTTATGTGAGAGAGCAGCTAGAGTGCATGGAGCTCTGCCTGGGGACGGATGAGGAGCCAGTTCAGGGCTTATGGGTTAGGATTAAAGACAGGACAGGTCAAGGTGATGTTATAGTGGGTGTCTGCTCTAGGCCACCTGACCAGGAAAAAGAAGTGGATGAGGCCCTCTACAGATAGGAGCAGCCTCACATTCACAGGCCCTGGTCCTCATAGGGGACTTCCACCACCCCAGTACCTGCTAGAGGGGCAACACAGCAGGACATAAGCAACCCAGGAGGTTCCTGGAGTCCATCTATGACAACTTCCTCTTCCAAGTGATAGAGGAGCCAATAAGGACAGGTGCTTTACGGGACACAGTCCAGTGAAAGGCCACAAAGATGATTAAGGGACTGAAGCATCTCTCCTATGAAGAAATGCTGAGAGAGCTGGGACTGTTCAGCCTGAAGAAGAAAAGGCTCAGGGGGGATCTTATCAATTTCTATAAATACCTGAAGGGAAGGTGCAAAGAAGACGGAGCCAGGCTCTTTTTAGAGGTGCCCAGTGACTGGACAAGAGACAATGGGCACAAACTGAAACACAGGAGGCTCTGTCTGAACATTAGGAAACACTTTTTTACTGTTAGAGTGACTGAGCACTGGAACAGGTTGCCCAGGGAGGTGGTGCAGTCTCCGTTCCTGGAGACATTCAAAAGCTGTCTGGACATGGTCCTGGGCGAACCTGCTATAGGTGACCCTGATGGAGCAGGAGGGTTGGACCAGATGATCTCTAGAGGTCCCTTCCCACCACAACCATTCTGTGATTCTGTGTGATTCTCTGTGCTACCAGTCAAAATTGCATAAAAGAATTTAATGCTCATGACTATTTCTGCTTATACAGCTAAGCTTTAGAAACTATATTTTAATCAGATTCAAAAAAGGCTTTGTTATGTTACTAAGTCTTAGCAGCCCTGCATGTAACATTCACTACCTACTAAAATCAAGATTTACATCAAATTTAATAGATGGATGTTAGATCAGGTGCCTTGTAAAATGCTTGAATATCTAAAATGTTTACAAAAGAATTATAAGAACACATATTTTTAAGAATTTCTCTATACTATAAATTAATAAAATGGATTTGTTTGGGGTTATTTTCTTCCAAATCTATACGTATACTTCTTTACGAGACTTCAGAAAATAACTTATTTGGTAAATCTAAGACTACACAGTGGCATTACTGGATCAACTACTACCTGGGAAGGAAAGAGCGATGGATCAATTGAACCTTGTGATTTTTTTCCAGCATCAACACAGTCAACTAACATTTTTTTCAGGGTCTCCTTCATCTCCAAAGCCAAACTGTTTAGCCACACCTGACAAAGAGATTAAAAATCCTCAAAAGTTACATTACAAAGTAACTTCTCAAAGACGCTTGAACTATATTTGGATGTGATTTTCTTACCTCCACATCATTTGACAGAAGAACTTTATTTCTAAGTGGCACAGTTTCTCCTTCTACAGACTTCATGGCAACTATGTATTTAAATTCTTCATCAAAGCTCACACTATTAATGCCTATTAATCAGAAAACAGCAATGAAGTTATATATTGTTAAAGTCAAACATTAATTCCTTAGTGTCTAGTAGCAGAAAGAGAGAAAAAAAAGTCTGCAACAGATTATTTAGCTTTGAAGAACCTTATTTCTAAATAAGTACATTTCACAAATGAAGATTAATGCATTACCAGCAAAAAGTTTCTTAAGATGAGACTGGATAACCAGAGGATTTGTGGACTGTCCTAAAATTTCTAATAAGTCATCATCTCCAATGAAATAGAATCTTGGAAATGCTGAGCGCTTTTCCTATATAAAACCAAAATAAATCAGTTTTGTTAATTTAAATTCAAACTCATTGACTTTCTTTATGGAAAACTGTATTAATGTCAGCTGTACCTCCAAAAACTCATTCAAGGATCTCTGACATCTCTGAAGCTGGTCAAGTATGGCAATTAAGGTATTTCTTATTCCTGCCCGGGCATTCAGTGACGTTATCCTATTGTCACTCTTGATATCTGACATAATGGATCTTGACAGAAAAAAATGGAATAATTCATACAATGATTACAGTTTTAAACTGAATATGATATACATGTAGTTATGTAAATAAAAACTAAAGCACAGGTAAGTCATATAAATATCTGATCTATAACTTTGAGTTTTCAGTATTAATGATGAAACATTTCAGAATTTACATCAATGTCTCTCCAATGTAATTTAATAACTGTTTCTTGCTAAAATTGGTCTATCCAAAACCAAGAAAATTCAATTCTTGACTTTTATTTCCTTCTAAGAAGTCATTTTAACTCAAATCAAGACAGATAATGGTACGTATCTTTCTACATGTCTAAAATCTCCTCCTTTTTTATCTCTTTGACTTGTTTGGAACAAATAGACCATCTGTTTCTCCCCAAAGTCTACCTGGATACCTTCTTAGTGAACAAAATACTTGTCTCAACAAGAAATGATTCTTCTAAAAACAATTACATCACCTCTGCTTCTGTTGACAAGATTGATCTTGTGTTTGCCTGCCTTGTTCATGATCTTTGACATTTCATGTGATTCCCTTCTTCACACGTACCCCATTAAATAAAACCTACATTATCACCTTTATTCAGATCTATGTCACTGCCACATATCTATATCTACTGAATTCCTGTTGCTGACCTTCATCTCTACACGTTCCAATTGTTCCATACATTTTCGCTATGAAGAACGTTCCAGCCTACATGTGTCAAATATACTACTAAAAATAAGTCACATTCCGTAACACTAACCTAAAGTCTTCATCAACTCTGTTAAAACGAGTCTGTTCTTTGGGCAGAGCTCCACGACCAAATATTGGTTCCAAATAGACCCATTTCCTTTGAATTTGGTTTAAATTCTGCAGATACTCATCCAGCTCAGCCAGCTTTTTTTCCCAGATGGACACTTTATCTTCAAAACCTTTGTAATATGGAGAGTCCTTGAGGGACTGTAGAAGACAGCGATGATCTCCAACTTGGCTGACTATGTCCTTCCAGTCTTTAATAAGCCTGATAGTCTTGCCTTGGCTATCTTCATAATCTGTTAATGTAAAGACAGCTCCAGCTCCCCAGAGTTCAAGCTCACGTAATGCTTCTCTGATTGTGACTTCACCTTGGGCCCGACAATTCAAATCCTATTTAAAAGCATAAATAGATTTCATTTGAAACTACAGAGCTTGCAATAAACTTTCGATTCAAAAATATAATGTAAATTCCAGTTCTATAGTAATAAAAATATAAATATGGATATAGAGCAAGATATACTACATAAAATAAACCATAAAATAAAATATAGTACCTTTATTTGAAATTATTCATACCTTAAGTTCTGTTGCTTTTTCTATAATGGCATCTGTCACTTTTAGAAGATCTCCAAATAACAAACCCTCAAGTGTAGTGCCTCGGGGAAGACCCAGAAGACGAAAGAGATCCAGCCAATGGTCTGGAGAAAGATGTTCTCCTCTTATGTATTTTAGGAGTGGAATTATCATCTATAGGAAAAATGTGTGTGTGAATCCATCTAGTCTTCATGAAAATTGTATCTGATTACAGTGTGACATGCTATTCAAACAAAACAAAAATTTACATTCTTAAACTGAAGTATATTTCTTTTATTTCCTGGATTTAATGTTTAGGTGTATAACTCTTGAGGAAAGCTCATTGCTAAATGTGTGTCTATGTAAACTGTAATGACCCTCCTGTTCACTATAAGGAACGAAAAGTTTCTCAAAAGTAAGTGAAATGTTCAAAACAGTATCACATGATATTTTGTTAAATTGTAACTGATTTTATTAAAGAACTGAAAAATGAGCTACAGAATGAAGTATATTACCCAGTAATACCAAAACATTTTTTGTTTTATACCCCTTTTTGTAATTAGCATCTTACTTTATATTTGTCCACTTCTTTTTGCAATTTTACGGTCATTATAGTATGTTCTTCCATCTTCCTCATTTTGTCATGCCAGTTAAACAAAAATTCTTCAAATAGGTATGTTTTACTCCTGCGTGGGAAATCAGATATCAAAAAGTCATAACAACACAGTACTATAACCACACATGTACGTCCATGAAAAATAAAGTAACGAAATCATACCTAAAAGTAATCCAGTCTTCCTTGCCTTTTTCCTGAAAACCTTGATAAAACTCTTCATACAATGCCCAGACTTCTGCACAACTCTTAATATCCTGACATACAACTTTTGACAATGAGAAGTCAGGCTCTTCCAATTTAAAATGATGGCATTCTTCACTGAATAAAAAGATCATTGTGTCACACATTACATTATTCCATTATACATTTATGGTTTAAGAGATGGTATCATATGGAAATAATTACACTTTTTTAAGAAAAGCCATTGGCTTCATTGAAGAACATTGCTGCCAACTGCAATTTCCTTACAGTCTCCTTCTCGAATAGAAATAATAAAGGAATACCAGGGATAACTCTCCTGCACAGTGACCTTCTCCCATATTCACAGTTATTTTCCATAACTTTCATTTCTTCCTCATTTATGAGAAAAGTTAATTACATTGTGCCCCCAAAAATAAAGCTTAAAAAAAAAAAATTTTTTTAAATTGATGTTTCTTCCTGTTAGGTAGAAAGAATATGCTAATTTTATTTACTATCATATTTAAGGGCCAAGCTAAGAATTTAAATAGAAAACTTTGTCAAGATTTGCAATAATAAGCCTAGTGAAAGCAGGCACCCGGCAGAAAAATCCTTTCCTTTTGCACAACAGTCTATCAGACAGGACACTTACTCAATAAATGGGAGAGATGAGCTCATGCCCACTTAAGCTACAAGAGGACTGAAGCAATAACTCCCCCTCTCGGACCAATACCCCAAACTTTCTCTTAGTGAGAACTTCAGAAGTCAGAATCAAGCCTTTAGTGTACAGACTCCCTTACTTGAAAGCCTAAGAGACTTCCTGAATTTTTCATTCCAAAAAAAATCAAGAAAAACTCAGCTCAAGAAATTCATGTTATGCAAAATGAACAAAAAGGACCCTGAAAAACTAATGAAAAACATGTAATATAAATAAAATGAAATTCCTTATATTATTTGTTGTGATAAAATTTAGTTAACATTTTCTGAGATACTATTGCTGCAAAAGACCCATACATGAATGAGTAATGTATACAGGGAAATAAACATACATGAGTTTTTCTTTCACGGTTTCAAGTTCATCAAATTCTTTCTTTTTTTCCTTTATGATCTGAGCACTTTTCTCAAGCACATCCTGATCACCTGTTTCAATGACATCATCACTTGGCTTTAGCTGATCCCAACGAGCTTTAAACTTTTCCAGGTCTTGAAGATATATATTAATACGTGAAATCACATTTCCTTTCATCATTTCAATCTGTAAAGCAAGAGTTAAAATGAAATTCCTTCAATGGTTCATAACCACAACTGTGATCAAAATCAAAGAATCAACTTCAAAACTTGATCAAAACTTGATAACTACAACTTGACCAAAATCAAAAAACTTCTTGTATAATACCCTAAGAAATAGTTCATCTTTATTCTTCTGTTTTTTTTGAAAAAGGAAGCACCAATTTTTTTCTGCTGGTATTTGAGACCTATTTATTTGGCCTATGTTACCTATTTAGCCTGCATCTTATAGCACATAGCAAAATTGCTATGTTTGTATGGCACATTGATATCTTCAGTAGTACTTCAAATGAGTTCAGCAATTTGCCTATGGACTGAAAGTACAGGACTGCGCATAGTTTAGCAAAGTCATGTGAAAAAAAAAAAAAACAAGCATCAGTACTAAAAACATAATGAAGTAATAAAAATGCTATCTTTTAACTGTTATCCTGTTTTCCTCGGTTAACCATTGCATTCATTAAGCCATCTCTGTCTCCAGAAAGCTCTTTGAGACAGAAGTACAACAATGTAACATTCATTTCAGCATCAGTTCAACAGAAGTTTAAACAGTTTAAGTATTCTTCCTTCAAAGGCTCTCCTTCAATTCAGTTACGTTGGTGTTAACACTAAAGTGGATTTTTAGGTAAAATATTAATCTTTCATTGTTACCTGTTCTGTAATCATAAGCTGGTGGCTTTCCATCATTAATTCAAATTTATCCCATGTAGCTCTTAGCTTACTGATAGTGTCCAAACCTGCACCAGCCACTGTTCGCAAAAGTTTGTTTTTATCTTCAGCTTCTTGAAACAGGAGAAAAATCTAGATTCAAACAGATGAAAAATGTGTACGTAAAAATTCAGCAAATCCTGTTTATCCAAACTATGAGCAAATACATAAGAATCATCAATTGTGTATGCACAGATTATATGTCTATATATAGCTGTTTTTTTAATACTGTTTACAGAATAACATTAAAACATTGGAAAAAATAGTATCTGAGGTATTCAGAGAAATTCTAAATCTTGATCCTGACATGAGATATACAGCAGTGAATGCTTACTATGAAACAGATAAATGCCTCTATATATTACAGAGATCCATTCAACCAGATTCAAGAACAGCAGCAGAGCAACAGAATTCAGTAAATACGTACATATGTGTGCTGGGTCTGGCTGGGATGGAGTTCATTTTCTTCATAGCAGCTCATACATTGCTATGTTCTAGATTTGTGACCAAAACAATGCCGATAACACGCTAATATTTCACCTATTGCTGAAAAGCGTTTGCACATCATCACGGACATCTCTGTTTCTCATTCTGCACCCCACCCCCCCTCCCAGTGAATAGATTGGGGGTGTACAAATGGTTGGGAGGGGACACAGCCAAGCAGAGATATTCCGTGCTATATAATGTCATGCTTAGCAATAAAACGGGGTGGAGTGGGGTTTAGCTAAGTCAGACATCTTTTGCTCAGGAACTGGCTGGGCATCGGTCTGTCCATGGGAGGTGGTGAAAGATTGCCCACTTGTTCGTCCTTTCTTCCTTCCTTCCCTCTACTTTTCCTCCACTTTTCCTTCACTTATTGAACTATTTTGATCTTGAACCATGAGTTTTCTCGCTTTTATGCTTGCTTCCCTCTTCTCCTGTCCCAGCAGGGGTGGGGGAGGCTGTGCGAGTGAGTTAGGAAGTGAGTGAGTGGCTGTATGGTGCTTAGCTGCCTACTGGGGTTAAACCACAACATGGAATAACAAAAAGCAGTAATAAAGACACTTCAAATAAACAGAAATTATATTCATATAAAAAAGCACAAATTTTTTTCACCTGATAATAGAAAAAAAAAAATCCGTGTTTCCCCCACATATTAAGAGCCAACGAAATTTAAAAAAAAAAAAAAACACAAAACCAATTCTTTTAAAGTATAAAAGTCACAAGAAACTGAAATAAACACACAGTTTTACATATTTACCAAAATGTCCTGTTACGTTTGTTTTCCTTTAAAAAATAAGAGGTGACAACAGGCACTAATGCTAAGGAGAAATACTGTTTTGTAAATTACAGAGAATTAATTCTCTTCAACATCCAACAATTCTTCCAGACAGTTGCTACAAAATATAAATACTTATACCCAACCTAATGCAGTCCTTACTGAGTTAGCAGCCAGTCAACCTGTATCCAAGATAAAGATTATGCTAAAATTAGATGTCTGTACATGGGCTTGTTAAATAGGCATCTAAAACTCCATTATCGTCCAAGAAGATCATTGAAAACAAGGTCTCGATTCATTTAATGACTGTCCAGAATTACGTGAGATCCCCTGCTCTATCCCATCTGCCTTACACCCACTGCCCCAAAAGTTATGGGTCTTCCATATGTCCTGTGTCATATCTGCCAGCCTTGTATGGAGCTCTCAGATATGCCAGGACATCCCCAAAACAGTAGACACCTACATATGAACAACTGCATTGAGGTCTTAATGGAGCTAAGAAATCAATTCAAGAGGATCAGCCACAAGGTGTCTACCTCAGGGTGAAATGGATTGCTCTAGGCTACAACTGACTACATTCACTAGGGACTTGATTCAGTTTGTCATACACGCCTAAGGCCATTTGAGATGCCCTAGGGCATTTGACTGGCCTCCAGTTGCAATTACAGAAAGGCAGACGCCTCCCTCTGTCATGTCTGCCAGTCTTGGGTGGATGTTGGATATGCATCTCAATAACTGTAGAACTGTACTTGTAGGCAACTGAACCAGACTTCCGCTGCGTATATGAACAGCACAAACACTGCAGACACCTGCACATGCACACCTAAACTCAAGATGCATTCATTCAGAACTGAATCCCATTGTGGATAAATATTGTTCAGTTGGGAAGAGTTAATATGGCTTCTGTAGAATTCTGCAATTTTGTAGAACCAGAGTTCTTTAAAGGCATCAATAAGGGTATCGATGAAGGAGATTAAAATGATATATTGCAGTTGGGCTTCCAAAAGGCTTTTAGCACAACCCCTCACCAAGGGTGTTTAAGGAAACCCAGTAACCTTGACATAAGAACAAAGGTCCTTGCAGAGATAATTAATTGGGTAAATGAAAACAGAGAGAGGAGTAAATGGCTAGTTCCGGCAATAGAAAAAGGTCACCCATGGAGTTCTGTAAGTACCTGTGCTGGACTGCTCAAGTTGTGTATAAAAGAGTTGGAAAAGGAGACTAATCTGTGAGATGATAAAGTTTATTGATGATACTATGTTATTCCAGATATTAAAACAGTTCACCTGTAAAGAACTGCAGAATGAACTTAGACGTACTGTTTAATATCTTCATCAACAACATAGACAGGGTGATCAAGTGCACCCTCAGCAAATTTGCAGATGACACCAAGCTGAGTGGTGCAGTTGATGTGCCTGAGGGATGGGATACTATTCAGAGGGACCTGGACAAGCTCAAGAAGTGGGCCCATGTGAACCTCATGAGGTTCATCAAGGCCAAGTGCAAGGTCCTGCACCTGGGTCCGGGCAACCCCTGGTATCAATACAGGCTGGGGGACAAAGGGATTGAGAGCAGCCCTGCGGAGGAGGACTTGGGGGTACTGGTGGATGAAAAGCTGCTTGGGGTACTGGTGGATGAAAAGTTGGACATGAGCTGGCAATCTGCGCTCACAGCCCAGAAAGCCAGCCATATCCTGGGCTGCATCAGAAGAAGCGTGGCCAGCAGGTTGAGGGAGGTGATTCTGCCCCTCTGCTCTGCTCTTGTGAGACCCCACCTGGAGTACTGCGTCCAGGTCTGGAGTCCTCAGTACAAGAAAGACATGGACCTGTTGGAGCGGGTCCAGAGGAGGACCACAAAAATGATCAGAGGGATGGAACACCTCTCCTATGAGGAAAGGCTGAGAGAGTTGGGGTTGTTCAGCCTGGAGTAGAGAAGGCTCAGGGACACCTTATTGTGGCATTTCAATACTTAAAGGGGGCTTATAAGATGGGGACAGACTTTTTAATCAGACCTGTAGCAATAGGACAAGGGGTAATGATTTTAAACTAAAAGAGGGTAGATTTAGACTAGATATAAGGAAGAAATTTTTTACAGTGAGGGTGGTGAAACACTGGCACAGGTTGCCCAGAGAGGTGGTAAATGCCCCATTCCTGGAAACATTCAAGGTCAGGTTGGACAGGGCTCTGAGCAACCTGATCTAGTTGAAGATGTCCCTGCTCATTTCAGGGGGTTGGACTAGATGACCTTTAAAGGTCCCTTCCAACCCAAACCTTTCTATGATTCTAAGAAACAGTGACAAACAAAAACCAGTGACAAACAAAATTCAAGTAGATAACCATGTACAAGTTGAGTTCTGAGCTCTTGACTGCAGTTCAGGATTGGCATCTTGGGTTATGACAGCCAGTTTTAAAAAAAATGCCAGCTTAATCTGAGCAGTAGGAAGTAAATCAAATTTTAGGAGTCACAAAGATAAAAAAGAGAATAAAAGAGATTATATTCTTATTTCATCATACAAATCCACGGTCTGTTCATATCTTAAGAACTATGCAAAATTCTGTTGGTCCCACAGAATAAGGTTATTGCGAAACTAGAAAAGATTTATGAAAGGCAACAAGGATGATCAAAGTTATGGGTAGGCCAATGTATAAGAAAAGATTAGGTAAACTAAAACTCTTCAGTCTAGAAAAGAGATAGCTGATACAGGACACAACAAACAACAATACAATCATGTGTCATGAAGAGGAAGTATAGGGACTGATTGCTCCATATCTCTTCCAATGTAAGACTTAAATGGTATGAAGTTAACAGACGGCAGGAGAAAAAAAAAAAAAAAAAAAAAAAGGGGCCCTTCATTAAATGGGAAA
>WAAD01003093.1:83716-96470 GCA_013389945.1 Fregata magnificens
ACCGTTCTTGTTTATATCCCATGTTATTAGGTGCTGACAGAACATAATGGTCCTGGTAATTAACTGTCGGAATTATTCATTGGATGAACACTGTTCCAACAACCTGTTGTAATGCATGTGAATGAAAAGAGAATGAGCTTTTCTGTCTTCCCCGGCTGCCTCCTTTCCCTGCCCCCCCCAGCATATCTTGGGTCACTTATCTGTTTTTAGGAAAGGACTTGGTGTTTTCTGGTGTACTTTTCCATAGGGTCTTTCAGAGCCCTTTACAGAAAGGATCAAAGCCAGCATCCCGTCATATGTTTGAGCTAGTGACACTGTTTTCCTTGCAGATACAACTTGTTCTGCTTTTGACACTTTCTAGTTGTTGAGGTCCAATGCTGTACCTGCCTCAGGACAGTCTTCTCTCTCAAAGGTCATCAGTCTCTCTCAGACCTGAGGCAGTGCCCATTTGTTGTCTCCACAGTTCCACTTCTATCTTCTTTTGATAATGAAATTCCTGATGCCTTCCTGAGTCAGTAAGATGTTTAGAGGTATGCAAACCAGGCATCTCATATCTATATCTACAAGCGATGGCAACAGTTCTGTTACTTCTCTTTACCCTTGTCTTCTGTATTATCATTCTGTATTTCTTTCTGTCTCTGTGGGAAAGGACACTGTAGTGTTAGGTAGGCATATTAAAGACTGAATGTGTACTGCAAGATGACGTTGCCTAATGTTATCTTAATTTTTATTTTTAAACCACTGCCAGGCTTGTCACCAAAATGAAATTAGTTTCTCAGATTTGTATATCACTTCATCTAGACGCTAAACTTTAATCTTACTCCTGTTTTTATCTTAGCTAATCAGAGTATGGCATTACCTATGTATTGGGATCTCCTTAGCTTTTTTTTTCCCCCCCCCGAATAGTAACTGACCATAATAACAATGACAGATGATGTAAGTTATTGAATTTGTCTGTTTTGCAGGCCTTACAGTGGACAGATTTTTATCTCAATGAGCCAAGTACTATTTCTTAATCCAAGTTGGCTCCAACATATTTCTATTGAATGTTATGGTTGTGTCCTGTTCCTCTAGAAACTATGCCTACTGATAAAGATCATTTAAAAAAATTCTTCAGCTTCTTAAATTAAACTTCTTCCCTAATTTTGACAATTCAAGAAAAAAAAAAAATCACTTCCTGTTTCAGGGGTTTTGTTCATATATGTATTTTTATCATCTCAGTAGTGAATTAGTGCTGATTATAAAATAATTTAAAGGTATTTTTGGCTGATTTAAATTCTAGCTAATATACAACTTTGTTTTTTCCTTAGTGTTTTCAGAATTACTTAATTTATTTTCACTGTTCATTTTCTGATAGTGAATTAAAGGGCTAGAACATAGTATTGCAGCTAGTTTAAATTTTCTGATAATAGCACTGAGGTGATTATTTTTTTAAAAAAATAGAATATTTCAGGAAGGTTTACTGTGCCTATTGTAGTAATTTAAATTACTACATTACTATAAAATGAAATGGTAGTTGTGACTTGTAGCCTGCTAACTATTATAGGCTTACTGTGAAGTTATTTTTTGCATTCAAAATCAGTTGACACTAAATCAGTTTTTCTAATAAAAGAGGAAATATCCTATGATGTAATGCCTCTCAATAATTAAAACTTATAAAGGAATATGATAAACTTCAACAGCTAATATTACATTCTCATCTAGCTGCTCAACATACTTCAGTTTGAACATGGAAAAAATATTAGTCAGGACACCTGAATGAATGATTCAGAACACATCTGAAATAAATCATTATTAATTAATGAGAAACGTAATCACTTTAATTTTTTGCAGATTACAACAACAATAGGAAGAGGAACATTAGTTATATAACAAGTAGGTCCTCTGCGTACCTGGCACTTGCTTCTGAGTTATGCTTTTGTGTAGTAGTTTGAGGTATTGGTTCTACTTGCATGGATCTGTAAAACAAACAGTTATTCCCTCATGTGTGTTTGACTTTTGCATCAGGGCTGAGTAGTAATACAAAGCAAAGACCAGTGCTGGAGTTCCAAGGGCTGGGCATGGGTCGTGACAGTTGTGGCTTTGCCGTGATGTGAAATGGAAATATTCATGGCGCACAGGAGAAAGAATAGGAAATAGATCTGAAAATAAAATACAGTCAATCTGAAAATAAAATACAGTCATATGCTACCGTTTTTCCCTTTATTTCTATGCTTATTTGTTTAACCAGGAGAATGCTCTGTCCCTCTTTCAGACTTGTAGTCTGTTTGTATACATGCACACACATTTTTATATATAAAAATAAATATATAAATATGTTTCCCATCTGGTGTTCAACCTGGTGGAGACTGCCCATAAGGAGTTTGAAGGTGAAAGGAGAATTAGAAAGGAGGTTCAGTTCTCCTCACCCTTTCCTATAGCATATGTACATTTTTGGGGCTGTGGAGGTGGCTGGTCACCTTTCTGTCCTATGCAAATCTCCTTCAATGGTGGTTTTTCTGCATTTGAATGGTTCTGTCCTAGGATCCAGTTTAAAGTTTTGATAGTGAAATGCTGTTTCCTTCCTGAATCTTCAGTAGGCTTATTCAAGACTCATTGACTTTAATTATATGTTTTGGGTTTTGCACACCCCTCCACCCCCGGTGATTACTGGCTTACAGAATGAATACTTTACTGTGGAAAAATGTCCTTGTAGAATTGGAGATGCCAAACCTAACAATGTTCGTGGGAAGACAATAATTGTTACTGACACTTCAGTGAACCACCAGGATATTTACGTGCCAAGGCTTACCCTTTGCCAGTGTTTCTGACTTTTTTTTTTTTTTAAATTGTGTATGGAACTGTGATTTTAGGTCGTGTATCAAATCAAGCAAGGATATTGCTATGCCTGTGCTGTACAACTGAGTATATACTGTACTGAAGTTCATTACAATGTATCATTCTTAAATGAAATGCTTATGGCTTTAACGATGTAGGGTGTTACAGTTTGTGGAGCTTCTTCATATATTTTTGCAACATAGTGAGTATGATGCATAGCTCAATGGAAAATCACTAGTTTCTGAAGCCATGCGGAAGCATCTTAAGTGTCAGTAGCTATTTGTCAGCAGGGAATAAGCTTCAAAACACAGTTTCATTTGCTATTTTATTTTTTGATGCTAACTTTAGTTTCCTAAAGGATCACCATTCATCAGGGAACATGTTCATAGTCCTTGTTTAATAACAAAGAATATTATTTTTCTGTTAATTTGACAGTTGGGGGGGCAGCTAGTGTACTAGCATGTAAGGCTTCAGTTTCATTGTACTAGGTACTGCATTGTTAATAAAACTTTTGTCCCAACCTAATGACATAACTGTCCTACAAATAAATACTGTGCTTATGCTTTGCATAGTGCTTGTCTTTTAACTAGAACATTCCTGCGATGATAATATTAAATCTTTTTCTATTTAAGTACATCATCTATAGTTGCTCAATATTCCTTAAAAATGTAATTAAACCAAGAACTTGTTTTCTAGTATTAATATTAACAATGCAAGAGAGAAAATCACCTCATTCCCATTTGTTACTTTGTTTATACGTTTCTTGAATGTTTTGGCCTTCTTTACCTCAAAGATTTGATTTGTGTTAGCATAGTTTGAGTTCACCAATAATGATTCCAATCAAGTTGTATGATTATTTTGGTTAAATTTTGCCCTTTGGAAGTAAATAGCAGGGAGCCAGTTCTCCAAACATGCTTAAGATTTCATCCTCACAGAAATTAGGTTCCTAATGATTGACATGACATTTATTTTAGGCCCTTCTAGCTTAGATTTTATAATGGTTCATCCCTGAATTTTCTGCCATCCCTGAAATAGTGGCTGCCTTAACAGAAGCAGTAAATAGTAATTGCTAAGCTTCTGCTGCTTTGAAATACCGGGTGGAGGACAGAGGAAGCGCTCATGTTTAGGTTGGATTGCAAGCCTGGTTTATGTGTACATCACTTGGACTACAGTTTGAAACAGGTGTGAAGTTGGCTGTATTTCTTTTAAGTCAGTTCTTTTTGTTATATTGCAGTGAGAAATAAAGATTGCCACTCTACATTATGCAACATCTTCATAGGTTTAGAAATGGTGGAGCATGGTAAGGCACAGAGAAATAGAAGGAAGTGTCAGGCAGTGCCTGAGATACTTGGCTTATGGCTGGTATAGTGCATTACACAAACAAAATTATCTGGTCTGAATTTTCAGGTTTGGGATGTTTCCTTATGCAGATGCCTAACATACTACACAGAGGGCCTGTTTTTAAGAAGATTTGAATATCTAAAAATGTTGGCAGTTTTCCTTTGCAACAATGTAACCCCTTCATGATAGTATTCTGGTGGCTGCTAGGAAGAGAAAACCATGTAATTGCTGGATGTTTCCCAACTGTAAGAGAGTCCACAGGAGACATAGGACCAGTGGACTCCTATTCATCTCTTGCACATTTGTTAGAGAGGTCATGCTGGACGTCAGGAGCAGATGCACTTTGGCTGTCCCCAGCCACATGTGACCCTCCAGAGACAATCAGCTTCTGACAGATTTGATCTGGAGTAAGGAATTTGTAAATGATGCTCCCAACGAAAGTTTCCTGAACATCTATGTGTTATGGAAATGTGACACACCAATGCTTGATAGCTAATTTGAAAGGAAAAACATTACAACAGCCATTCCAAATCTAAACAAAGCAGGACTAGATTTAACCAGCTTTAATAGATTTAATTTCTGGGCTGAAATTGCCTTTTTGCAGTTCAGAAAGCCCCAAGTTACTTTGGTTTTGCTGAGTTAGCTCTATGGTGTTTCAACTGGAAATATTTCCATGCAATATACAACACATTTTGTAAACAAGGAAGTGATCGTGGTTTTACATAACAATGTAGTGCCAGTAAAATATAGTTGTTGGGAATAGATAGAATTTCTGGACATAAAAACATATCTTTTGTTATCAGAGGATAGCTTACATGGTTGCTTTATTTAACATTGCCAATCTGCTTTTAGAAGGACTTTTTACATCATTCCGCTGAGTTTTGCAAGCACTCATCAGCGTGAACAAGAGTTGCACAGGTGTCCTTTGAAATTAATGAGTCAATGCTTTATATCCCACCAACACACAGAAGGTGAGCAGTATATAAATGGACATAGAAATTCCCAGGCAACTATTTTCTTCTGCTCTTCCATTGTTAATGGTAAAGCTGGCAGTATGGTTGACACCAGTGGCAGCACTGCACTGGGAGTGCAGCAGTGGAAAGCTTACTGCCGGTTAAGCACCAGCGTTGTTCTTCTAGCTGCTTGCACAGGCTTTGCAGTATGCCCGGAAATGCAGACCATCACAGCCAAACTGGAGATCTCTGGGCTGTGTCATGGAAGATAATCTAAGTTTGTCTGCACTATACCTCAGTCACAGTGACTGCAGCCCAGAGATGTCTTACTAATCCTGGGAACATCTCTCCAGTGCATGTGGTTTCCATTTCAAAAGGATTTATGAATTGGTTCCTGTTAAAACATGATTAGATAACTTTATCTCACTGTTTTGTTCTTATTCCAAAGATATTAAATAGATGTTTTGGATGTTTTTGAATGTTAATACAAATGCTAAGCACATCAATACCAGAAGATACTCGGTTTGAAGGCCCCACACTAAACAAACTAATTTGTTAAATATAGCCAAAAGAGAAGTCCGATAAATCTACGACACACTGTTGAGGTAAGATGTGTTTCATCATCTAAATGCATATTTTCTGTTTATATAAGGTAGAACTTTATATGTACAGAAGAAAATAAACAGGTTTGTGCTAAAGGTTACAGTATTTTGGACTTAGATGAGCACTTACAGAATGCCTGTCATGTACTGATCTAAAAGCACTTTATTAATGAGTGAAACTTCACTGTGCACAGTATTGTAGCTACAGAATTATTTTCCATTTAATAGACTGATATGCCAGAGGTCACCAGGCAAGTCACTGGCCTATCAGGAGTCTGTACTGCTCACCTGCTTCACTAGCCTTTACAATTTTGCCATAGCTTCTATGGGTTTTATGCCTGCAGGAAGGAGAAATTAATGGACTTTGGTCCAGCTGTATGGGTGGAATTAGTGCTGCACATGTATCTACTATTCTGTAGCTCTCATCACCATTCAACATGATTTTACCTAAGGACAGAGTAGCAGTTTTGGCTAGGAATTTGTTTATTGGCTTACCTTTTCAACAAGCAGAGGAGAGCTGTACGTCTTACAATTTGGGGGCAAAATGTACTGGCAAATATGTATACACTTCTTGTTGCTACTAAATGTTCCGTATTGGTACAAACATTGCCAGTGTTTGCTGTTGATGGCCAAACTATAGTGAACTAGCAATATGTTAAAAAAGTAAATTTACAATTTTATACAAACACAACTTTACACAAGTTTGTAGACAAACGGTAGAAATGGCACCCACAAACGAGAAATCTGTGGTCCCTCTGCCCCTTCCTACCCTGCTTCCCTCCTCTGTAATTGTGTATCTTTCCAGTATATGAATGGAAAAATCCTGAAGAAAAATTTCAGAAGAATGAAATGAAGAGAAACTATTACTAGAGGCAAGAGAGTTTTATTTTAATTATAATTTTACTGAATAATTTGATTGGAAGATTATGTAGTTGAAAGCTAAGCTTCAGAAACAAAGTACAATGAACTAAAGCCACAATATTGCAAAGCATAGTAGCGATGAGTGTTGTAAACACCTTGGAGTAGTTACGCTTGTATAGTTAAAACCATGTTTTTCTTCCTAGTTTCAATAAAAGACATTAGAGGATCAATCATCTTTCAAGAAAATACTTAAATTTGACTGCTATCGAAGTCAAATGTTTCTGTTTCTTCAGAATTGCACCTTGGATCTAATCTTTCTCAATCTTACTTTGCATAAAGAATCCAATGGAAAAAAGGTTGTACAAAACAAGAACAGAGTAATGGTTTCTCACCTAGGTAACCTGACTAAATCTAACTGTGAAAATCTGCTAGATACAGTTCAAGCAAAGTTATCTGATGCAACAGACTGAGAGCAAAGAGTATTAATAATTCAGTATTTGAAAGAATATTGAAACAGTTGGTTTCTAGCTACAGCAAATTAAAAAAAAAAAAATCCCACCAAAAATTTTGAACTAAGACTCTACATTACAAATGTGTTAAAGTATTTCGGGCTTCCACCAGTGGCATTGACTTTGAACAATCATTTCAAAATTATTTTCAAAAAATGAAATGAGAGACATGTTAAACTGAACCAAAATGGAAGGTTTTGTTCTGAAATAATGGTTTTCCCTCTTTTTAAACTATGAATTCAAAATTTTTGCAAAGAATGTATTTCTTTTTAATCTGAGTGTATTACAAAAGACATTAATTAAGTTTAATACAACTATGTTGCCTTCTACAATGGGCCTTTATTATGTCTGCCATCAGTGCAATTCACTGTTGTGACCAAATTAGAAATAATCATCTCCCTACTCTCTCCTATTTTTGACTTCAAGGAGAATGTGCCATGTTTTAAAATACTAAAATATAACAGGTTATTTTCCATTTTAACCCAGAGGGAGAATTTGGAACTTTAAACAGTGCAGCTTAGCAAGTTGACTTTTAGGTAAATCTAACCAGAAAAGTTGCAGTGAACGCTCATCTGCTGATTAAAGAATGTGCATTTAATAAACATCTTGCATATGCTGCAGTACAGCAACACACTTTGCCTGTTTGTGTTTTTTAAACTAAGATAAATTTCATCAACAGTTAGGCTCACACCTAAATTCTGATCCACAGAATCTCTTAATGGGACAAGAGCCCATCTGTCTTTAGGACTGTCTCCTTGCAAAATACATCCTAGAAAATGAGTGATGACTGACAAGAGTCCTGCTACACACTCCAAGAAGCCAATGTCAGAGACTTATCAGCGGGGCTAAGATTTTAAAATACTATTTTCAAAAGAGATCTGGGAATGCTATCTTTAGGCTATCACGGACATGCAGGTATACCTAAAAATCACAGGTAAAGGAATACACTGGGGCCAATATTCTTACATTAACACATTTAGAAATGGACTTTAACACATGCACAAAGCATAGCTAACTATGCAATTAATATGGAAAAATGTAGAGGCTGAGAGAGGTTCTGCAGAATGAGGTTACTACTGAAAAAGAGTAGCTTTGCATAAACATTAGGCTGTACCCACATAGAAATCCTTTGAAAGAAAAAAGGAAGAAATAGTACTTCACAGTATTTACAACCATGAGATTTTAATACCTCTTTCTAGCTCTTTAAATAGGTAAATTTATGTCATTATAGAGTGCTATAGAACCCCATGTAATGGATGGAGGCAGATATGCAGAGTGCTGTTGTAGTGCAAAAGCAATACAGTTTCTTTTGCCCTTGAATTAGACCTTGAAACTCTCTGTGTATCTGGGAAATGAAGTTCCTTGTTTCTTCCTATAGTCATTGGTGTACAAGGTATGTTAGGGAGGTCCTGAGAACACAGTTCTCTCAGCTGACATCGCCATCTGGAGCAAGATTAGGAGCCAGCATCTAGATCCACCCGAGGCTTTAGGTGTACTTTGGATACCTACGTGCAATATCTAACCTTAGTGGTGACTATAGCTCTAATGGGCCCAGGCCTCTGCTGGTTCCCAAGGTGTCCAAATATCTGCTGATGGGTGTCCCCAGAAGTGCTGCATTTGACGTTTCTGAGCAGGTAGATGCCTAGATCATGTCTAAGCTCTATGGCAGTTCAGAGAGTTGGCACTTGTTTTGCTTCTGGGCAAAATATGGAAGGCATCCCAAATTATACCTAATTGTTTGAGCCACACACAAAAGACAGTCACGAACAGACATACTGGTCTTCCTTTTGTCCAGTAGCCTAGTAAGCTTACAAGGCTTTTAGGAAAACTCAGATAAATATTATAAACTTAATATATTCATTTTAGTAGGGTTTGGATTTCTGATGAGTGCCCCCACACCAAAGGGAGTGTAGGCACAGCCTAAATTGACTCTTTCCAAATTCTCTTAAAATCACTTTTGACTCCCGCTCGTAAGTCCAGTTCAACAGAAGAAATAAGGTTTATAACTGAACATATTCAGCATAGTTTGTCAGCTGAGTAAACAGGTTGGATGTGAATCAGAGCCACTGAGTGAGTTCGTCAGACTACTGGAAGCTAGAGCAGATGGATCACTGGCTGTTTCCTGTGGGAGATGGCATCACTAGCTATCCTGTGACCAAACCTAAGCAGGGCATACAGGATCAGCTCTGGTACAGAAGAAACAGCTACTAAAACTACTTTATTCAGCACTTGGAATTTCCTTAGAGATCTGGCCCAGTCCATCTCAGTTTAATGTTGTTCATGAAACAAATGCCCAAGGCCTACAGAAATTCAGAAACTGTAATAAAAATGGAATTAACAGATTAAAGGAACTGTCACAGCTAGGAGAATGAACTGAGAAGCTAGGCCATCAGGGAGAAAGACGTGATGCTTTTAACAAGAGTAAAAAGAGTGTGATCAAACATATTTCCTTTTCCATTCACGATTTTTGTATTGTCTTATGCAATTTTTTTCTATTTTAGGAGACATACAGACAGAAAAACTTTTAAGAACTTCTACTTTTTTTTCCTATGGTTTGTAGAAAAACAGAGTAAAACAAAAGCAGAAGAAATTACTTCACATGAAGAATCACATTTACACAGCCCACTTCTGCTACACAAACTAGTCTATTTTGGGGTAGGTTGGGCTTCTTAACACTGCTGCAGAGTGAATGTTGCTCAAGTGTGAATTTTACTTGCTATCTATTATAGGACAAAGTGTTAAATGCTCCTATGGCTTCATCTGGTATCTATAAAAAGGGCTGATTTCAAAGAAAATCCTAACTTTACTTTGATTGCTTCTCTCTATACAACTTGAAAAATCTAAGGAGCCTTTCACTTGTGAAGCTTCCCAATAAATAAAAAATACAAGTTGTTTGTCCTCTAAAATAATAATAGTTCCTTTATCTCGTGCAGATTTTTCTTTCTGAAGTAACCTCATTATTAGAAAGGTCCTTACTTTTCTGTTCAGAAGGTGAGTTTTTCCATTGTTAAAGGGACCACTGCACATGGACCAGGTAGGTCAGCATCCCTGCACAGACTGTCTGGGCCAGAGTTACTGTTCCAGCTATAGGGTAGAGGGAGACCATGAAAGTTTTGTTCTTGAGGTCTATGGCATGTTCTGGAGGGAATTTTTTCCTCTGTTTCTATATCTTTTTGTTCCTGTGGAAACCACCTTCATAACCTCATCTGAAGTGGACTTGATGCCAGAAAGGTCATAAAAGTTATCAGTTGTTATTAGATTTTAAGAAATGCAGTCCCTTTTGAAACTCATAACTCATTTGGAGACGCTTGCTGATAACGTAAGTTTAATATTTTTCCCAGCCTTGATGTGTCACTGATGCACCACATCAGTCTTTGTTTTGACTAAGCATTACGTAATGGTAAGTGTTGTTTATAGTGCATCAGCCCTATGACAGGCAAGCCCAGAAAACTCGGAAGGCTGATGTTCCTTGGGAAATTTTGAAAGGAGACTTCTACAGCAAATGCTGCAAAATTTATATCATTTAACAATGCACTCTATTAATTTTCTAATGTGTATTCTTTATTACCTAATATGCACATCTCCTGTAAGAAAGACACTCTTTTCTATTACTTGTTCTGTAGCTGAGGCTTTGATTCAGAAGTCACAGCGCAACATCATGTGGCCCACGCAATTTAGAAATAAACTGGAAGCACATTAGTCCCACCCTGTCTTAGAAAACCCTGTACCTATGAATGCACTAGTACCATGGTTTTGACCTACCTGGGTGCTGCACAATTTTATGAGGTATTCTTGTGGTAGCTGTCAACTTTTTCACTTCAGGAGTAGGTGATATCTATATACAACTTGGTTACAAGAGTGTTGTTTTAAGAAAGCCGAGTTACGCATGTCAAATTACTACCAGTAACAAGGCTGTGATTTGTTATTCAGTATTACCCCTTCCTGGATTATAAGTATTTTTGTTGTTTCAAGAATGAATAGAGTTGCAAGCCTAAACATAGAAATATTTTATATCCATTTGGTGGTTTTTGTTCAAAGTAAAAAGTTGATGTATGGCACACTATGCCACAAAACTTTGACCTTACCTATTCTGCTCTGACCTATTTTTCCACCAACCTTGTGTCTGCACCTCCTTCCTGTCCAACTTTTGTCTGCTGTTCCATCCCTCTTTTAATCAAGATTTCAAGTCCTGCAGCTGAGACCCAGGTAAGTTCATCTATCAGTGGTGCCCATTTTCTTTGCTTAAACCTTGTATGAAATTCTTCCATTGATCCCAGAGAATCCAGACCGCTGCAGTGAGTTAGTAAGCTTGTACAGCTTCAGAACTTTGTTTAAGCATAAAAACAGCCATACCTTGTCTATGACACTGGGAAACACTGAAGCTATACTGTCCTCTGCTAAATATTATCTGCCTGAAAACCATGAACTTCGTGCTTCTTTTTTTTTTTTTTTTTTTCATGATTTCTTCATTTGTGCGTGTAATTTGCTTCTGTGAGTGGGTCAAATACATTTTAAGGACAGGAGCAACCAAAATAATTACCTAGTTTTAACCTCTGGATAACACTGGCAATAGAGTTTTACCTCGTGATCCTAGCAGTGGAGGTAGACATTCTTTTATCTAGGTGTCCAAGAGCAGTATCTGATGCTAAACAGTTTTTTTTTTTTATATTGGAGCAGCATTGAAGTGCTGTGAACGTCGTCAGTAAATTAATTTTTCCGTTGTAAAAACAATAAAACTATCATAACAGTGGAAAGAAGCTGAAGCAGCCTTCTTCCTCCCCAAACTACCGAATAGCAGCGTCCAAAGAGCCTGGACCTGCCAGCTGCCTNTAAGCGTAGCAAAGCTAGGCGTAGCAAGGCTACAAGTCCATCTACTTTTGTCTATATTTGTTGTGATATTTATTTCAGCACAAGGACAAAATGCATGAAAACAGCCTTTTAAATAATGTTTATGTGTAGGACAAGCATCGCTGTAACATGTGAGTTACCAGATTAAGTCTCATTTTGAAATGTGATCTAGACACATGGAATTCAGAACCATATGAAAGCATCTGATTCTGATAAACCTCATTAGATAAACCAGCTTTAGGGTTTCTTTGTGTTACTCAAAGATATGGATAAGGTGAATCAATCTATCATTTTTGCCATTTCAAGTGTACAGCCTTGACTGAAAGTCCACAGAAAGTAGTCTCCTGTGACCCAAAGTATTTAGAACAACAGGACACAAAAGTAGGGGTTTCTCAAAGCATCTTGGTAGCTAACTCCTTAAGCACTTACAAACCTGACCCTAACACAAAAAACCAAAAGTTGAAAATAAGTTTTAGAATAAAAGTCAATATCCATTTTTGCCTATAACTGAACGATGACCATGTAAGAAGGAATAAAAATTATACTCTCTTATCTGGAGAGAAACAGTAGGATCTTGTCCCATTGAACTGGGATTTGCTTCATACTGATACTTGACTATGATGAGAATGAAAAAAAAAATGTTTATTACTCTTCCACTTTTTTTTCATCTGGAATATCAATGTGCACTAGTGTGCACCACAGAGCGTGGGCAGCAGTTCCGGGACGGGAAAAGGCCGCCACGAGGGGTCCCCGTGCGCCAGCGCTCGGACCGGCCCTGCGGCGCCCAATGCGCCGCCAGGCCCCCGGGGCCGCTGAGCTCCCT
>WAAD01003094.1:0-10476 GCA_013389945.1 Fregata magnificens
GTCCTGTACGTGCTGTGTGATGGCACTCAAGATGACCTGCTCTACAACCTTCCCAGGCACCGAGGTCAGGCTGACAGGGCTGTAGTTCCCTGGATCCTTCTTCCGGCCCTTCTCGTAGGTGGGCATCACGTTTGCTAACCTCCAGTGAACCGGGACCTCCCCAGTTAGCCAAGACTGCTGGTAAAGGGTGGAAAGTGGCTTGGTGAGCACTTCCACCAGCTCCCTCAGTACCCTTGGGTGGATCCCATCTGGCCCCATAGACTCGTGCGTGCCTAAGTGGTGTAGCAGGTCGCTAACTATTTCCCCTTGGATTATGGGGGCTTCATTCTGCTCCCCGTCCCTGTCTT
The DNA here is from genome assembly GCA_013389945.1 of Fregata magnificens. Lineage (NCBI taxonomy): Eukaryota > Metazoa > Chordata > Aves > Suliformes > Fregatidae > Fregata > Fregata magnificens. The sequence goes on from WAAD01003094.1 coordinate 348, forward strand.
CCAGCTCAGGGGGCTGGGTACCCAGAGAACAACTGGTCTTACTATTAAAGACTGAGGCAGAGAAGGCATTACATACCTCAGCCTTTTCCTCATCCTTTCTCCCTATGTTTCCCCCCGCATCCCATAAAGGCTGGAGATTCTCCTTAGCCCTCCTTTTGTTGCTAATGTATTTATAGAAACTTTTTTTGTTGTTTTTAGCGGCAGTAGCCAGTTTAAGTTCTAGCTGGGCTTTGGCCCTCCTAATTTTCTCCCTGAATAACCTCACAACACCTTTGTAGTCCTCCTGAGTTGCCTGCCCCTTCTTCCAAAGGTCATAAACTCTCCCTTTTTTCCTGAGTTCCAGCCAAAGCTCTCTGCTCAGGCAGGTCAGTCTTCTTCCCCACCAGCTCATCTTTTGGCACATGGGGACAGCTCGCTCCTGCACCTTTAAGATTTCCTTCTTGAAGAATGTCCAGCCTTCCTGGACTCCTTTGCCGTTCAGGACTGCCTCCCAAGGGACTCTGTCAACCAGTCTCCTAAACAGGCTGAAGTCTGCCCTCTGGAATTCCAAGATAGCAGTTCTGCTGACCCCCTTCCTTACTTCTCCAAGAACTGAAAACTCTATCATTTCATGATTGCTGTGCCCAAGATGGCCTCCAACCATCACGTCACCCACAAGTCCTTCTCTGTTCACAAACAGCAGGTCCAGTGGCATGCATTCTCTAGTTGGCTCACTCACCAGCTGCATCAGGAAGTTATCTTCCACACACTCCAGCAATCCCCTAGACTGTTTCCTCTCTGCTGTATTGTATTTCCAGCAGACATCTGGTAAGTTGAATTCCCCCCCCCCGAGAACAAGGGCTGGTGAATGATGAGACTTCTCCCAGCTGCTTATTGAGTATCTTGTCTGCCTTTTCATCCTGGTTGGGTGGTCTATAACCTACTCCCACCATGATATCTGCCTTGTTGACCTTCCCCCTGATTCTTACCCATAAACACCCAACCCTGTCGTTGCCATCATTAAGCTCTAGACAATCAAAACTCTCCCTAACGTACAGGGCTACGCCTGTAGCCTCTCCTTCCTTGCCTACCTCTTCTGAAGAGTTTAGAGCCATTCATTGCAGCACTCCAGTTGTGCAAGTCATCCCACCATGTTTCCATGATGGCAACTATATCCTAGTTTTCCTGCTGCACAATGGCTTCCAGCCCCCCCTATTTGTTGCCCATGCTGCGTGCGTTGGTGTAGATGCACTTCAGTTGGGCTATTGATCCCACCACCTTTTTGGGGTGAGAAGGCCTAATTCCTATGTGACCATTCTCAGGCATTTCCATGGTTTCTAACATATCAATAACCCTTCCATCTTTGCTGCCACATGGATCTCCATCCCCTACCTCCACTGAGACGGCAGACTGAAGGATCTCACTAGCACACTGTCCCTCAAACATTGGCATGCTGCCCCCAGGCTTGTCTGTAGTGAGCCTGGTTTTATCCCTTTCCCCCTTCAAATCTAGTTTAAATTTCTTTCAATGAGCCCTGCTAACTCCCGTACAAATATCCTTTTCCCCCTTTGAGACAGGTGCAACCCATCTGTCGCCAGCGCTCCCTGTGGGTTTCTTTTATAGGTGGGGGGGACTTGGCCGCCTTTGCTCCTGGACCGCCCAGGTCTCGTCAGCTGCTGTGACGTGAGCTGCGGGCTCCTGGCAGGCGTCTTGGCTCTCCCTGAAGTTCCCCTGGTTCAGGAAACCCCCCATGCACTGCCCTGCAGCGCTCCACTGGGGATCATGCCGGCACTGGAGCTGTTTGCTGCAGCGACTTGCCTTTTCAGTAAGATGCAGTGGGACTGAACAGTGGATGTGTATAAAACAGAGCTTTTTTTTCCCTAAAAGTGTGTGGTACATTACTGGTGAGTAAATTATTAGTCTCCTCTGACATGGATAATTGTGTGTCAAGGGGAGTGCTCTTCACTCAGTATCTTTACCAAGTGCAGCTGCTAAAATCTTTCAAAAAAAGACCAAAAAGACCTCCCGAAAGAGGCTTCAGCTCAGGATGGCTGCCTACAGCAGTAGAGGAGATATAAAGTCTGCATTCACGTGTGGCTGTGGCCATATATAAAGAAGTCCATAATTGTCACCCAGTCAGCAATTCCCATGAAAATAAAACGTAATAGATTTAAGATCAGTTAAGCTAGATTTGGGAGACTGTGTAGATCTTGTAAGCTTGTGGTAAGTCACCATGCCTGCAGGAAGGACAGGCTGGTCAATCAGAGTCAAAGGGTTAAGCCCTGCGCCTGAAACCCTGACAACACCAACAGGAATTTCTTACACATGGCCAGAGATTAAACGAATTTGGTTCTAAAGGAATTGAAAGAGTGAAAAAAAAGCCTACACCAAACAAGCCTGAACCACACAATGTTATGGAGAGAGATGTCCTTGGCGTTTTAAAACTCTTCTAGAAGAGGGATATAATTATCTGGTAAAACCTATTGGTTATCATTTTCTATTAGTTCTATAGGACACTTCCATTATGGAAGGTCACTTTTCTCCAGCTACTATATTGTATTTTGTACAACAAAGTACTCATAGGATGTGACATTTGGTGTTCTGCAAAATAAATTATGATTCTTGTCCTGTGAGAGCTGCTAAAAATAGGCAAGAGAGCAGACACTTACCTTGCAGCATATGCCATCTTTAAATGCAGGCAAAGACCCCGACTTTATGGGGGTGGGAGTCTGAACACTCAGGTGTACGGCCAGCGCTTTCTGACTTGCTGATGTGTGTTTCTATCTCATGAGGGTGTCATGGCTCCGTGGTTAATAAATACCAGTTTCCACGTTTTGTAGCAGCTTTGTCTGCCTGCCTCTTGCACACAAACGAGAGATGGAGTGATCAGTCTTGTTTTATAGCAGTGGTAACACAAGGCAAAATTTTTCTGTTTTATTTTGATGAAATTTGGCATTTGGTTGGCCGATTGGCTACATTAGGAAGTAGCTTCTTAAAACTGCCATGATTACTAAATAGTGCCATGCACGTGCTGTGAATGGCCTTGAACGCAAATGCTGTGGTGTGACCTGGCTCTATTTCATGCCCAACGTCCGCATGAGGTTGCACAGGTCTGGTGCTAAGTTCTACACTAAAATCCCGCTTTGCAGAACTGAGTAAGTGCCAGGAGCTTCTGACTTTCTGTGCTTCCAGGAGAAGCACTTCAAATATTTTTCCCTAATAAGCAGATAATTGAAGGGCTTTCCTTGACAACTACGCCTCTCTCCTTGCCTAGAAAGAGCCTGATAAGTAAAAAGAAGAAACAGCAGCTTGCTCGCAAGCCTAAATGGAGTATTTCCTAGGCAGGACTTGCAGATCTCTCATTATCTTTGAAGAGGTGGTTGCTCTTACCTTCAGTCCTCTTTGTTCGTGTTCTCCCTCCCCCAGTTTTTAGGTCTGGATTTGCTTTGTGGTGGTGCTGCTGGGCCCACACCATTTGCTAGCCCTGGCACAACATCACCATGCTGCACACAGGAGATACTCATTTCTGACTTATTACAGATGAATAAAAACTTGCATTAATAGTTAAAAGTAGAGTATTAAAGCTGTGCTTTACGCAGGGGTGATTGATGGCTTCCATTACACTCCATTAGATATTTTATTCTTGTTAAATGAAGAGCAGCCAACTTTGTCAAGTATTTTTAGTTCCCTCTGGTCTTATTGGCTCCATCCATTCTCAGGGATGTCCTGTAAATGGCCACATATGGCTTTGTGTCTGTAGGAGTGATGACCGTACAGCTGGCTTTCATTGCCCACCAATTTACCGGAGCCCCCTTTATTGTGAGCCTGACAGCACCAGGGAGCTTTGTAGAACTAACAAAATATATCTATTTTCTAATTGTCTATTTATCACCTTCCAGGGATTGGTGGGCCTCTCATCTGAAAGCAAAGGGGGGACGGCCTTGAACAATGATCCTTGTCAAGGCAGTTGCTCACTTTAAATTAGGGTCTCATTGCTAAATAACTAATTTAGTCCTGCTATCAGACTGAAAAAGTGGGTATTCAGTGCAAAGTGCCAACTGGGGAATTGATTATGTCTCCTCTTAGTGTGCATGATAAAAGCGCCAGACCTGCAGACAGTAGGTACCTCCCCAGAGACCAGCAGCTTCCCGGCATAGCGGGTCCACACTGGACCACCGGGCATGGTCTCTGTGGGGCAGCCAAACCCTGGGAGCCATGGCATGTGCCTCGGGCGCTCAGGACCCCCGCATGATGCAGGAGCCACGTCCTGCTCCTCGGGCAGGGGGTGGTGGAAGGAGAGAGGGTCAGTGCCACTGCCTCCAGACTGGAGACGGATGGGGAGGGAGGGAGGGAATGGAGGTGGCTCAAGAACACGGACAGAGAGAAGCTCTGGGAGGATGGAGGCTGTTTGCAGTGACCCCAGGTTTTGTCCCCCAGAAGCAATTTGCCCAACATCCCTGCCTGCTGCAAGACCATCAGCATCCCAGGAGAAGAACCTCAGCAATTCTCATTAACCGCAAAATCTCTCCCATGTGCCCAGGCTGCCCTTCCCCATCGGGTTCATTCCCATCATGGAGCTGTGGCTGGACCGGGATTTGTCACCATACATGAACAAAGCACACAGTCAGGTCTAAGCACCAAGGAGCCTTTTTCCGGGCTGTAGCACAGGTCTGGACTTGCTCCAGAGCTGTCTAGAGGATGCTGTAGTGCCCCTCTAAGAGCTGCTCTGTGGGTGACTTACTTACCTCTGCCTGAGGCAGACTGAGGGATGGGGGGTGCGGGTGGGAAGGGCAGCATGCACTGCTGGCTCCAGTGGTTTTTACCCAGCAGGGAGTGCATTAGAAAATTTTTTTGTATGAAAGAACAGCATAGGCTGTTGATTATCAAAATAATGTTAACAAGAGGAGAATGCGTATTGTCTGTGTGTTGGAAAACACACACACACAAATATTAACATAAAATATTTATATAAATATATACTTATATATTTGATATTATAATATCATACATTATATATTTATAAAACATAAATATTTGTGTTAAATAACAAATACCTGGTTAGGGGGTCTTATAACTTTCTCCATATGCCCCTTTTCACATGCAGCCTGAGCTGCCATATGCCCACCTCTGCAGGTTTTGGGGACAGTTTGTGAATTCCCCACTGAGGACTATGGTGCAGACACACAAATGCATGAGCACCCTGCAATGCACTTAGGGAACTTGTTTTTGAACACAGACCACCACCACCCCCCCCATCCCAGCTAAAATCTAAAACACAGCATTGACCTCATTGAAAGGAGGGTTGAAGTATGAAGGCATGCGGGCAAATTGCCAGCCTCTGCCCGAGATTAAACTAGGTAATGCTGCAAGAAACAACTGGACGTTGCAGACCATGGAAGGGGGGAAAGGTTGGCCTGCTGCAGCTAGGGGCTAAACTAGCAGGGCAAACCCAGGAGAAACCAGTGGGGATGATGGAGGGTGCAAGGGCAGTAGGGGGATCTCCCCTCCAGGGAAAGAGACTGAAAAGGAGTCTCAGCATGCCAGAGCCATTTGGGCCCAAATGACCAAATTAGGGTGTAAAATCAGCAAAACAGGGACCAACGTGGAAAGAGCAAATGAGGATAAGTTGTTCATTTGGGAGGAGGGCAGAAAGGTTTTACAAGATACAGCAAAGCACGCACTCAGGGCTGCTCTGCCGAGCATCCTGGCATGGCGCAGCCCGTGGCAGGAGTGCCAGTGGTCTCCTGTGCCTGACCAGCCCCCAGGGCAGGACATGAGCCCTGAGCATCCTACAAGAAGAGGGAGGATGGAGGAGAATGGGGCAAGGCCAAGCTGACAACCACAAGGTCTGCATGTACCCATCTGCATCACTAGCAGCATTGATGGGACAGACTTCCAATGCTTCCTCCTTGAGAAAACCCCACTAACACACGTACTGAAAAAGACGTGGGAGAGACCTCCTCCATTCCAAAGGGACTTTGCTAAGAAAATCCATCAGCTTTATTCCAGCTACAGTTTAAGTTTCAGCATAGGTAAGGAGACAAAAGGGGTTAAGATCTGTTCCTGATCAAAGTTATAGCAAGGGAAGAAACACTTGTGCTTATTCCTTTTCAGATATAAATCTCAGAAACTATTTGCCTAACACTGTGAGCTGAGCACTGAGCCGCCTGCATAACCTCAGTGCTAAAGACTGGAAACTGCAGTCCAACACCACGTATCCCAAGCTGTTTCCAGTGCACAACAGAGGATCTGACATTTCCAGGAGACCCCCCTCCCCTCTAAGCCTTTCCCTCCCCTCTCCGTTGCCCCAGCCCAGGCTTATCAACTGCAGAGAGAAAAAAGACTTCACTGTAATTCCCGAGAGCAGCAATTTTTCACTTTGTTCTGCCTCTGCAGCACCTGGACATGCTTGGTTCCCCAGGAGAAGGACCCTTGGCTGCAAGCAGGTGAGCACAAGCATGCACTGATGTATTTGAGACACATGTCTCCCCCTTTCTCTGCATGTCTTAGGCTGGTGCAGGCTCTCCCCTGCCTCTGGTCCAAAGCCCAGAGAAGCAATGGGCAGAGGCAGGGTCTTCCTTGCTCCAGGTCTCAGGTTTACTTGATACTACTCAGGTTTCTTTTTAATGTTGGAACTCGTTAATCCAGGGAGGGAAATGGTATGAAATTGAAACACCTTTTCCTTCCTGCTCCCATGAATTGGGGGGGCTGGACTGCACCATGGCTCACAAGGTCCATCTGCACATCATCCGCGTGCTCACCTTGTGCTGCGTGACGCCCATCACATCCCCCAACAGCAGCTACGGTAACTGAGCGCAGCCATCAACAGCAAATGGCAGCATCGTGTCTTCAGCTGGCTTGGACAGGCCAAGTGTGAAGAGGCATTTCTCTTTTCCTCTGAAGCTTCAGTCTAGCAGCGCACCCTGCACCCAGCCATGGCATCTACCGCTCGTGGCCTGACTTCAGTCACTACATGCTCTTCTATTAAAATGCCATGCCAGTGGGTTTGAAGAAAGCTGAAAGTTTTGCAAAAATTAATGTCCGTTTTCAGCAAAACCAGCAACCCAGCACAAAGACAAGCTTCTTCCCTGGGACCTGCACATAGCAGCACCAAAAGATGAAAACTCCTCTCCCCCTCCCCTAAAATACTGGCTTTGGAAATAAATTTTGCAAACTTGCCTGCCATGAAAGGCTCTGTTCTTTTCAGGATCCAGGCTATGCAAGGTCAGATTAGCAGAATACGGAGTATAACTTTCCTGTTTAAAACAGGTGCCCGTCCCAGCCTGGTGGAGTCTCAGCATTATGGAGGGACAGCAAGGCACCAAGTCTCCAGCACTGCTGGCAGGCGCACAGACGTCAGGCGCAGAGCAGCTGCTGTGCACCACACTGGACCTGCAGCTTGGGGCAGCCACGAAAAAGGGAAAGGAGCACACAAGCCCTACGCACATTGCTACTGTCAAAGACAGGCACTGTCATCACTCACTGGGACACGTGGTCTGGGGAACCTACTGTGACAACACATGACAAAGGCAGCGGTTCCCAATCAGCCACCCACCACTCACTGTCCTCAGCCCACAGCAACACAGAGTGCCTGCTCTGCTGCCACTCCTAACAAGAGGAGAGCAGGTTGCAGACGTCACTGTGCCCATCCTGCCCAGGCTTTTCAAAAAGTGCTCCCATAGAAATAAGCCACTGCATACTACCGCAGAGGTCTTCACAGAGAAAAAAATGCAGAAGTTTTACCTACATGTTGTTTTGACACCAGGAGGTAAGGAAAGAAAATGCCATGCACTGGCACCCATGTGGTTTCTCCTGAAATGGAGACAAGCTACGGATGCAGTTTAATCCTTCTCCTCTCTCTCCTGTGGCTGGACCATGTTAGTTTTGAAGCTTGCATGTCTGTGTGCATAACTTGTGGCAGCGTGGTCTGTTTCTGCAGGAGAGCAGCTGAAGCAGAGTGGGTGACGGGAGCAGTGCAGAGGACTAGGCTCTAGTCTCTACCAGTATCCTCACCCCGCTGGACACTCAAGGTTTTTGCACTGGTTCACGTTAATGTTTCTGTGTCTCCACTGCTCTGGCTCTTCACAGCTTTAACTGCTAAATGCTTTTGTCACCTCTCTAGGACTACAAGCAATCAGTGCCAGTTGGACATTTATCCTGGAATTTGCATTTCCACTTTGATATGAACTGCCCCATTTACAGCTTGCCCATTATGTGCCAGTTCAGCAGCAGTGTCCACCCTGCCTCAGTGCCAAGCTCTACAGACATGTCTCAGGGGAGACAAGGGGACTGGATCTGTGCTAGTGAGAGAGTGAGCACAGCACATTTGCCGTGGCAGCCGGACAGCCGTGGAGCACCTGGCAGTGACCGGCTCTCTCCCCACCATGGCAGCCACCACGCTGGAGTTACACTATCACGGCCTCTCCATTGAACGCATAACCTAACTAAGCAACAAGACATGACCATGATGGACAGGGGATGACTGCATGTGCGCAACAGGCTGCAGGGTGCTGGGCCAAAAGTCTGTCATCACAGTTACTGTGAAAGAGAAACTGTGAAAGAAAACACAGCAACTCCATTTGCTATGGCCACCAGCCATGTAGCCCACTGGATACCTGAGTTTGTCCTGGTGGTGGCATGGCTGGGAGAACTATTGAAGTCTGAGGCAGCACATTTCACAGGGGAATCAGCTACTCAGAATCAAGACATCAGGTGCAGGGACTGGAAACTTGTCTGTTCGTTATGATCTTCGTGGCAGGAAGAACTTCATTCCACTGTGAATCCTTTCCAGCTGGATAGCCTAGCACATCTGGCCACTGGTCCTGACTCCCTCGCCACTCCACAGGGTTACAAAATCCCCTGGGTTGCCTGTCTCACAGAGGCAATGTGTGCAGCAGTGGTCTCGTGGTCTTGCTAACCAACCTTCAAAAATTCCCTGTGGTGATGATGGGACAGCCTGCTGCCTTTGGAATACCAGTTCCTTCTCTGGGGAAAGCAAAAGAAAATCTTGGGTATGTTACAGCATGCAGATGTAAGGAAAGATCTGTCCTCTTGGCTCCATTGTGTCTCTCTGGCAGGTGCCTATGAGACATGGGAGGTGGATCTGGGGACTGTGGTCAGGAACAGTCTCTTGCAGCTCCTGTCAATAGCTGCTTGCACAGGAGTGTTTGTGGGTGTTACTAAGCTACATCTCTAGATGTTTTTGCAGAAGTAAGGTCAGGAGAGGGTGTGCAGCAGCTATTACAGATCTTCACAGTGACACAGAGTCTCTAAGAAGCCCAAAGTCTGGTACCTCCGAGTGTAGAAACAAATGTGGTGCTGTTTTCACTGAAGTGGATGCTATCTCTACCTACAATGGTAGGAAAGAAACCAGGAATGAGAACAACTGGACATCCAGCATACTCGAGTTCCTGTGGGGAAGTAGTCCTTCACTGTAGCAAACCTTAGTCTGGTAAGAAGCATCCCTTAGTAGTGTTTGTCCTGTCTATGGATTCAGCCAGGTAGCATGATGGCTGCCAATATGCCCATGTTCCTGCGGCAGGTTCTTCAGAACTGATCTATTTTCCAGGATAATTCAGGTCAGAAGGGACCTCAGAAGGTTTCTAGTTGTATTGGGTTTATGTGACAAGGTTTTGGTAGTGGGGGGGCTACAGAGGTGGCTTCTGCAAGATGCCAGAAGCTTCCCCCATGTCTGATGGCGCCTGTTCCAGCTAGCTCCAAGACGGACCCACCGCTGGCCAAAGCCCATCAGCAATATTGGTAGCACCTCTGGGATAACATCTTTAGGGAAGGGTACAAACTGCTGCGCAACAGCAGCTGGGACTGAGAATATGTGAGAGGAACAACCCTGCAGAAACCAAGGTCAGTGAAAAAGGAGGGGAGGAGGTGCTCTAGCCACCAGAGCAGAGATTCCCCTGCAGCCTGTGATGAAGACCATGGAGAAGCAGGCTGACCCCCTGCAGCCCATGGAGGCCCACTGTGGAGCAGATATCCACCTGCAGCCTGTGGAGGAACCCATGCCAGAGCAGGCGGATGCGCCCGACAGAGGCTGTGATCCTGTGGAGAGCCTGCGCTAGAGCAGGCGTCTGACAGGACCTGGGGAGAGAGGAGCCCAGGCTGGAGCAGGTTTGCTGGCAGGACCTGTGGCCCC
>WAAD01003094.1:10768-134090 GCA_013389945.1 Fregata magnificens
GGGACCCCACACTGGAGCGGGGGAAGAGTGTGAGGAGGAAGGAGCGGCAGAGACAACGTGTGATGAACTGACCACAATCCCCATTCCCCGTCCCCCTGCACTGCCTGGGGGAGGAGGTAGAGAAGTCAGGAGTGAAGTTGAGCCAGGGAAGAAGGGAGGAGTGGGAGGAAGGTGTTTTAAGGTTGCTCTTATTTCTCATTATCCTGCTCTGATTTAGATTGGCAATAAATTAAATTAATTTCCCCGATTCGAGTATGTTTTGCCCATGATGATAATTGTTGAATGATGTCTCCTCACCCTTATCTCAAACTTTCATCTTATTTTCTCTCCCCTGTCCACTTGAGGAGTGGAAGCGATAGAGTGGCTTGGTGGGCACCTGGCTGCCAGCCAAGGTCAACCTACCACACTAGTCCAACCTGCTGTTCAAAGCAGGGTCAGCTATGAGGACAGAGTGGGTTGCTCAAGATCCGGTTTGGTCTTGAAAACGTCCAAAGATGGAGATTGCCACAACCTCTCTGGGCAAGCAGTCCCACTGCTAGACCATTCTTAAGGGGAAAAAGGTTTTCTTTAAATTCTACCTTCAAGCTCTTCTTTAAACTTACTCCTGTCATATCTTGTCCTCCTACCACTGTGCTTTTGCCCATTAATGGCCTCCTTGCAGATATTGGAAGACTGCTATAACATTCTCTCCAAGACCCTCTCTTTTCCAGGCTGATCAAGCCAGTTCCCTCAGCCTCTCCCCATTCCTATGAAACATGTTGCTTTCAACATTTTGGTGACTTATCAGAGAAATACACTTGAAACGCATATGCAAGTTTGGCTCTTCGGCAGCTGCCTCTGTCACATCCTAAAGGGGAAGGCTGTGACCAGCCTATAGATGGCAAGGGTCTGTTTCTGTGAAATGCTGCTCTCTGTCTCCTAAAGCCGCAGCTAAAATCATTAGCATTACCTGCACTGGATCCTCTCCATGAGCATTAGAAATTGGAGGTTGGCATTACCTACAAGGACTTCCCAATGTTGTCTCCAGCTTTCCATAGGATGTGTAGAATCACAGAATCCCAGACTGGCTGAGGTTGGAAGGGAATTCTGGAGGTCATCTTGTCCACCCCCCCCCCTGCTCAAGCAGGACTGCCTATGGGCAGTTGCCCAGGACCATGTCCAGACTTCTTTTGAACACCTCGAAGGTGGGAGACTCCACAACTTCCCTGGCCAACTTGTACCAGTGCTCAATCACCCTCACAGTAAAAATATGTTTCCTGATGTTCAGAGGGAACTTCCTGCAGTTCAGTTTGTGCCCGTTGCCTCTAATACTGTCTCTAATACTGAGCACCCCTGAGAAAACCCTGGCTCCCTCACCTTCATTCCTTCCATGAGGTATTTATATACATTGATAAGATCCCACTGAGCCTTCTCTCTTCTCCAGTCTGAACAGTCCCAGCTCTCAGCCTTTCCTCATATGTGAGATGCTCCAGTCCCTTAATCTTCTTCACAGCCTTTTGTTGGACTCGCTCCAGTATGTGCATGTCTGTCCAGGTAGCCCAGAGCTGGACACGGTACTCCAGGTGTGGCCTCACCAGTGCTGAGTAGAGAGGAAGGACCACCTCCCTCGATCTGCTGGCAATGCTTTGCCTAATGCAGCCCTGGATACCATTTGCCTTCTTTGCAACAAGGGCCCATTGCTGGCTCATAGTCAACTTGGTGTCCACCAGCAATATTCCCTCAAAGCTGCTTTCCAGCTGGGTGGCCCACAACCTATACTGGTGCCTGGGTTTGTTCCTCCTCAGGTGCAGGACTTTGCACTTCCCCTTGCTGAACATCACGAGGTTTTTTATGTGCCCATTTCTCCAGCCTGTTGAAGTCCCTCTGGATGGCAACATGACCCTCTGCCCTATCAGCCACTCCTCCCAGTCTGGTGTCATCTGCAAACTTGCTAAGAGTATTCTCTGCCTGCTCATCCAGACCATTAAAGAAGATGTTAAACAGGAGTGGACCCAGTATTGACCCCTGGGGTAGACTGCTACTTAACGGCCTCCAACTAGACTTTGTGCCATTGATTACCATCCTCTGGGCCTGGCCATTCAGCCAATTTTCAACCCAAATCACTGTCTGCTCATCCAGCTCATGCTTCAAAAGCTTGTCTAAGAGGATCTTATGGGAAACAATGTCAAAGGCCTTACTGAAGTCCAGGTAGAAAATATCCACTGCTCTCCCCTCATCTACCAGGCCAGTCACTTCTTCATAGAAGCCTGGCTGGACAGCAGCCCCGCAGAGAAGGATCTGGTGGTTCTGGTCGATGGCAAGCTTAACATGAGCCAGCAGTATGCCGTGGCAGCCAAGAGGGCCAACCGTGTCCTGGGGTGCACCAAGCACTGCATTGCTAGCTGGTCGAGGGAAGTGATTGTCCCGCTCTGCTCTGCGCTGGTGCGGCCTCACCTTGAGTACTGTGGGCAGTTTTGGGCGCCACAGTATATAAAGGATGTGAAGCTGCTAGAGAGTGTCCAGAGGAGAGCCACGAAGATGGTGAAGGGTTTAGAGGGGAAGCCATATGAAGAGCGGCTAAAGTCACTTGTTCAGCGTGGAGAAGAGGAGATTGAGGGGAGACCTCATCACGGTCTGCAGCTTCCTCACAAGGGGAAGAGGAGGGGCAGGGGCCGATCTCTTCTCCCTGGCAATCAGTGACAGGACCCGAGGGAATGGCAGGAAGGTGTGCCAGGGGAGGTTGAGGCTGGACGTTAGGAAAAGGTTCTTCACCGAGGGTGGTGGAGCACTGGAACAGGCTCCCCAGGGAGGTAGTCATGGCACCAAGCCTGACAATATTCAAGGAGCGTTTGGACAACGCTCTCAAACACATAGTGTGAATTTTGCGATCGTCCTATACAGGGTCAGGAGCTTGACTTGATGATCCTTGTGGGTCCCTTCCAACTCAGGACATTCTATGAGTCTATGAGAAGTTTATCAAGTTGGTCAAGCATGACTTCCCCTTGATGAAGCCATGCTGACTACTCCTGATGAGGTTTTTTTGCCTGTAATGTGCCTGGAAATGGTTTCCAAGATGACCCACTCCATCACCTTCCCAGGGATCAGGGTGAGGCTGACTGGCCTGTGGTTCCCTGGGTCCTCCTCCTTGAAGACAGGAGTGACATTTGCACCCCTGCAGACTTCATGACACTTCCCATCACCATGATTGATCAAAGATTATTAAGAGTGGCCTTGCAATGACACCTGCCAGCTCCCTCAGCACCAGCTCCAATCAGCACTGGACTTATGTATGTCCAGTTTGCTTAAGTATTCCCTGACCTGATCCTCTTCCACCAAGGCTACATCTTCCTTGCTTCAGCCTTTCCACTGGTCTCTTGGACTTGGGATTCCTGAAGGCTGGTAAGTAGTAAAGACTGAGGCAAAGAAGACATTCAGTACCTCAGCCTTTTCCATGTTCTGTGTAACCAGGTCCCTCCATCTCACTGAGCAATGGGCCCACATTTTCCCTAGTCTGCCTTTTGTCTCCTATGTACTTATAAAAGCCCTTCTTGTTGTCTTTGACATCCCTGGTCAGATTCAGTTCCATTTGGGCTTTAGCTTTCCTAACTTTGTCCCTCGATGCTCAGACAATGTTTCTATATTCCTCCCAGGTTACCTGTCCTTGCTTCCACCATTTCTATTCTTCCTTCTTGTGTTTGAGTTTGACTCGGAGCTCTTTGTTCATCCACACAGGCCTCCTGGCATTTTTGCCCATCTCCCTACTTGTTGGGGTGGACCGCTCTTGAGCTTGGAGAAGGTGATCCCTGAAGCAGTTTTCTCGGGCCCTTCTTCCCTCTAGGGCCTTACCCCACAGAACACTTCCAGGCAGATCTTTGAAGTCAAAGACTGTCCTCCTGAAGCCCAGGATTGTGAGCTTGCCTTTCAACCTCCTCCCTGCCTTCAGGATCCTGAAGTCCACCATCTCATGGTAACTGCAGCCAAGGCTGCCTTTGACCTTCACATTCCCAAGAAGCTCCTCATTGTTGGTCAGTATGGGGTCCAGCAGAGCTCCTCATTGGCTCCTCTATCAACTGGAGGAGGAAGTTATTGTCAATGCAATCCAGGAAGCTTCTGGATTGCTTATGTCCTTCTGTGTTGTCTCTCCAACAGATATTGGAGTAGTTGAAGTCCCCAGGAGGACCAGCGCCTGCAAATGCAAGGCTGCTCCTATCTGTCTGTAGAGGGCCTCATCAGTTTGTTCTTCCTGGTCAGGTGGCCTGTAGCAGACACCCGCTATAATGTCCCCTGTACCTGTCCTCTCTTTAATCCTAACCTATAAACTCTCAGTATGCTCCTCATCCATCCCCAGGCAGAGCTCCAGCTGCTCTCTCACTCAGGCAACTCCCCCTCCTCATCTTCCCAGCCTGTCCTTCCTGAAGAGCCTGTGTTCCTCCATTGCAGCACTCGGGTCGTAAGAGCCATCCCACCATGTCTCCAAGATCCCAACAAGATCATAACCCTGCAGCTGCACACAGATTTCTAACTCATCAGGTTTATTCTCCATACCACATGCATTAGTGTACATGCACTTTAGAGAGGCACCCCAGCATGCTGATTTCCCAGAAAGGGTTTTGTGTATTTCTCCATAATGCTACCTTGTAGGCACTTCATTGCTTACATGCAAGTGCTGGAGGTGACCCTGCTTAAGCCCCATTTGGTTTGTGTTCTATTCCTGTCACATCACCCCATGCCCTTTGCTCATCAACCCTGTCCATCATTCCCTCACAGGGCTGCTGGTTACTCTCTCCCTCCCCCATCATTTCTAGTTTCAAGCCCTCCTTACCAGGTCAGCCATCCTGCTGGCAAAGGTACCTTTGGCCACTTGGTGAGGTGGATCCTGTCTCTCCCCAACAGATGCTGGCATGTAAATAAGGTCCCATGGTCACAGAACCCAAAATCTTGTCACTAACACCAGCTCCACAGCCAATTGTTGACTTGTCCTATTCATGCCCTTCTCACACCCTTTCCCCTCACTGGTAGGATTGAAGAGATCACCACCTGGACCCCCATGCCCTTGACTACATCCTCCAGAGCTGCATGGTCATTTTTGATACGTCTAGGTTGCTCCTGGCAGCATCATTGGTGGCAATATGGAAGAACATCATGGGGTAACAGCCAGAGGGTCAGACAAGCTTTGGCAATCCCTCCACACCCTCTTAGAGCCAGGCCCCATGGCAGGCAGCAAAACTCTCTAAATAACAGATCAGGTCAGCTTCTGTCCTCCACAGCAGGGACTCACCCACTACTGTCACCCACTGCTTCTTCCTGGTGGTTTTGCACGGTTTAGGGTTAGGTGGCCCCAATCCTTTGCTTGAAAGGACATCTGGCTCCTCTTCAACTTTGAGGACGGTAAACCTATTTTGCAGTTGTATGCTGTTAGGTGGGGCACGAGCCTTCCTCTTGGTGCCGGAAGTCACCAGCCTCCGTCCTTCCCCTTGTCCAGAGGTTTCACTTACCTCGATAGTGGGGGTAGACACTGCCTGCTTCTCTGTTGCAGGTGGGGACCTTGCACCTGCACTGCGAGGGGGCTGAGCTCGGCACGCTCCTCCCAGCTAAATTGACGAAAACTTGAAATAACGCAGTGACAGACAGTCCTTGGCTTTTGGATTTCTACTCCAAGTATCTAAGTATTTGAAGAGGAAGATTACAAAGTAGTAAGCAGAAAATTTACCATATGTTTATTGTTCTCCGCTGCTATTCCCCAGCTGCTGAAACCCAACAGCATCGAGACTTTCTGAGACTTATCTCTCTGCCACTGTAGTAAACTAAGGGAAAGTGGGATTTCACTGAGCACATCAAGCACTCTGGAGTGCAGATGCCTCTGTTTGTGGAGCAATGGTTGTCCTGGGCATCCACAGGATTTTAAATTGCAGTGTGCAGCACTGTTATTGGCATCTTAGCAAGAAAAAACGGCTTGCACTTTCTACCTGCCAGAAATGAAACAGGTAGGAAAAAACCTACAGCAGAGCAGCAGCAGGCTTACCAGTGGAACAGACCCAGTTGTCCCAAGCCTACAGCATGGAGAGAAGCACTGAAGATACAGAAAACGTCTCTACTGCTTCCCTTTTTTTTGCTTCCTCCTAGCTATAGGCACAACTCATGCATGTCAAGGTGTACAGAAAGCCAAGCTTTCCTTGCTTCATTGGTCACCACCCAATGCTCAGCATCTCCTAGATCCCCAGCTTCCCAGTCTCCCTTCAAGGGTACTACAAACTGCAAGGTCTGTGCCTGAGAGCACACACACAGGGACAGCATCCGGGCACAAACGCAGAGCTCCAGACAGCGTTGTGCATTTGAGGCAACTTCTATTAGGGTGGCCCACTATGGGGAAGAAACAGAGGGATCTTTGCTCAGGGAAGAAGAGATTGCTCTAGCTGCCGAGACTGCTTGTCCATCATTTTAAATGATTTGGTATTTATATAATCTAATCTGGTTAATCAGACATGCATTTCATTCCTTCTGAGTCATTTACAAGTGCATTATGAATGTGTCAGATATTTTAACAGCTTGAATGTTTCTGGTGTGCTGTTGATACTGGGATGCTGGAAGGTTCTCCCGAGCCTGACAAGGATTCAGACTTTGTCTCTGCAGGCTGCCCAGGGAAAACAAAAGCTAAAATCTCACAGTAATATTTTGCAGCAACTCAGCCTGTGATTCTGCATTCACTTTTTATCTTAAACAACAAAGGATATTGGTTTTTATGGTCCTTTCATGTGATGGTTGAGTCAAAAGCCAGAGCAGCTTAACAACCTGGAAGATTTTTCATTGTCTTGCTACATTCAGCCCTTCCTAGGCTGCCTCCCCTTAGCTCTCCAAAGGTGAATCCAAGAAAATAATTAAAACTGTAATTTATTTATACATCTTCTGTACAGATATTATAGATCCCACAATTGTTGTCTTCTAATTTATTCAGGCAGTGTCCTTTATGAGTTGATTGCAAGTAGATGTATTAGAGCAGAAGCCTGTCCCGCAAGCAGAGCTACACAAACACTGGCCTGGTTGAATTACGAAGCTGTAGTGGAGGCAGTGCCCGTAGTGGCTGGGGTAGCCTGCCGCTGGGTTCCTGCAGCCTGGAAAGCTGGCTGGCAGCGCACGTATCTGAGGAGCAGAAACGGCAGAGTGGGGCTGATGACTGAGAGCTCAGGGACGATAATTACCCTTTTGCTTAATCCTTTCAGCAAAGGTGTTGCACATGTTTTCAACAGCAGAGCCACGGCACAGCACCTGCAATACGGCATCGTGTGTCCTTTCCTCAGGCTCACCCCTTAACGTGACAGGCCAGGAGATGAGCAAGTGTCCTTCCATTCCGTTTGCTGGCAGGGATGCTTGTCTTCCCAAAGCAGGGGATATTTTTTCACTTGAATATGTAATAGCTACCTCCACCTGGGTGACAGGCACCTTCCGTGACTCTCCGGGACAACATGACAACAGCAGAGCTGCAATTTTAATAGACTCCAAGTAGTTTTCGCAGAGCGAAGCCTTAAAAACTCCCCAAGGAGAGATCATCAAGCAGAATGGTCCCCGGTGCCAGATTTATTAGCAGGCAGGACTGGGAGGTTGATGAGCCCATGCGGCTGAGCAGACATGCTGTCAGACAGGACTCTTAATCCAATCAGTTACCTGTCGGAGGGGACCAGTCTGGAGCTTCCGACCGCAGCACCTCCGGGGAGCACCGCGCTGCAGCCCCCCAGGCTGCCCTGCTGCCAAGCAAGTGCTGCCCTGGCTGGGGGCCGGGGGTCCCCACCCTGCAGAGGAGGGGCCATGGTTAAGCCATACTCGGAGCCTTCCTCCCCTGAAAGGCACCAATTTCTTGTATAGGTCAAAGCCCACTCCTGCTCGCTGGGAAGACCTTGTAAAGGCACAGTTAAACATCCCTGAGGCATTTTGGTGTTTTTTCTTGGACCTTTTCATCCAGGCAATGACCTGGCGGGGCTCACAAATACATCCAAAACAGCATTAGTGTATTCAAAGCTGACGACCTGGATTGCCTTGCCTGGGGTCTGTTGAAGCTTTTTGCAAAGAAATTAATCCTACAAGCACTTTTTTTATTGCTAATATTTTTACACAACGCTGCCCAGAAGAGCTGCTCAGGTATCCAAAATTTCTTAAACTTAGTAGAAAATAATTTTGCTTTCAATGATAACTACTTCAGGCTCTTACTATTGAAGGCAACCAGCAAGCAACGGTTCTGCTTTACAGAAAAGGCCGAGGTTTTACGACTTTTGCTTGAGGAGGACAAAGGGCGTTCTCACAAGAGCAGAGCAGCCTGATAGCCCAGTGTCTTGCTGTCTGGCTGGAAAACACGAGGAGATCAAGATCCTTCTGTCCCCGAACAAGGTAAAAGCTTCTTATCCCACAGTGCTGCAAATGAGGCAGCAGAGGCTGGAAGGCCAGCCCAGTGCTCCGCTGCTGCTCCTGGCTGCAGAACCCCTGACAAAAGCCCCAAGGTGGAGAGCCAGGACAGATGGAAATGGCTGCAGAGCCAAGTCCTTCCTCCTGTGAGGGCAAGCAGAACCCACAGCTTAGGTCAGGCTTTCTAGGACAGAGTAAGTCTGTCTGCAGAGTTCAAATGTTGAACTATTGAAGCATCAGGATGATTTTTCCAAGGAAGACTGGGAAGACTCCAATGGCAAACAAGTCTGAATTGAAATAAGAACTCTTCAGGCTTGCAAGCCCTATGAATAACCTTAATTACAGTCATTAGAGGGTAAAAATGTGTGTGTCTACATATATATATTAAAAAAAAGCATATTTCCAGCCCCTTGTTACTATGAGACTTTCAAATAAGATGCTGAAACATGAAATATTAAAGTGTTTGTGGCTGTAAGTGCTGCTACCTCAGATGCTTTCCTTCTTGGTCTGCATGGTCCCCTTTTATCTTCTTCCAGATACAATGAGAGTGATGCTAAACAAAAGAAAAAAGATATTAAGAGAAAGATACTTAATTTGCAGATTTAAACACTGAAAAGTTGAAAGATGCAAGACATAGAGCTATCTGTGCCATAAAATAAACAAACAACAACAAAAACCAACCCCAAAACACTAAAGCAGCCACGGTAACAGTTTGTAATGGAAAGTTTCTTCCGTATACCTATGGAAATGTTTTGTGCAGAAACAAAGTCTCTCTTGCAAATCTTCACAAATAAGCATGGTTAGCCACACAAGGGTGAGAACCTGTGCTTCCTCAGAGTTAGGAGAGATGGCAGGGGCAGCGGTGGGAGCACTGCAGGGTGCAGCTGGGAGTGGGGTTTACCAAATTGGACTCCATCAGCAGCCTCGCTGGAGACAGTGAGGTGAAGGGGAACTGTGGCAGCAGCACTAGCAGCGGTGGTTTGTGCCTGAGCTTGGTTTGTGCATTTCGGGGTTTTACTAGCTGTGGTGGCTAAATGCACCTCATTCTGGGAAACAAGAAAACTACTTGGGGATGCACCCATCATCACGGAGCACTGCCCCTTTGTGACCACTGCTCAGGCACGCAGGGCCTCTGTCCCACAGTGGCTCTTCTGCCAGGAGAAAAGCATTAGACAGTACTGACTGCAAATCTGCTCCCCCTTCTCCTCTGCATCCTCCCACTTCATACTGAGGAGGTCCATGGAGGCAGAGCACATGAATTTGAGCTCTGGGGATGTTTCCCATTACTGTGTGCTCTACCTCTGTGGCTCCAGTCCCCAGTTTTTATGATGGTCTGTCCGTGGGCTTTTCCTTCCATCAGTACAGAAGGGTTGTCATCAGTTTCAGCAAACTCCCGAAGCAGGATGGGCTGGACTGCCATGTCTCCATGCTGTCCAGCCTCTCTGTGCTGCACGAGCACGATGTCAGACAATCTCAGCCCTGCTGCTGCTCAAAACACTCACAGCTGACGAGGAGCAGTGCAAGTGCAAGAAGTTGGTCTTTCATGCTTGAATAACCCCAGGATGATGTGCTGGATGGAGGGTCTGCAGGGTCCTCATTGCTCAGCTAGTTTTGAAGTCAGTGGTGAGACACTTTGGCAGAGGTAGATTGCACTCGTGGTGGGCTTTTCAGGAATGCTAATCCCCATGTTTTGAGTGCCACTGCCCGGGTAGACAGGACTTGGGCATGCCTGCCTGCCCTGCTAGCTGGAAACACCCTGACTGCAGCACGCATGCTCGGGAGCTGGCAGAAGTTGAGCGCGCCGGGAGGATTTACTGGTGTGAAGGGCCAGACTGTGCCAGGCACATGTGAGCCCTGAGATGGAAGAGCTGGGGATGGAAGATGGAAGACAGGGGCACCCAGCCCCAGGCTGTCCTGGTGTTGTCCCAAAAGCTGGTGTTCATTACCCGGTGTGCGTCGCCCAATTTACACACAGAGTCAAGGTATTTTCCTTTATTACGTAAATGTGCAGATACGGGTGCCAGGTACAAACCTGCACACTGTTGATAGAAGCTAACAGTTATTTATACACAAGATATTGATCATCTAATACATATTCATTGTCCTTCTGTTAAACGATTGGTTAAAATTCTTCACCTACCATGTAAATGACTCCGCATGCCCACTATGATTTTTGAGACTTTTACTTCCTTGATGTTTTGGGTTGGCGGGTTTCTTGAGTGGGTGGTCCTTGAGTCGGTGGTCGTGATCTCCCCCTGCTGGAATTACCTTTCCCCTAGTTTTGCTTAGACTTGGCACCACTAAATAGTCCTTCACAGACCGTTAACAAGGCAGACTATCATTCACTTTGGGGTTTTTGTTCTAAGACAGATATCCTATTTCATTATGACATAGTATTGTTAAGATAAAACAAGCTAAGTTAATCTTTATGGATATCAGTGGGGTGGAGGAGCTCCCCGTGCCCCTCCACCACCCACTGCTACGGCAGCTCTGCAGGAGATGCACCGAGCCCTGGGAAGAGGCAACCCCCAACCAGTCTGGTAGCTGCAGAGGGAATAGCGTGGTTGGAACAAACAGAATAAGCCCGGCCTGCTTTCTTATTTTTCCCTCTCATTTGCTGAATGGCTTTATCACAAACTTGTTTTACTCTTTTCTGTTTTCACGGCATCTTTCCATGACCAAATGCACACTAGCTGCAAGTGCCTGTGCAAAAGGAGGATGCTGGACACGGAGACTGTGACCTGGGGCTGCAGGAATCCCGGTTTCCCTCCCCGCTGCAAGCTTGGGTGACCCTGGGCAAGTCAGTTCTTCTGTTACACCCTGAAAATCGGGAACTGTCCTGCTCTCTCACCCGTTGTATCTATTGAGTATTTAAATAGGGTCTTTTATGAGCCGTGGCTGGGTAGACAGGGCAACAGGTATACAATTTTACTGGCTCCAATAGATCATTCTGGGGTGCAAACTATGTAGAAGACAAACCTCTGGCTAGAAAAATATTACATAGCTCAGAAGAAATAAAATTGTTTTCCTTAGAATAAAAAGGAAATTTTCCTTAAAATAAATCCAACGCCTCCATCATTTTACACAACTTCTGTTCAATAATCACAAATTGAACATGTGAATTTTTTATTTTCTGAAACATCAGAAGCCCAATATATGCCAACAGTGGTTGCTCTGTTACCTGTGAATGATCATTTCCATTTTTTGCTTCCTGGTCCTTTAAAGAAAAACACAAGTGGTTATATCTTAATTGTGTTTATGACTCCTGCAAATTTAAACAGGATTAATGGCTCTCTTCACTCCATCTGCTGGAGAACCTGCCAGGAACACCCAGTGGTATTGCTCTTTTTCCTTATAGTGGCCAGTGCCACCTTTTGATCCAGGAGACAATTTTTAACATGACTGGACTAATATTTTCACTTACACCAAAAAGATTTTTCTGTTTGAACTGTTCCTGAAGCAACACCACCGGGCTTTTTCAAAGGCTTATGAAGCAATGCAGCAGGCTGACTACAAGAACATGGTTTGCCTGTAATTTACATCTAATGGTTATAAAGAACCTTGCCATGGTCTCTGCAAGAATAGCAAACACCTTCTTGAGGTCTGTTCCTGTTCTGAGCCCCTGAGTTCATATCCAAGGGTGAATCTCGTGCTAGAACTGGGTGGTTGGTCAAGTACATGTTCAAGTAATACACTTGATCAATGTAGCAACATAAATCTGGGAAAACAATAATATGCCTCAGATTAACAGGTATTTCCAGCTAAATCAAGTGACAACAACAATATCTCCAGCACTACAAGCAGCAAAATCCAACGTACAGGCAGACTGACTTTATGGGAAGTTCAGCTGAAGTCAAGTGAAAATTTAGTTCTGAAGAGGGCTAGATAACCAGAAACTCTGTAATTTACAGCAGAAGCTCAGGGGTACTCTTTTTGTAATTCCAAGCTTTAGAGAGCAAGGGCCTGCAAAGGACCGCTTCTGCCTCTACTCCTGCAGATATCCCCTGTTTTCTGTCTATTCGTGCCTACCCCTTGCAGAGAGGGCTTGGGTAAGGAAGCCTGCGACGTCTGACAGACTTTGCAAGACTTCACTCATCTCACATTTGTGTACGTTTCACTTCCATGCATTTTGTTGAGATTTTAGAAGGGCACAGGCAGTGCGTGTGTGGTTGTATAGGAGGTGCGGCTTGGACTTGCATGGGCCTTGTTTCCCGAGAAAGACGCTGCTGCATCCCAGTGTGGTGGTGGTGCTGTGCTCTCCAGGTCGCCTAGGTGGCCGGTGCAGGCAGGACTCACAGAACCTGCCTGCTGCTGTGATGCAGGGATGCTGAACTCTCTGACTCCGAAACAGAGTGGTTGTGCTGCAGCAGTGCTGGTGTACAGGGCTCTACACTGCCTTGCGCTGGAGCAGCTACGCACAGGCACTTGCTGCATCTATTGCTAACCTCCAGCCGGGATTTTGTGCACAGAAACCCATCTTCATTTTTCTGACTATGCATACCGGCACAACGCTACTCTGCCCACAGCATGTGCCTTCAGCAAGCCACAGCGCCTTCCCGTAGCTTGTCCTGCTGCAGCAGGCTCCTCCGAGGACTGTGCAGAGGGAAAGAGGGGAGCAGCGCCATCCCCTCAGCCCATCAGTGTTGCAGGGAGGCAGGGACCCTCGTCATGCCGGGGCACAGTGGAGAGCTCAGGGACAGAGTAGGGGCTTGTCTTTCAGAAGTAGCATCCCTCTGGTTGGACACTAATATGGATAAAGGATGGGAGTGGATTTAAAACACAGGTGCTGTTTGTGAAGGACTCTGTGTTCAATGCTCTTATTGCAGAAGAAAAATGCAACATTTTTGGTGAGCTCTGAGAGAAGAGCAGCCTAAGTGACAGCCTCGCTGGGGACAGGCAAGGCAAGATACAGGACTGGCTGACTGGCCTTTTGAAACCGCTGTGCATGCTTGCTTAGCCAGACTGCATTTTAAAAAATACCTAGTCTTTTCATGCTTCCACTTTCAGTTATTTAGTAAATGGCTTTACCTCCCACTTCAGTATTTCAGCAGTTCTCATTCTGCTGACAAAAGTTCTATTACTCTCAATTTTTTTATTTGAACACTGAATATCACAAACTTAAAAACGTTTAATTCTGTCTGTGAATAGTGTTAGCAAGAAGTGTATAACTTGTTACTTCCATATTTCTTCTTTTGTGCAGTCAGTCAAATTCACTCTTATGCAAAGAGGTTGCTAAAACACTGAAGTTCAAAAAGTTATAGTACTTACAGGCACCAAGGAAACCAAATAACCTACCCTGCTCCCCAAAACAGCATTCATGCCGAAGAGTGGGAACCTGATGCTTCCAGATGGATGCAGTCATGCCTGCTCTTGGGCATGGCAGAGTTGCTCACCCAATTTGGAAAGCAATTCCTTCCTTCCCTGTCCACAAAGCCAGGGAAATAAGCCAAGGCAGTAGCACAAAGGAAGCATGTAGCAGCTAACACAACATTAATGATAACCACATAGGGCTGTCAATATGTTATACATATTGGCATTTGAGCATCTTTGCAAATCTAATCCAAACTGCTCAACTGCTGTAAAAACATCTTGAGATGTTTTAAAACTT
Source organism: Fregata magnificens (assembly GCA_013389945.1). Lineage (NCBI taxonomy): Eukaryota > Metazoa > Chordata > Aves > Suliformes > Fregatidae > Fregata > Fregata magnificens. The sequence continues at coordinate 24,747 of WAAD01003094.1, forward strand.
CATCCTATATGGTGTTCTGGAAAAGTGGGGTGGGAACCTTTTAATGATGTGGCTTCAGTGCTATGTAAAGAGACAAATGGAGAAGTAAAGGCTGGTGAAAGCCTAGGGAGGGATAGGACAGCAAGGTCCAATTACAAATCCACTTTGTATAAATTTGGTTTTCCACGGTGTTATTCCTTAACGGGAGGTAGAACAAAGTGATTCTGGCATGCCAAAACAAGGCAGATCCTGAGAGTCCAGAGACTGGTTTGAAAACATGACATTTTGTGGGAAGAAACCAATTGGCTCTATATGCTTTCTGGGTTTATAAAGTCAGTGATAAATTGAATTGCTAACTCAGTTGTCTGAAGTACGGGCTTCAGAGACTAAATGTGGACACTTATTATGGAGAAAATCTTCACCTTATATGTCCAAATGCAGAGTGGAAATACTGTCATTTCCCTTGGGGACATGAGAGGGATTTGGCCAGGTCACATTTTTCCCTCCCAGCAGAGACAGCTGTAAGGACAAGACCAGGAAGGAAAGACAAATCAGACTGGGGACACGATGCCCAATAACCTTCCCTGCAGTAAGTGCCATCACCCAAGGGCAGGCACTCGCGCACAAAATCTTCAGGAATAAATAGCGTTCATTTGGACCCTTGCAGCATCCAAAAATAAAAGCAATCAAGGTGGCGACGAGATGTACCTGTTGCGTCTCAGCCATCAGTTCATCTAACACATCCACCCTGAAGCAGGTGGACCTCTTCGATGATGACAGATGAGAGCAGTAACAGCTCTCAGGGGACCCACAGGAGCCGGCAGTTGTGCGACAAGCAGTGACTTCCCTGGAAGGGACTTGACTAGAGCAGAGCATTCCGTATATCCTCAAAGTTTGGGTTTCTCTGGGCTTTCAGTTGCCTTCAGCTGTCTGTGTCAGTGGTGTGGTGGGGAACAGGCAGCAGTACAGAGCAGCAAGAACAACCTGTAAAATCCCAATTTTATTGTTTTGTTGTTGATTGACATGTAAGTGTAAGAAGGGAAAAGCGTGAGTTGTTTCAAGCTGCCCAGCAGCAGGCAGCTGCTAATTTTCTACCTTGTCTTAACAAATGAATTCATGAAGACCAACTCCAAATCTGACCTGGACAGGGCCTTTTATTTGCAAAACTCTGGGATTGCAATAGCTGCTGTAGCCTAGTGCAGAGGTGGAAAGTAAGGGTGGTTCAGCCATTCAGCTTCATCTCAGAGCCCTTCAGGAGACCTCCCATAGAGGGAATCTGGAGGCTGAGGCTACCCTGGGACATGGGAGAGCATAGGAAATTAAGAATGACAATAAGATCACTTTTCAGCTTTAAGTTGCAGACAATCTCCCATAACTATTACTTTTAGAAAGAAAAAGAAGGAATACTTAAATGGGGCCCATCACAAAACCAACATCCTTCAAGCTTTTCTTCACTCAGCTATAGCCAATTCAATCCACCTGTCTGAAAGTCTCCGGGGTTTTGCAGCATATGAGCAAATATATGCCTTGTGATAACCCCTAGTTCCCTTCACAACTTGGAAGGGAACTTGGAACTGCACTGGACTTTGGTACATCAGAAAACTAAGCAAAGAAATGCATAATTAGGAAAAAAAAAGTCTAGCTTATTACTCCCTCTCTCTTCCAGCCCTTGCATGGACCCCTCCTCTGCAATCAAGTCACCGATGGTTTACTTGCTGTAAGAAAAGGCAAAGCTTCTCCCAAGGCACCAGGCTTGCAGCATTATGCATCCCTTCCCTTGTATTTGCTTCAGTGGTAGGCAGATGGCCTCAGGTCCCCAGCCACACAGCTCGTACGTTGCACAGAGGAGCGTGTAGCCCTAAGTCATGGCATGGCAGGGGGATTTAAAATCTCCTTTCAGCAGATCTCTTACATAGACATCTTTAAAACTAGTCTCCTTCACTAACCTGAATACAATTGTACCTTGTTGCACTTTGTTAAAGTATTTTGCAGGAAGAGACAAAGCCAATTTTATACTCGTTACTTACAAAAAGTTAATGATAGTTTATTGAAATCAACAGAAAACTGAGGATGTGTTAAGTATTTTGGTTTTTTCAACTTTTTGCAAATTCTTTTCAATGACTACTAGGAGGACTGGAGTGCTAGAGGGGGACAAAAAGTGCAGTGGACCTATTTTAAAACCAGTCTGAATTTCACTGCAAACTTTGTAATTTATTTGGGTGAGAAGACCTGTGGCTAATTCCAGACTCAGCCTGGCTGGTGAGAAGGCTGGGACTCTGTGCCAGACACTCTGCAGTAGCAAACTAATGTTTGAGCAGTTACCCAAGATCAGGCTGCGCTGCCTATTGCCACGTGTGCCTTTTGCCCTGCTGATTCCATAGTCTGATCCGCTGGGGCCAGGAGCTTGAAGTTTCATTAGTATCACTTCTGTGAGTCTAGTGATATCACCTCAAAACACCTTTAATAAATGGAAAGGAAAGGCAAGGCTCAGTTATTTTTAGCTGCTTTTCGTCATGAAAGGCCCAGAAAAAAAAAAAAAAACCAGGAAAGAAAAGTAATTTGGCTTTGGGTCAAACAAAATCTTTCATTTTAAATATGACCATTTTCAAAAAACTTTTCTGTAAGCAAAGAAAATTTCAAAACAAAGCAAATTCTGAGCAAAAATTCGAAACATTTTTCATTAAAGAGCCTGAATAGGCTATTCCCGAGGCTTTTTGGCTCATTATTTTTTTATTGGGCAGTGCACACAGGATCTTCTGGGAAGAGGATCGAGCACTTTTGGCATTCCTGGTATTGTGCAATACAAATAATCTGTTTATCAATAATTCGCTAATGGGAAAGTTCTCAAGCAGCAGCTGTCCTCATTATTGTGGGTGGTGTTATGGTGCAGTAACACTTGAGAAACCCCAAAGGGAACAAGGTCTCATACGCTGAGGTGCTGCCCAAACCTATAGGACAAGGGGGTCCAGGACCCTGTGGCTTTATTGTCTAAGAAACCACTCCTCGCAGACTTCCTCAGGTGGAAAAACTAATTAGGGCTTGTCGAATCCTGTGCCCCAGTCCCGGCCAGAGTCCAGGCACTGTTTCTCCTGCCTGCCAAGTGGAAATCTGGAGGGCAGTCCCTTATTTAGTTAAGGCACTTCTTATTGGGGTGTGCCCAGCCCAGTTTCCCCTGTTAAGACTCTCTTTCCTGAAAATTCACCCAGTGATGGGACATGACCCGGGACCTTTGCAGCATCTGTTTGCAGAGGCTGCATGCCCAGGGAAGGCATGGCCCCTGCAAGCTGATTAATAGAAACAGAGCAAAATCTATGTCCAAAACCACTTTTCACCACTTTGAGAGCGACTGTTTTGGGGGCATCTCTGCTCAGATTTAGAAAACACTTCCCTTTTTAGACTCCCGTTTGCAGAGCGGCTGCTGCTGCATGTGCATAGGCAGAGACTGCCACTTTGCCCCTGCTCCATCCAGGGCTGAGTTTGCCGCCTTGCTCTCTGGGTGCTGCCTCTTCCCCTGGACCGACCCAAACTTCTCCTGATGCTGTGCTCAGCTTTGGGCTTTCTGCCCGTGCTCTTGACAAGAGCTTTCTCTTTCTTGTCCTGGTCTGGCGGTCAGCACATTTTTCCTCTGGCCTGGAGAAATGCCGTTTTTCAGTTGTGCTCCCTTTGTTCTCTGTTTCAGCCAAAGAATTGCCCTTTCTTCCATATTTGTTGTTCTACAGAAGACAAACTTATCCCCTCTCGAGTACTGTATATATCAAACATAGATAAAAGGTTCCAAAATTTCCTTAATTTCTTTTTTTTTTTTTTTTTTTCCCAATTCCAGATGCCTAAAGATCAGGATTTCAGGCTGGGGGCTGCAAGAGAGCGTCCGTTGGCAATGTGTCACTCTTACATTCAGCAGAGAAGGTAGTGGGTGGGGACAGATGTTTGCTGTGTATAAAACACCTTGCATGTGGCTGCTGGAGTTGCCCCCTGTCCTCCTCCACATCTGGCCGCTCTGTAGCTGTTTTCAGACCAGTTTCTGAGGTTTGTGACACCATCTTCTTAGCCACTGCCTGATTCAGTATACATGAGCCAGCAGTTATACACAGATTCATCAGAATCAATCAGATTCCATAAATTGTACATGGGACGACTCTCAGACTCTTGCAGCATTGTCACCCAAATGACGTCTGAGGCTGTGGTGCTGAGCACATGGGAGTGGTCTATATAATTAAAATAAATAGAAAATTATTTCACTAAGGTCTGCTTATTTGCAGAATGGTTGGTCATTTTCAGTGTAGACGGGTGGAGATAGAACAGGGGAAGAAGACCCCCACAGGTTAACTTGACAGGCTGCAGGACCACGAGGAAAGCCCCTGGCCAAGGCAGAGCCCCCCGGGCATGGATCCATCAGCACTCCCCCCATGGTGGTGTGCCCTCGTGGGGCACCCCTGGCTCTGTGGCTGGTGAGGGAGGACCCCTGCGTGGGCATCTTCCTTCCTGGCTGGGGGGGGCAGGTGCAGTTTTTGGCCTCAGCTACCCCTGGTCCCCCCATGAGGCTGCTGTGAGGATAAATGCTGTGGGCATGGCGAGCCTCTGCATTTTGTGTGTGTTTTAGCTGCAGAAATGCTCTTTCCGAGACGGTGCTAATTTTACAGCAGCTGAAGACGTGTCCTGAGGCTCTCGCCTTGGTCATGTACCCTTTTAGCTTCTAATTTCTTCGATTTGTCACACACCCTGTAGATTAAAACATAGTATTTTATCTCTGAATCATTAACTTCTGTTGCTTTCTTATGCCCGTTTGGATCTTTTTCTGCTCCAGACAGCTCCGATTATAAATAGTTCAATAACACATGTCCTCCTTATTTTAAGGCTATCATTTATATGACTGGAAGTATGAATGTGCAGTAAGTTAACAGTGATGCCATAAAGAGGCTAAAATAATTAATCACTTTGCCACAGTTAATGGATTCAAGGGCACAGGAACGTGTACATGAGCTCCTGCCGCAGGTTTCAATAACGTGCCCAGGAGCCAGGAAAAAGCGAAGGCGTAAGTAAGCATTCGGGATGAAAACTTTGGGGAGAGAGCGTGCGAGCACTCACATCTGTTGAACAACAGGGTTTCCAAATTCTGGTCTGGGAAGATCTCCAAGCCCTGCAAGGACCAGCAGACAACACTCAGTGCAGAGGGATGCCCGGCAGAGCCTGGACCTGACCAGCGGAGAAGGAGGGGAGCGGAACGGCTTTGCCAGAGGCAGTAATGAAACTAAGGAATTCCTCCAGAAAGAAAGCACACAGCATGCTTTCTGCACTACTGCTTGGTAGACGTCCAAACTACAGGCAAGACACTGCTAACTTGTGCAGTATTAGAAACCTTGCCTTTGCTGATGCGGTGCCATATGGGGACTGAAACTCATCTCAGCAACCAGGGAGGCACACTGCGAACTGGAGCTGCGTGCTGTGGGTTTAGATGGTACAGCTGGTCTCAGTGCAGGGGGAAGGCCTTCTGCCGTTCCTCTCAGGTCGCCCTCCCTTTCGTTGATCAAAGTCTTCAGCTCACCATTCTGTGCCTCAACAAAGTGTTGTCCTCACAGAGCCCTGATAGAAATGCCCTGAGGGATGCAGCGATCGGGTGGTCAGAGACTTTGGTTGCAATGGGAAGTGCAGCCAGCAACGGGTTTGCTCACCGTGCGTGGATATAGACGTAGGTACTGAAGTCAGCTGTAAAAGTGACATTATACATCAAGAAATCTGCAGCCAATGGTGTGGCACACGCCTTCCATGTCCTTTCCCAGCCACCACCTGGGACGGCATTGGTGGCATTAACGGGGCAGTTGCCTCTGCCGCCCCGTGGCTCTGCAGGGACGGCTTGTGAGGTTCTCCTGATAAAAGCTTAATGGGAAAGAAACTGCCAGCCCGAGCAATGTAGCACAGTAAGTCCAGGGGCTCAAACTCCCCAGGCAGACATGCCATCCCAGCTTAGGAGAATAAGTTGTACTGCTTTGAAGTGAGATCTGTAACAAGAGCTGAGCTGAGCCTCTGAATCAAAACAAATTCCTCTTAACAGGAGCACACACTTTCCCAGGAGATGGTCACTTCCATAAAAATGCTACTGGGGAGGGGGGAGAAGGGAGCTGAGGACTAAAATTGCATTTTTGGCGTGTTGAGACTGACATGTACAGATTGTAAGGGTTATTTTGGTGTGGAAAGTTGGAGTTCCTCATGTTTCATCCTGTTCCTTCAAAGCCAACCCCCAGGTACCAGACACAGCTATGGACATGGCCAGACCATTCACTGGCACGGGTGCTGGTGCCAGTGGTAATTAGTAGCTCATTATCCAGATTTAATTGCTTCTCACAGAAGACGATGCTGTTATTCCCAGGTAGCTCGCTTTCTCCATCATCAGCCTGGGGCTGAACTGGTTTTTGGCATGACTGAGCCCTGTGTGAAATTAGGCCCCCGAGTGCCACCTCCTCCCTTGCTTGCCAGATCTTGTCCAGCTCGTGCAAGACACTGCATGCGTGCTTTCTGAGCTTCAGGAAAACCTTTGCACAGCCCCTGGTACAAGGAGGTAACCGAAACAGAGCTCTTCTGAAACACGGCTCTACGCCCCTGGCTAAAATTTTATCCTAAAGCAAAGGAATTGGTGCATGGGAGGGTCAGGGGGAATGCCATACCCGGAGATAACAAAGGAGCAGGTAGACAGAAACATTTCTACTTACTCATTATGTGACTTGTCAGTGTTTGATTTTCCTTTGTAGGACTGACTTTTCCCTTTTTCTTTTTTTCAAAAGACATTTTTTTCTGTCTCTTTTCCAGTCCACTCAGCGTTGAAGCAATGAGAGTGCTATCACGGATTACAGGCAGGTCAGAGAGGGCAAATTACTTGCCAAAATAGTCTCTCTGCAGGGTCTTATTGGTGTTATGTGCTAAGTTATGTGATAAGTCAAAGTTAGCGTTGCATAACATTCTCCCGGTACTTCTTGTAACCGTTTTTGCAGTACATAGAATGATTCACTTTCTGCAATGCTGCTGCTGTTTTATTCCTGCTGAAACTTTCCAAATGCATGTGTTAGCTTATCGCTCACTGATTCCTGCTTCTTGTCCCTGCCTTTGTGCCAAACCCATGCCTGCTTTCACTTGATCATATTCCTCTCAGTTATGACTAAATGCAGGTTCAGTAGAAGGGTGTCTTGCTTACACTTGCTGAATTTATGGCTCTTTAGATCTTTGGATCACAGAAAAGTCACGCTGAAACTCCTAAAAAGGGTGACTAATACTTACTGAGCCAAGAGACCTAAACCTCTAGAGCCTGCAAGGACCCTTCTCTGGAGGTCTCGATGGAGGGCACGTGCCTGGGAGTAGACTGGGCAGAAAGGGTGAGGTGTGCCACAGGTGCAGGTCCCACACACCAAAAAGCCAGGACTAACTGTGATGGTGTCAAAGAATATCCCTGTGCATTTGGGAGACTGTGCTGTGGGCCTGTGGGCTGATTTATCCTGGATGAAGGTTGAGCCGGTGTGCGGTGGCAGCCCTCATGGTCTGGTTCTGCAAGGTCAGAGACAGGCATGAAGGTTTTCTTCTAGCAGCACTAGGACTCGGTGGTGTAACCAGTGCGGAGGAGGCAGGCCTCGAGATATCTTCATTACCCAGTATTAAAAAACAATCTTTTGGCATTTCCTCCTTCTTCCTTCTAATGGGGATGTTCTTGGAGAGGTTTTTGTCTCCTTGCCTTGAAAGACAGCCTTCTGGTGGCATTGCCATTGATGAGGCTGCTCTGTTCACCCAGTGTGGTGGCTCAGCCACAGATGTCGTGTAGGTTATGGAACGTAAAAGCATAAAAACAGCTAGTAGGCTAGCCAGGCAATTGCCACTTCTGTTCATTTTTTAAAGGAAAAAAAATGTGAGGATGCATTTCTGATACTTTGTGATAACCATTTCTTTATGAGTAATCAACAGCAGCCGAGGGCCAAATGCTAGGCATATGAAGCTCTACAATGCTGAAAACAGTGCCTGCTCTGTTTGTTTTAGGTACTATGATATCAGGAGCCTTCCCTTCTTCCTTCTTACCTGTTTCTCCATCCCCTTGCTCTTCAGCTGCTCCAGCGATGCGGCCGCCTTCCTCTGGCAGCATTCCCCTCCCCTGCACGTGTGCAAGAGGCACCAGCCACAGCGTGCGACCGGGGATGCTGCCAGGTGTCCGTGTTCACCATTCATACGTTCCTGCACTACTAACACATTTCCTGCAGTCCCAGGGAATAGACGGAAAGGCAGAGCATTGTCGAGCAAGGATTCAGATTAAAGGACAAATGTAGCTGGCTAAAATGAACAATTATATGAAAAAAAGGGAAAATAACGACTAAAGATCTTTCATTGCAGCCAGCTAATTATCATGAGTTCTGGACTTAACTGTTCAGGCATAGAATTAAAAACCTTAATTATATTGTCACCTTTGTCTCTCAGCTCCCATTGCCCACAAATGAATCCATTTACTGTAACTGCTGCTGATGGGAAGAAATTGATAGCAGTCCCAGTGAGGTGGGAGAGAGGAGCTGGGGGAAAAAAAAGTCAGAGGCAACATGGTGATGGCTGTGCAGCTGGGTGACAACTACATTCCAGGACATTATAAATTAAAAATACTTTTAATAAGACAAATATGGATTTGATGGATTTCGTGCTTTCCTTCCACTCCCTCCCCCCTTCCCATGCTCTTGCTGCCACCAGCTTTGCCTTTTTAAGTCATGCCTCCTGTCAGATCATTCTCCCTCCTCTGCCGCCAGCTCCCCGGAGACCCTTGTCTGTAGCCCCGTGAAATCTCTGACACACTTGGGCTTCAGAGGGGATGGGTGCTGCTGGAAAGCCGTGGCCATGCAGGATGCTGACCCTGGCTGGGTGCTGCCACGGGGCTGCTGCTCATGGCCAGGGGAAGAGGGTCCCTGCCTGGGAAGGGGGATTTTGCTGGTCACAAACGCAAATGTTGGGACCTCACAAGCTACAGACCTGGCAGCCACACAGCACCGGTGTTCCCTCCTTGCAGATAATGAAGCACTTTGGTGCTCGCCTGAAGTCTCACTTATTCAGCCGAAGACACAAGCTTATTTTTCTTTTTTTACCCCTTGGTTCTGGGAATTTTTTTTGAGAGCTCTCAGATTGACAGTCTGTGAGCAGCGGTGCTCCTGGTGAACAAAATTAAGGAGCCTTATTAGCGGTTTGCTGCCTGGGCGGTGTGTGCACCGGGGCCGAGCTGAGCAGTGCTGGGGTCTGCGGGCACTGGATCCGGACCCGCCAACAGCGGCAGCATGTTTTTTGCATGCGTTGCCACAGCTACGCGGGATGAGTTAATGTGACGGAACTGGCACGCGGAGCAGAGGGCTCGCTGCAGACGCGGCTGGTGCACATGGCCGTGTCGGAGGCGGCGTGAGTTCACACCGGTTTATTATCCTCATGTAGCTGCAAGGCTTCCCGCTGTGGGTTTGAAAGCTTCAGCTTCAAACTCTATCCGAGCTCAGCAGTTGGGGCTACGCTGCTGCTGCCTCATCCCTTCGGCTGCTTGCCAGCCCCTGTGTTGGCCGGAGGGGCTGCGCACACACCCTGCCCTCTGCCACGGACATCGAAATTAAGGTTTTTGAGGAGGAGAAGTGAGGTTCCCTGGGGCGGGCTGCGCAGACCTCGCAGGAATAGCGATGGTGTCAAACCCAGTGTTAAAACTGGCTGGCAAGGCTGCAGGGTTGCTTTCAGCCGCTTTTACCAGCACCTTACTAACAACTCACAAGTGTCACGCTTTGCAGTCTGCTTTCTCCGGTTATTTGTAGATAATTTTTTTTTCAATTTTAATGCGGAAAACTGCTCTCCTCTCTTTAAATACTTACTGTAGAACCGTCTCTCATTCCCTACAATTGCAATACATTGCACTCCGGCTTTTCCAGCTGGGCAGGTCTACGCTAATCTACACTGCGAAGCTCCCTCTCTGCTGCAAACATTTATGTGTCTATCCCACGCTCCCACAGTGGATGCTGACAGCTGAGCCCTGTCAAATCTAGTGAGTCATTAATGCTTGACGTTTGTTGCCATAAAGCAAAAAAAGCAGCCATGGTTCAGGGGTATAAGCGAGGTTTAGCGTTACTGCTGCTAACCTGGGACAGACCCATGGACTCGTGCTCACAAACTCCCTGTCGGTGCCGATGTGTTCCTGTGCCAGCGGAGATTCTGGCAGCCTGGAAAAACTCATGGTGGAGCAAACTGGGATGAGGATTTCTGGCTTGCTGTGATTTTTTTATTATTATTTTTCTTTCCAAAGAGTGAAATACAAGCTATAACTTTGACAGGAAAAGAATCCATTTTAAACCCTGGGAAAGTCCAATAACATCTAGTTGAAGATGTCCCTGCTCACTGCAGGAGGGCTGGACTAGATGACCTTTAAAGGTCCCTTCCAACCCAAACTATTCTTTGATTCTATGATTCTGTGACGCTATCAGAAAGTTGCAATACAGCATTATAAGTGGCTTAACAGAAGAAGAAAAGCTGAACAATGTGAATGAAACCGAGGAAGTGAAAGCAAATAATTTTAACCTCCTTTGAATAACATAAATCCAACTTATTCAGTTCAACTCTCTCTTGGTTTTTGTAAGTTTTTTTAATTATGGATCAGCTCTGTAATGTATTTTGATGCTGGAACTACTGCATTTTCTGGTTGACAGCTCCTATCCAGACTCCTGAAACTTTCAGAAAGCCCCCTTACCTGTGCTTCTAAATAGAAGAAAAAGTTTTAAGAACCTTCAGAAATTGTTAGGATTGCAAAAGTAGTCCTCTGGAAGAGCAGCCCATTGCTGCAGCATTGTGCGGGAGGTCTAGTGCTACTGAGCAGGATGCTATAAAGTCCCTGGACATGCTGCTGTGTGTGAGAGCTCCTCAGCCCCTTGGGAGCTCTCCTGTCCCAGCTCACCTTTGTGGGCAGCTCAGCTCTTGTCCGCCATCCATCTGCTCCAGCCCAGACATGCAGCTGGCACCAAAGTTGCTGCCAGGGTGACCTGGAAAGTGTCAAAGGTGACTACATGGCTCTGAGCTGATGGTCAACAGGGACTCAGGTGTTTTTTTCCTTGATCCTGTCAGTGAGTGGCAAGGGCTGGAGGAGGATTAGGTAGGTCTTGCAGGTTGACAATTGCTTATGCCCCTGGTGTTGGCAACAGGGTTTTGATTTTTATGACCACGACACCCTCTTAGAGGACTGAGGCTTCTTTGAAAGAGATAGGATCCACCTAACCAAGTGTGGCAAAAGGATCTTTGCCAATAGTATGGCCAGCCTGGCACAGGGAGCTTTAAACTAGGATCCGTGGTGTGGGGAGGATCACCAAGACGAGGCGAGGAGGTGGTAGACCAGGATGGCAAACGAAGGGCACAGGGTAAAGTGAACAGGAGGGAGCTTGTAATCAACAAAACAGGGCTGAAGGGGATCTGCCCCAAGGGTGTCCACATAAAGAAGGAAGGCCCTACCAGCAGAGTTATGCGGAAAGCTCTCATCCCCTTTCTGGGAAATCAGCACAGGGGGGTCCCTCTCCAAAACGCCCGTACACAAAAGCATGCAGCACGGGGCACGAGCAGGAGGAATGAGGGGTCTGTGTGCTGTTGCAGAGTTACGATGTCACTGGGACCACAGGGAGGTGGTGGGATAGCTCACACGACTGGCATGGTGCACTGGGTGGGTACAGGGTCTTTAGGAAGGACAGCCTGGAGGAACAAGGAGGGGGAGATGTGAGAGCAGCAGGGCTCTGTCTCAAGATGGATGATGAGGCCAGTGGGAAAGCCAGGGCAGGGTATACTAATCCTTGGTAGAGGAGGATGAGGTTAGAGAACAGTTAAACACTCTGGATACATACGTAAGTCCATGGGGCCTGATGGGATGCATCCATGAGAGCTAAGGGAGCTGGCTGGTGTCATGGCAGTACCCCTCTTGATTATCTTTGAAAGGCTGTGGTGATAGGAAGAGGTTCCTGAGGACTGGAAGAAAGCAAACATCACTCCTATCTTCAAGAAGGGCAAGAAGGAAGTTCCTGGGAACTACAGGCCTGCCAGCCTCACAGGCTGATCTGTGGGAAGCTGATGGAGCAAATAGTCCAGGAAGCCTTTTCCAATCACATGAAGAAGAAGATGACTCGGAGTAATCAGCATAGACTTACAAAGGGAAAGTCAGGCCTGACCAGCCTGATGGCTTCTATAATGAAGGAGCTAGCTCCGTGGAGAAGGGGAGAGGAATGGGTGTTTGTCTCCTGTAAAACAGTCAGAGACAAACTGACGAAGAACAGAGTGGATAAACAGACAGTGAGGTGGACTCAGAGCTGACTGAACAACCAGGCCCAGGGGGTTGTGATAAGTGACAAGAAGTCCAGCTGGTGGCCAGTGACCAGTGATGCACCCCAGGGGTTGATACCGGGGCCAATATCATTTAACCTCTTTGTTAATGGCCTGGATGATGGGGCAGAGTCTGTCCTCACCAAGTTCACAGGGGATACAAAAGTGGCAGGGGTGGGTGACGAGCAGGTGGATGTGCTGCCGTTTAGAGGCATCTGGACAGGCTGGAGAATTGGGCAGACAGGTATCTTATGATGTTCAACAGAAAGAAACGTGAAGTTCAGCATCTGGGGAGGAATAACCCCAACCGCCAGGACAGGCTGGGGACCAGTGGGCTGGAAAGCAGCTTTGCAGACCAGGAGCTGGGCGTCCTGGTGGACAGAAGTCGAACGTGAGCCAGCGATGTGCCCTTGTGGCAGAGAAGGCTGACAGTCCCTGGTCTGCATTAGGAGCTGTGTCACCAGTGGGTCGAGGGAGGTGATCCTGCTCTCTGCTCAGCATGGGTGAGACACGTCTGGAGTGCTGGGTCCAGCTCTGGGCTCCCCAGTACAAAAGACATGGACTTACTGGAGGAAGTCCAGTGCAGGGCCACTAAGATGATGAAGGTACTGGAGCATTTAGTCTTATGAGAAGAGGCTGAGAGAGCTGGGATTGTCCAGCCTGGGGAAAGGGAGGCTCAGGGGGGGATCTTTTGACATGTACAAATATCCGATGGGGAGGAGTAAAGAAAACAGAGAGAGGCTTTTCTCAGTGGTGTCCAGTGGACAGATGAGAGGTGATGGGGCAGAACTTGAAAGAAAAGAAATTCCATTTAAACATAAGAAAAAAACTCTTCACAGTGAGGGTAGTCAAACACTGCAACAGGTTGCTCAGAGAGGTCATGGAGCCTCCATCGTTGGAGACTCAAAACCTGACTGGACATGGTCCTGAGCAACCTGCTCTAGGTGACCCTACGTTGAGCCAAGAGGGTTGGACAAGATGACCTCCAGAGGTCCCTGCCAACCTCAGCCACACTGCGATCCTGGGATCTTCCTGAGAAACAGCTGACAGAAGACCTGACCCCTGAAGACCACATCCTGCTGACCACAGTGCCACAGGATGCGAACTTCAGAAAAAATCCTCGTGAGCACAATCCTGCACCAGAAATGGCCAGCACTGACAAGGTAATGCTTTTCTCATCTAGGGGAAGTCCTCTTCCCCGTACAGCTGGAATAGCAGAAATGACCTTTCCCTTGTAAAAACACCCAGAGCTACCAGGGAGGGTCACTATTGATCAACCATAGACCTTGGCTTCCTAATTGCAGAGTCTTGTTCTGCACGTGAATGTGTAGCAGATCCTCTTTCTTTTTGATTATCTCTGTGTAATTTAGAAATAGCTGAAGATCAGATGTGGACCAGTGCACATTATTATTGCCAATATGAGTTTAAATTGCTTTCCTTGAATTATTTGGCTTTACTTATCTTCTTCATCCTTGCTTTAATTTTTTGCTGGTTTAGGGTCAGATGCTGCCATTCCCACACAGGGTGAGCAGGTCACTTGTACAAGAGCAGGTCCACTCCAGTCTGTGGAGTTCATTTAGTTTAAATGTTACAACAATTAGGCTGAAATGACAAAGTTTAAGAAAAGTCATCTTTGCTTCTCTGTGAAAATGCTTTACAAGCATGTGCTGGCCTTTACCCCAGGCATTTTCCCGGCTTTTAAGAAAAAAAATCATACGTAAATCAAATGCCAGAAGCAATGCACGCTTGGAAGGGGTTGCATCTCACCAGTCCTCAGCTGCCTAAAAACACAGTGCCCAGGCAAAGCCAGTTGTTCCTAAACTGGATGCCTGCTCTGTGGTGGGTGGCAGGAGGCCGTGCAAAGGGACTGTCCTTTCAGTTCGACCCCTGACTCCAGCAGCTACAGCCTGGAGCAGCAAATGAGCCAAAGATCTTTCTCTGCTCAGGGGAGCTGGTAACACAGTAAACTGAAATGCAAGTTTTTATCATGCCATGTGCTGCATGCTGGTTCCCCATGAGAAGGCGCCCGGAGGGGCACTTGCAGAGCACCTTTGGTGGATGCATGATGACTTAGGGCAGAGCAGGTAGCAGCCCTCATGCCAGAGCTGGTTGTGCACCAAGGGAGTCCTTGTTCAGCAGAGCCGCCAGACCGATGCCGGTGTCCATCACTGCCAAAGGAGGACACCTCTGTAATGAGGGGGTAGGACTGCACGTCAAGTCATCAGTGAAGGGTGAGGCTCTGAACAGGCACCCTCAGCCCTGCTCCTGTAGGTACCTGCCTCGTGTTTTCTTCCAAAGTGTCTGAACTGGGACAGCATCCCAACAGGGAGGTTTCTGCTTTTCTCCCTCTTTCTGCCCAGCTCTGCAGTGATTACAAACCAAACATCCTGCAGCAGCTGCCCGTGCCTGTTTCTAATCTCTACTCCACCACTGGGGCACTGCACCCTGTACACAGAGCTTTTTAAAAGAAAATAAATTCACTGGGTTATCTCAATTTGCCTTCTAGTTCTTGAAATATTCTTTGCTGCCAGGGGGAAGAGTTTCTGCCTTCACCTCTAAGTGAAAACTGTTTCCATTTTTCCTTGTTATTCTAGGACATACAAATTTAAGCAAAACACTAACATACAAATTTAAGCACAACACTGAAAGCAATACTGCTATTGCTGATGCCCTTTAAGCAATGCATTTTCTAATCCTTTTATTGCAAGAGCAAGGAAGCAATGTCTTTTAGTGACTCTACAACTGCTGCCTGATTGCCCTTTTCAGCTCTATCAATTCATACTTCTGGCTGTTATGGACGTCCTAGCTTTGCCCTCAGAGGTGACGGTAGGGCACTCTCCAGAAGAAGCTCCCTCTATTTTGTGCTGCTGGAAGTGATGGGTGAGCTGGAAGCCCGTGCAGCACTGCTGGACCTCAGGGCTACAGCCAGGCTGCCTCCGCCTGCCTGGGGCTGCGCCAGCAGCAGGGACTGAACTGGCTGATGCTGGTCACCCAGAGAAGGGGATATTGCAGAAATTACCAGAGCGAACGTGTAGCCATGTCTTGTTCATGACGAGAAGAGTATGTCTGGTTATTACCCAGCCTTTGCTAAGTGTACCAACTAATGGAGCGAGAGACATGAAAGATTTCCTTTGCCCACCTGGAGTGTAATTCAAACCTACCCTGAGGGAGGTCATGCTAAGTAAGATTAATTTCTATCTTTCCTTTCCTTTACAATACCAACCTTTGGCTTCTAAAAAGTTATTTGAACAGTGATAGTTTGATGGTAGCTGGGTGCCTTGATGAACTTCCTAACTCCCGAGGGCTACAGATGTGTCAGATCTTGCAGGAGCTGCTAGAGACAAATACATATTTCTCGGTCCTTCTTTTTGAATAAAGTTCTGGGTTTAAATGCTGTAGACAAGGGAAAGCATTTTGTGAAGCTCTTTGTGATGGAAACTGAACTACTCAGTTCTAATTGCAATAAGGTCATGTCATTGCTGCATTTTTAAGTCTCCATTTTCCAACTGACGTTTTTCTGACTTTCTGTACCACACTCATTACTACCTGCGGACAAGATGATAGGATGTCAGCCTGTAAGAAATTCCCTGGAAGTAAGGGCCAGATCAAAGAACTTCCATTTTTTCAGATCAAAGGATTGGTTCTGCATCTGCAGATACACAGTCCCTTACGTCAGAGAGGATGTCACTTGAGGAAGTCCTGCGAGATCAGACTTCCCAAGCCCACAACAGTACATCTCAGCCCCTTTTCCCAATTCCTCTCACTCCAGCTTTTCTCCAAATGTCTTTCTCTTTTTTTAACCTCTTACTTTTCCTTTTGGGATCTGAAGTATCACTTCCTCAAATCTTAAGTAAATGATGGTTTTGCAGCACGACCCCCCGCCCCAAGAGATCAGGTGTTTTTTCCTGCCAGCAAAAAGCTGTGGCCACCATGCGTCCCAGGCCCACCCTCATTGACTTTGGAGACTTGGGGGTGAGACCCTGAGCCCACAGAAGCTCAGACCAAATGGCATGAAGGACACCCAGATTTTTTCTGTAACTCTCTGCTCTGATGCTCAAAGGCCCGAAGATGTTGGCTTTCCCCCAAGGGTCTCTCTCGCAAGCCAAACCCTCTCCCTGACGTTCGAGCATCCCACCTTGGCTGGTGGGTTTCTCTCTCAGCAAGGCTGGAAGAGGTACCTTTCCAGAAAAGCACCAAAGGCAGGCAGGCTTGGGGCTGTCTCCCAGCTCAGTGCTTCACTTCAGGTTCCCCGCTTCTGAAAAAAGCTGAATTATGGGACATTTTACAGCTCTTGATTTTGGAAACTGCCTCTGCCTTTGTGGGAGGTAAATGTAATGTTTTCTTCCATCACGGACTATGGGATTGTCCGAGGGTTGGGAGAGTCAACAAAATCTCAGATTCTGCAAATGTTTTGAAACAGAAGGTATTTTAAAGTGTTTTTTAAAGCCTTGCACAGTGCGGTTTTAATCTAATCGAGCAGTTCTGAAATAAATTTTGTTGCCAGTAAAATGTAACCCTAAATATTCAAAAGCAAGAGATCTTTCCAGGTTACAAGCAGCTCATTAATGTCCTTTTAATAGGCTTTGTGAGCACAACCTGAGCACCAGAAAGATACGCATGTTCCCTAATAAGGCCCTTCCTGATGACAAATAAGAGCTGTGATCCTTTGTGTTTCAATTCCCATGCCTTAATCGCTTCAGCTACATGAAGAGCTCTGTTAGCGGGCTGGAGAAATTGTGCCCAGTCAACAGATGTCAGTGTGTTCATTCCCATGGAGCCCGGCGCTGCATCCAAGCCCGGCTGACCATTGGCAACCAGACTGAGCGCCCAGCTCTCCACTGCAGAGACGGCACTTACCCTTGGCAAGACACCGGCTCTGCCTTTGCCTGCACCACAGCGGGGAACACTGGGGACAGAAGTAATAAGGGACTTCTGAAGAAGGGACTGCTGCTTTTTCAAACAGTGAAAATTTTATTACCAAAGTGAAAAATAAGACTTTTTTCTTTGCCTGGATCAGCTAAACAATCAATATTTTTAGAGATGTAATAGGAAGCAAACTTTTTGCACTGCACTGCAAAAAAAATTGAAAACTGCAGAAAAAAATAATTTTGAAATCTTGAAAGAAAAAGCACATGAAAAATACAATTAATTTACTAAAAATTGATGGACATGAAAGATAAATTTTTTTCCAACAGTACGACTGTTTACAAGAAATACTGAATTAAGCTGTTTGTGAAACTTTAATCCAGCAGATTATGCAAAGGTGTGAAGACACACTTCCCTCCAGAATTACAGGACACACCTCTGACAATGTCTCTGCACATCTGGATCAGTAGTTTTAGAGGAATCCACTCACAGCAAAGTTTCAAGAGATTTTCAGGGAGTTTGGCCCTGGAGTCGTTCTAGCAGCAACATCTCCATGAGCG
Organism: Fregata magnificens; assembly: GCA_013389945.1. Classification (NCBI taxonomy): domain Eukaryota; kingdom Metazoa; phylum Chordata; class Aves; order Suliformes; family Fregatidae; genus Fregata; species Fregata magnificens. The sequence continues at coordinate 42,479 of WAAD01003094.1, forward strand.
CCGTGCAGTGTGGAGCCAGCAAGTCCCTCCCAAGGGTGGGCAGCAAACAAGCATGCATGCATGCAGTTAACCAAATTTCCCTTTCCCTACCTTGCAGCCAGTGATGGTTGAACTGGTTCTGGCAAGCCTTTCGCACACCCTGCCTGAGCCAGCCGTCCAGCTGGAGAGGTTTCACCCACTGAGACACCCAGGAAGCTGTGGACAGCTGACAGCTGTTAAATCCTGGAGACCCGTGGTTGCACCCGCATCCCATGGCTTGAGCGGCCAATTTCCCAGCCCTGCGCTTGTTCTTGGGACCGCCGTTTTCCCTGGCTGTCATTTCTCCTACCCCCAAAAATGCTGTCATGACCAGACACTGCTTTAACTGACGGGGTTTTTTTCTCAGTTTTTCATCTTCGGAGTTTCTAAAGACATTAGCACCGTGCAGGGCTGACAAGATGAATTCTGACAAAAGATAATTGCATGAATCCTTTGTAGCCGAGCGCTTACAGTGCCTCGACACTGTCAGTTCCCATTTTGTTCAAGCGTGTGTGTCAAAGCTGCCCGGCACACGTAGGGTGACCAGGAGTGCTCAGCCAAAGCCATTTTGAGGATCAGAGCCTGTGTGGGCTCACAGGGTTTTTTATGGAATGGAGGTGGGCAGATGGAAATTCAGGGACCAAGGTACATCTCAAGCAAGTTGATGCTGCAGTCAAGGGACCGGCATGAGCAGAGCAGGAGTAGCAGCCCTAGCGAGGGGTAGCAGCAACCACCCCATGTGATGCAGCCTTTTCTCCTCCTGGGATGGGGATGAGCTGCACAGGGAGAAGCTGGCCACTCTGGTGGCACCGGCACAGCTCCTGGTGGGCAGCACCGCCCAGCTTGGCATGGGACTGGGCTCCACCACAGCACCACTCTTTCTGCAGAGGAAAAAAACCACACACACACACAAAAAAAAACCCCAAACTCCAAAGAAATCCGTGCGTGTGTTTCCAGCCAGAGGCACAGGGACATGGGGACAACTTTCTGCTCCTTCAGGCTTCTCCTTCGGAAGACCTGGTGTCCAAGGCTTTGCTTTGTTGGTGTCCAAGGCTTTGCATTGCTCTCAAGACTTGTGATGTCTCCCACAACAGAATTTTCCCGGTTTTACCCAAGTAAATATTTTTAACAAAATCCTTTATCCGTAGCCTTCTCATGGATGTGAGTGGTCACGGAACCCCCTGCATTAGGGTTATTTCTCAATGCTGCTAATTGACGGTTGTCCATCCAGGACCACAGACCTTGATTAACTCTTAGCTTTAATGAGAACCTGTCGCTGTACTGTGTTTTTGTTTGCTTGCTCTGGCTGTCAGCCAGTTGAAGTGGGTCACCAATTTTTCAGCTCATTTTGCTGGAAAACACCAACTTCATCCAAACAGGGAGCTCTTAGCATATGTGTTCATTTTGAGAAATTCAGAAATTTCCACATGAGAAACTTCCAAAACATATTTTCAATTTTGGACTCTTCATTTTAAAACATTCCAGAGCATCAGCAGTTTGAGATTCTTNGAGCCAATGGCTCTGCGTGGCACCTCTAGAAATACTCAATTTCACTCTGAGTCAGGAGGATTACAAGTTTTGAAACCCCCAAAAAATCATAATTTCCAGATTTAAATTTAAATCAGAAATTCCAGATTTTGCCCGTCCATGCAGCTTGCCACACTCCACCCATTGGGGAGCCTCTTTGCATTAACGATGCCGATCACAACCTTCACTGCCAGAGAGGACCTGGCCAGGGGCTGCTTGANTTGTTCCCCCCTGAAATGCTATGCTGTGGAATGCCAGTTTTCCTGAGCCAATGGCTCTGCGTGGCACCTCTAGAAATACTCAATTTCACTCTGAGTCAGGAGGATTACAAGTTTTGAAACCCCCAAAAAATCATAATTTCCAGATTTAAATTTAAATCAGAAATTCCAGATTTTGCCCGTCCATGCAGCTTGCCACACTCCACCCATTGGGGAGCCTCTTTGCATTAACGATGCCGATCACAACCTTCACTGCCAGAGAGGACCTGGCCAGGGGCTGCTTGAGAAAGCATTTCTCCCACTTTAAAGAAAAATGTCATTTACCATTTAAATTTCCATGTTTTCTTGTGTCGTCTCAAGATTTCCTCTTTTAAAGAGCTGGTCTCCTGTAGCCCTTTGCTGCTGCTGTGAGTCCCGATTCAAGATACCCAGCTGATTCCCAGTCCTCCACTAAGCAAGCCCGGACGTGCAGCAGGATGCTCTGTGGTTTTGGGGGCTGTTTTCTTCAAATAACTTTGCTCTCCCCTTCACAGGGCACTTCACCGAGTCTTTGTTATTGCAACTCCAGTGTAGTACACAGAAACATTTGGCATACAATGCCAATCCAGGAGGAAATCCTACAACTGTAAATATTAAATTCATTCTTTCATGTAAGGATGCAGCTAGGTATTATCTTTTTCAAAATGCAGTTACAATTTGTGATGCAAAAACAGATGAGAAGCAGGGGGGACTTTTGGACATGCAGAAAAAAAGTAAGTGCATGAAAACCTCTAACTCTGAGACAGGGAGTTTTTAATTTAACTTGCTGACCATCAGTCAAGACTTCTCTCTGCATGGAATAAACACTAAAGCAACTAGGTGCTGGGAAGTGAAACAAGTATTGGTTTGGCTTCTGTCTTGCATATATCAAAAAAAAGACCAAATTAATTGTGCACAGTAGGCTGACTGCATGGACTTGGGTCTGCCAGCAGCATGGGGCCGAGCAGGGCAGGAGCATCACTGAGACCCAGCCCAGAGCAAGCTGCAGAGCACAGGCGAGGGGCTCTGGCTGAGGCAGAGGCTTGTGCACAGTGGAAAAAAAAAAGCAGAGAGGGAGAGGAGAAAAGAAAAAGAGACAGCTTTCAATCAGCTGAACTAACTGTCATGCATCCCTCTAGGAGGCTGAAACGAAACGTGTCGGTACAACTCTCTTGTGCCTTCCACTCAAAGCCCAAGAGACTGTCTTCAGTACAGCCAGTAACTCCGATCTGCTGGGCACATGGAATGGAAAAGCAAAATCAGTCTGAGCTCAACCTGCAGCCTTTGTGTTCACACTGTGTAACCTTCCTTCTCTGGAGACCAGCGCTGTTGTCCTAGTCCCAACTGGTGTCAGGGAAGGCACAGCAGTGAGGAAAGCTGCTGCCGGTCTGGAGGTCTGCCCACTGCCTGGCTCCCCCCAGCCCTGCCCTGCCACCAGAGCGAGAGCTGACCGGCTCCCAGGGGTCTTGCTTCCCTAAATAATGCCGCCTGCTTGGTGACGGGAGCGTTGACACCTGCAGTGGGTGCTTCAGCTCATTTGGTTCACAAACACCACGGGACTGACTTGTAATTGCTGGTTTCTTGCTTCAGTAAAATTTGGAAAAACAGGTAGAAGAAACACAGCTCTTTGCTTTCCTCTGCTATCATATTTAGTCAATTCATTAACTTTACTGTCTCCCTTGCCTACCTCCAGTTAGCTGTTAATTTCAGGTGCTAAAAATGTAATTTAGTAACTGCACGAGACCAAAAGGGAGAATATAATTCACTTCTCTGCCTCTTAGGGGACCTGTACATAAAGTAAATGAACCCAGACTTGCAGTTATATAAAAGTTGGTTTTAGTAGGGGGAAAAAAATTGGTATAAGCAGACAACTGGCAAACTCAACTATCAAAAATTACGAGCCCTAATGGACTCAGTCAAAGACACTCTATCTCCAGTTGAAAGGGCTAGGAATTTGTCAACTAGATGTAATTAGAACTTGATGAAGTGCTGTGGTGCCGCAGCATAATGCATACAACGATGTGGCCTTGATATAAAGCCCTTTCCTTTCCCCACTGAATCCCTTCTGCATCCTCAGATTTATGCAGTGGCTTGGCCATGGGCAAGCGAAAGGAACAGTTAAGAGCTGACAGAAACACGCCCGATGATAACTCCAAGTCTAACCCAAAAAGAAGGAAAATCTATCGATGCCCATTCAAGCTGAAACTCTAAGAAATCATTAGTAAGCCAAATTCAATGATGACGACAAAAGAAATTTAGGGATGAAATGGAATTATTGGCATTTGCTTAAATTTGCCTGTTTCGACAGCACAGGAAAAAGATCTGTGCTGGGGAGCTTGCAAAGGAACATACAGTTTAGGAGATGCACACAGCGGTGGGCTGGCGAGTATTGAAATGGCAGACACGGACCGATCCTCTGCCTGCACTGGCTGTGCTGAGCTCCCCCAGCCACAGGCAGCTCCTGGCCAGAGCCAGGGGCAAAACCTTCGTCCATCCCCTAGTTCATGTGCACAGGAGGGAGTAGGCACCTCCTAAGATGCCTTGAACCCAGGGTGCCTGGGGGCTTCAAAATCCCTCCTCATCAGCAAACCTGCAGTGGGGCCAACGTGACAGAGCTGAGGCGCGTTACCCATCTCCTGACACAAGAGGCAATCCTGTCTGTTGGCCCAAATCTTCACCGTCCTTCCTCAGATCAACAAGGGTGCACTCGTGCTTCTGCTGTCTGAATGCCTTGTTGCTGGGTTGGGTGATCTCTGTTATTCCTTTTGCTGAAAATTAAAAGCATAATAAGCAAGGTGCTATGCTGATGTTCAGCCCAGGTGAGATTCACGCACAGCTGTTTGCTTCCCTGTTTTCGCACTTTTAATGGCCCTGTGTACGGATCAGCTTCCCCAGCAAAGCAGGAAAACTCTGTATCCCAAATCCTCATGAAATGTCAGTCTTTGGCTTTATTTTAAAGTGGATTGCCCAGAAGCTATGGGATGGTCTGCAAAACCAGTTCTCCACCTATGAGAAACTAAGCAAAGAGAAAGACTTCTGCCTGATTTTAGCCTTTCTATTTTAGTTTCAGTTTGAAATTTTTGAAGAGCTTTTATTGGCTCAGTATCAAATAATAATAAAAAAAGTTATTTTAAATGGCAGATAGATTCATTTAAGCCTTATTGACAAAGTATTATATTCTACTTCTTCCTGCAAAACCAAATTTTTTTCATTAAGCATTTTTAATATTTACCAAAAAAAATTGCATCATTATAGTTATTTTTCACTTGATCTGTAACGTTGCATCTTTAATTTGTTTGAGGTAAAGCTAGTCAGTTTTAAAGCTAAGACTTTTGACTAACCCAGAAAATCTGTTCCAGTGTTAGAAAGCCCCTTTGCTGGCCGTTACCAGAGGATATTAGATGGGACAGACCACTGGCTGTAACCAGTCTGTCCCCCTCTTCCTCTGATTTTGTTTCAAGTGTTGTCATCCTACATTTTTCCTCTCTTTCTCCAGGGATGGTGTGTGGAGGCTCTGGCGGGGTTGGTAGGACCATGCTGTTGCAGAGCAGTGACGGGCAGATGCAAACAGTGAGCCAGCCAGCCAGCTCTGCAGGGCTGTGGAGCAGGCAGCAGCTCCCCTTCACCCTGCCTGTGGTTACACATCACTCCTTCCTCATGATTTCGGACGTTTCTTTTGATCTCAACCAGGATTGCGAATTTCAGAGGGCATCTTATCTCATAAGGACACTTACAGGGTAAGGATGGCAGGGGAAGGCTTTTCAGTCTATTTGTTTGTTTGTTTGTTTGTTTGTTTGTTTGTTTTTCTTTAAGGGCCATCAACCACTCAATCAAAGTGCCTGTAAAATAAAAAGGGTCTTGTGCTGATGCTCCTCCTCTCCTCCCCCGCCCCCAGGGACAGGCAAGACACTAAAAATGATGGATTGTCCTCCCACTCAGACATCAGACGAGCTGTTTACGGTGCGCTGTAAAGCCTCACACCAGGGGAACGCTTGTCCACCCTGGAAGAGAGATGCACGCTGTAGTGGCGTGCAGGGGAACAGGGGCCAGGGAGGGGCAGGGTGCTGCTGGATGTGTGAAGACCTGGCCGTCCTGGAGCCACCAGGAGGGTGAAGGTTGGGACTTTGGGTGAGGACACATCTTCCGAGGCAATCCCGGAGAGCAGCCTGTGGGGTGGGTTCACCTGTGGAGGTGTGTACGCACACATGTATACATATACCTCCAGACACATTATCTTATCACTTAACTTCTCTGCTGCTTCTCTGCTTCACAATGGCAGAGAAAGCCTGCTACTCACACCTCCCCGCTAATTGTCTTATTTCTACAATAGTCTGTACTTGAACAATATCTGGGACATTTAATAAGCAATATAATCCACTTCTTACAGAATATGTTGGGTTTGTTCCTCCTTAATCAGCAGAGTAACCACTTGCCCTTTTTTTCCCTGTGATTTTAAACCCTTCCCCTTGTTAAAATCAGTGAAGGAGCTGGAGCAGACTTGAGAAACTTAAAAGGCATCAGAACAGCTCATTTACTTCATTTCCATACTTCGAGCTCTGCCAAGAGCTGGCCAGCGTCCCCTAATCTGCAAGCCCTGTGCAGAAAGGGGGACGTGTGGTGCACCCAGGAGATGTTCTCCTGCTCTTCATCAGCTGCCCACCACTCACCTCCCCCAGCAGTTCATTGGTCCACCCGCTCCTGTCCTCTAATCAGATTTAAACGTATGCATGGTGCTTCCTGCCTTTCTTTGGCAAGTAATGAAGGGGACCATCTCAGTCTTACTAGTTTTCTCATGAGGGCTGGACTTAGAAAGCTGGAGTGCTTAATGTGGGGACCAGTCCTCTGCAGAGCTCTGTGCCACAGGGCAACCACCCTGAAAAGCAAGTGTGCACATGCAGAGCTTCTTCAGTTCAGCTGTTGACATTGCTCAGCAGACTTCATTCAATGGGACATCAAATAGTCCTGCCATAGGGCGCAAATGCGTTCATCCACTTTGCACACGGCTTACTTGACAGAAGCCATCGGGTGGTGTTTTTAGCTGGGCCCCAGTTCCACTGGAAAACAGTAACTTGGGCCTCCAAACTTCCCCAGGTATGTGGGGAACCATCTCACCCAACTGCAATATTTCCATGAAAATTGGCCTACAGGCTTAAACCTGTTTCTTCTGGAAGAGGAACCGTAAACCAGCACCTATGACAGACTGGAGGAGTGCCCCTCTTGGGGCAACAGGGCACACCAGCGTCTGTGCTGGGGTCCGGGATCCCAACTGCAGACTTACCGGCAATGTCGTATATTCTTCTCTAAACCTGCAGCAGCAGCAGGAATGGTGCTTTGGAAATCTCCAAAGGCTCCACAGCCAGACCTGAACACTTCTGCCCTGAATGTCAGGTGCTGGCATTAATAAGGATTAATACGGTGTTGCCTGCAACCAGATTTGTTTGCTTGACTCCTACTAGAGCTGGAGGAAACTGAGCCCTGTGTTTCTCGAAGGTCTGTATTTCTTGTTGGAACACCTTCATCTGGTTGGCAGAGATCTTCTCCCACACTAATAAATAAAAAGAAGTTCATAATTCATTTTAATAAAACAATTATTCTTTTTAATTAAGATAAGCTTTACACAGGTTTGCTAGCAGTTCCTCTATGCCTATCTGAGAATATCTCTCCATGAGAGACTCCTATCAGAACTGACTTTGCAACTAATAATGTGGTCTTTGTCACTTAACTCAAAAGTCCCTATTGGCTTTAGCACAGTGAAGCATTAAGGAAATGAAATATTTTTTAAAAATGCATACCCTGAAGTTTGATTTGTTGAAAGCATTTCTTGAACTGACAAGCTACACACCGTGTCTACGAAACCCACTGGGAACTTTCAAAACTTGAGCAGCAGTTTCTAATCACTGACTATCATTAGCATTTTAGTGAATAGATTTTTGATAAGAAAAATCTTTGCCCTGTGAAAAAAAAAAAAACAAACCCTGACATTTTAGCGCAAACAGAGCTTCTCTTCTAATTATTCCTTTAGCTATCCTCTGGGCGCTGGGTGCCGCAGTGCGTCCTGAATGATCCCTGGCAAGGGAGTACAGTGCTCTGGCAACAAATGCTGCCACTATGCTGAAACACCATACTGTCACTTATATATTACTACACTGTGGGATATGTCTTCTGCCATGCACAGCAATGAGGCAGAGGGTGGGTCCCCAGTGTGGACAACACACCTAGATTTCTGGTGGACCTCACAGCAGCTGACCTGTGCCAATGCCACTGCACTGCCGCCTGTTAGCGCTGGCTGCTGCATCAGTAGACCAGAGCAGAGCAAATGGGACCTCTAATTAAGGGCACTACAGGGAGGTATGCACCAGGGCAACTTCTGCAGAGAAAGCTTTGGCCATTTCAAGCTGGAGAGCCACATACATAGACTATAGGAGACACAATGAGGAAATGCGGAGGAATTTCAGCGCAGAATTCCTGAAGAATGGAGAAATCCCATTAACACAACAGTGGAAAGAATAATGAGTTGGTAGTATATCCATAGGCTTTCAAGGAGTGTTTGGCAACATCTCTCAAAAAGTTCAGAAAACTGTCCATGAAGTTTAGAGGAGATGTGCTATTACAAGTCACAGGCAGAAAGCCAGAAGCAAGAGTTAACTGTCAGACCAGTTTGTTTCTTCCACAGGGCCCTGGAGCACATATAGTAGCATGGCAGGCAGTAAAATATGCAACTGGCACTATATATTTCAGAGACTCAGCTCTGAAGGTGTCTGTGAGGCACAGAGAGCAACCAGATAAACGAAATACCGTGACAGCCGGAGCAACTTGTAATTTACCAGTGATACCACCCTCTGCTTTGGAAGGAGCTCACGTGTTGCTTGGCTGTAACTGGAGCCACTCAGAGGAGGCAAACAGAAACGCTGTGCTGCCTGAGGAGAGGCAGTTGCATGGAGGAGGTTTTGCAAGGGAAGGGAAGGGAAGGGAAGGCAAGGCAAGGCAAGGCAAGGCTTCAGCCCCCTCCATGGCTGGCCAATGCTCCCTGCTTGTGTCTGCAGGACCAGGGAGACCTGGCAGAGACGAGCAAAAATCCCAGTGCTCAGATGACCCAGAGATCATCCCTGGACGGGGGGAACTGCCAAATGAAGCAGAGCCAGGACCAAACTGAGCACTGAGCCATGATCCTCCGCACGGCTGAACGGTCACTGTGCCCCTGCCACAGCCCCTGCAGCCCTGATGGCTCGCGGACCAGTACCAGCAGTTAGCGTGGGTGAGACCACAGCCCAAGGGGGCTGCCAGCCCCTCTCCAGTACCACCCTGCTGGGCTGCGCCCCCTTCATATACCTCACTGTGTTTGAACACTGTGAACTGCAACAGGTTTTCCCAGCTTCTTGCTAGGAAAACATCACTCTGCTGGGCTGGAGGAGAGCTCTCGCATTACTTCAGGTGCGTTAGCTGAACATCATGTCGTGTCTCACCCCAAAAAATAACTATTCTGTTATTTTTGGAAGTCATTGTAAGAGCGGGACCAAAGGAGAGATGGGCCAAGTGCTCTGTGATGCGAACACAGCTGTGCTGCGTAACCTTCGGTCTTCGGTCTTCACCAGTCTGGTGCTTTACCAAGAACTCATACCATAGTAGGGGCTGGGGTTGGGGGAAGCAGCAGCAAAAACAACGCCAGGTTTTCCTTTAGGTGCACCTGGCGACATCTGCGTGGAGGGCAGGACGAAGGGAGGAACCTTGGCTTCGGAGAAGGCACCAGGAAGACCGTCAGGGATGCCTGTTCCCTTCCAGCACGTGCCTGAGCCTGGCCGGCTGGTTAGAGCTGCCCTAGGCAGCCTTTCTCCTGAAACGTTTGTGCCTCAGGGCATCAGCTGGCAGAAGGAGAGAGGAGAAATCAGCCCTGATCGGCTGGGTTTTATGGGCATCCACTACACAGTTTCTGGTTCTGCTGAAGTCCTAAGGACGTCAATCACAGTCTGCTCCTTTTCTTTGTAACTGGGTCCACTTGCAGCCTCCTCTTCACTCTGTCGGAGCCCCTGGGCTCTTCTGCTTTGGGTGCTGGGACTGCCATCCCTTCTCCTCCTCTCCTCCCTCCCATCAGCAGCCATTTACCTTCTGCTTGCTGATGTTTCTGGACCAAGGAAAGCAGGCATGCTCTGCGCAGTGCAAACAAGGCGAGGAGGTGATCCGTCCTCCTCCAGCAGCATCTCCCAGTTTGGTGTAGACGCGGGCTGTGGGCACCACTGGCTGTCACAGGCTGTGCTGGAGCCCGACGGAGACAACAGGCTGAGGGCTCGCCCAGCTCAGGGGCTCTGCCTTGCCTGCCTTCACTCACCCCAGCTCTGCTTATGAGGGGCACGCACCGCGCGGCAATGCACCTCATCGGGCAGGGAACAGCGACGAGCCGGCAGACGCGGGTGGGAGCGTTACCAGGTGGGATAAAGTGAGGACCTGGACAATGCGAGGTCTTGCACGTAGCAGGCAAAGAGCTCATCTGAAGTCGCCCAAACCACCTTTGGGCTTCCCGAGGGAAAATATGGCTTCCAAAGGCTGCTTTATCCCCGGGGCGGGCCCCCATCCCGCCTGCAGCAGGGGGTACCTCCAGGGCCCGGGTCACCACGAGGGGAAGGAGTGGGGGTTCCGGAGGGGACACAGTGGGGCAGGCCGGACCGTTGTGTGGGGTCTGACCGCTCCTCCCCGGGGAGATGGGGGGCTTTGGGGCACAGCGGAAGGAGGGAGAGGGGATGGCCTGGGGCAAAGTGCCGCTGCCAGGATTTTTTGAGGAAGGTGAAGAAGGAGGACGCACGAAGAGCTCGCGACTCCCTCTCCCCGCCATCTCTGCCGCCATGTGCCCAACTTGCCCGCTGCCGCGCGGCCGCCCTCCCGCCTGACAGGGAGGAGGCAAGGCGCTGACAGTGCTCGGCAGAGAAAAAGGGATGGGAAAGAGGGAGAGGCTGGCTGCAGTCCCTGCTCGAAGCTGATAATTAATAAATGAAATGCCCTGGGACTCCACTAAAGCTTCCTCAGATGACTTATCTGTCGTGGGCTCGGCAAAGCATTAAATGGCCATTTTCTGACAGAATGACTTCACTGCGCTGGAGCTTCCTTGACTTTGTGAGGAATATTTCTCCCCTCCTCCCACCCTTAATTTTTTTTTAAATCTTCTCTCTTTCTTCCTCCCTCTCTCGCTCCCTCTCCCTCTCTCTCTCCCTGGTTGACGGCTCTAGTTCATTTCTGCCTATTTAATTGGGCCCCGGATGAATTTACTCGACAGGGCCATTCATCATGTGGCAGCGGCTGGCGGACGAGCCCAGGGGGAGCGGGGCTGACAGCTCCGGCAGCCTTGGATGCTGCCTGACTCTGGAAGTTCACATATTTGGGCATTAGTGCAGCTATTAGTTTAACAAGCTTCGTTTATCCCTGTCACTACCACTTCAGCTTCCCATGTAATCATTTGAAATGTAGATTACTGCTAGACAAATGGGACAGAGCAAGAGTACACAGGAGGGAAAAAAAGTGACATGGATTGCTTGTTACGAGCTGGGTTTTTTTCCCCTCCCCTCTTTTAATCCTTTCCAATGTGAGTGCTTTGATTAACTTAATATTCACATTATTTCTATTGTAAGCAGTTTGTCACCTGTGTACAGCCCTTTTTAGAAAATAGTTGGTAGGGATTTATTGACCCAGAGAAGATGGTTAAAGCAATTATACAGGTGTCCAGGGGTCTGAGGTCTGTGCACACCCAACCCTCTCCGCAAGAGCTGCTGGAGGTCACTCTCTTCCAGCCAGATACACCTATGGATTCTGAACCTGGACCTTCTCAGCACAGGTCCATTCCCAGCGGTGGAAGCCGCCTGAGGTGTTGCGATAGGGTGACATGGCAAGTTTAATCAGCCTTCCCCTCCCAGCCTCCATTTTAAAGGCTTCTGCCCACCACATTATTTTTGCACTGTAGGAGTCAAAGCAGACCAATGTTCAGAGAAAAGTGTGTTCCGCCACTTATGATCCAGGAGTAAAGGTGACACTGCATGCCGTCCATGCCCAAACCTTCATAGGTTATTACACTCTCATTGAAGACCAACGCGTAGAGCCAGATGTGGGGAGGCCAGAAGGAACACAATCTCACCTGCCCTGGATCCCAGTATGAGATGGTTTGATACCATCAGCCTTTCCCAGCAAGTCCAAGACCAGCACTGAGTTTATCTTTTGAAACTACATCTAGAGGTGTCAACAGTGACAAACCCATTTTATTGCAAAGGAAAATGGTCCAGTGCTCAGTTATCTCCCCATCTTAAATGTGCATACTATATTCTGCATTTGTCTGACCCAATTCTTGACTCCTATTCTGACTTGGTCTGCTCAGCACAGGACCTTTCCTCTGTCAGACCGCAGCCTTGTGCTCAAATCTCCCGCCTGTAGACCAGGTAGGTCAAGTCGCTCTTTAACTGACCCTTGGACCAACCAAAGCCTCCTTCTTTGGTGTCTCAAGACAAGTAAGGTTTCCAGGCTCTGACTTATTCTAGACTTCCCTTGAGTCATGCCAAGTTTGCCTACATCTCTTCTGACTCAGAGATGCTTTACTTTGCTGCAGTACCACTAGTGCTGTACTCAGGAACAGCATTCCTGTCTATCCTGCCATCCCTATTCCCTGATCCTTCCCTGATCTGTCGGCCACAGCTGGGCCCTGGAAGCTGTTGGTCAGTTGGTTTTGCACCTCGATCCTCGCCACATCCTTTTCTCTGTCACTCCTTCCCAGAAATGTGTGCCCCCTTCCTACAAATCTGGCATCATTCCATGCTCAGACCTGCCAGACATCGCATTTCCTCCTGTGAAAGATGTGTTGTTCAAGTAAAACCAGCACACTTTACAAATTTGAGTGATCTACCCAGCCCGACACTCCACTAACCTGTGGTATCCGCAGACTTTACCACTGGGGTGGTATCACCGGGGCTTGAGATTTTCTTCCAGCTCCCTGATAGAGCTAAGTGGAATTTAGAAATTCTGCTCGGGGTGAAGTCTGGCCATTCAGCACTCCCGTCCACACCAGAGCGGGATGAAGCATTAAAATTCAGGAAACTCTTCACATTATTTTCCATGTCTTAGTCTATTTGGAGACACTGAAACATGTAATTGAGCAAATATGCAAACCTCCCTAAATGGAAGTTGCCTAAATGCCCTGGAGTGAGAGATGGGTGTGCTGTTTGCCTCTGGAATTGCAATTATGGTGGTGTCCCTCTTGCAAGAAATGTGCTGGCAGCTCTGGTTTTGAATGTGATGACTGGCATCACCATGGTTCACTCTACTCATCTCCCATCTCTTCCCCTATTCGCACAGTAAGATCTCCAAGGTGCAGCTTGTGATATGTTGTTATCCCTTTCCAAGCCACTGCAAAGTGACACAATTCATTTATCCCTCCCTCCTCTGCAGCTCTGGGACTCTCCTGAGGGCCTCAGCAGCTGGTGTCTTCCCCTAATGAAAACAGCTCACAGGTCCGTGTCAAGCCTAGTGGCAGATCAGATCAAAGGCAGCTGATTTTCTTTCGTCAGCAACAAGCCGGGGCGCTTGAGCGGCTGGCGTAGCACCCAGCCACCTTCCTGTTCCCCCACCGGCACAGCTGGGACAAAGAAGAAAGTCCTGGCTTGACCCTGGTACAAATCTCAGGCTTGCACCCCTGGGTTGGCTCTGCAAAACCCCCTAAGGACTTCTCTGTCCCATTCCACCTCCGTAGAGATCAGGGTATGCAGCAGCAGGAGACCAGACCTTCCTGTAATGCAGGGGATTCTGCAGGAGATCCAAAGTCAGCGCGATGGGGAATTATTCCAGGGAAAATGTTAGAAGGAGAGGAATGAGAGGGGAAACAGGCAACGGGAGTGATTAATGGGTGCTCCTCTCCCTGTCTGAGCTTGGAAAATCACAGTTCTGCAATAGCGGGGACATCCCTGCGCTTTCCAGCTGAGCTGGAGCTGAGAATCCCTGGCCAGCTGTGGGCTCCTGCCTTGCTGGGATGGGTCAGCCCCAGGCTGTCCTCAGAGCTCAGGGCTCCACTCTTCAGAGAGCTGGAGCAAATATGTTGATTTAAGGTCCTCCGGCCTGCTTGTCTCTCCACGTAGAGAGCTGCTCCCTTCAGCTGCTTCCCCAGCACCGCAGGCAGTGTCTCTTTGCTCTCAGGCTGGGCCATCACAGGCAGCTTCATCCCTTCATTACTGAATGCATGGAAGAGAATAACTGATCTGAAACAGCATCACCCGGGACAGGGATGATGCAGCCATGCATCCATGAACATATCTGAGCTCCTGTGGTTTCTGACCCACATCGCCATCCTCCCAGCCTGTGCCCAAAAATGTCTGGTGGGGCATGGGGGAGGAACCGCCCTTCTCCTGCTTTCTGCAGCACCATTTTGGCCATAAGTCAGCTTTGACGAGGTGGTTCCAATAGTCAGACTCTTCTGAACCCCACCTTCACTGGGATGCCTCTGACTCTGGAGTAGAGTGAAACAGACCCTCCAAGGTACCGGCACCGCTATTCACATGGTGGTCTCTTCTTCTCAGGAAGGTTCAGCAGAGAACTGTTCTCCAGTCCTGTCTATTAGGAACCATCAAGTTCCTGATGAATCCCAGGCATGACTGGGGAACCTTGGTTACAGTGACTGCACTCCTGGAAGAAGGTCAGCTTTGCTAGAGTATATCCAGCCAATATGGCCAGCACAAAAACTCTCCAGGATGGGAGTTATTTTTCTGGCAGTCATCCTGCTCCCCACCACCCACCTGACAAGTTTGAAGCTCTTGGAGCTCCCATCCCCAGCAATTTTCTGCTGCATTTCCAGGACGTGCTTGCAGTCCAGGAGAGGGGCATTTGCAGGTCAAGTGGAGAACTGAAGAGTTTGATCAGAGGCATCACGATTTGGTGCTGGTTTTGCAGTCACTTGCCTGGTCCAGTCTGGCCCTTCTGCACCACAGGAGAACTAGGAATTGTTGTCCTTATTGTAATTAATTACAAGCTATTAATTAGCTATTAAGTAACCATGAGTAGCTTTAGAAGGCTTTACATGCTCACTAATTTTGCAAGGCAGCTCTTTTAAATGAAAGCATTTTCTACAGTCTAATGAAATGCCTCTCTGAATAAAAGCAGCAAAGTGACACATGCCTTGCGATGTGGGGGAATAAGCCCCAAAGTAACAAGCTGACTCCCTTTGATGTCTTTTTTTCTTTAAAAACAGGCTACTGAATTACAATGTACCAGTTCTCCATGACCTGCCAACAACTCTGGGAAAGTTTTTTAGCCTGTCAAATGCCAATGATTCCTCAAACTTGCATCCCCTGATTCCTATGAAGCTTCTTTCCTTCCCTGTAAACTAAGGGGTAGCTGCATTGTAGGGAGTGAGCTCAGCATTGCTTTCGGGTACTTCTTGTGAAACAGTGATTTTGCTTGATCTGCCAGTGGTATTGGCACCCGCCTCCCCTGGAGATATGACCCGTCCTCCTCTACTTAGAAAGATGGTATTTTCCCCAGGGTTTGGTATTTGCCCCAGGGCTTGCCTCTGTTCACCCTTTGCAAAACACACTGTACAACACCCTGCACTGTCACGTAGGTCCCATCGGGGGCATCCTGGGATGTCATTTTAAGGGTGTCTGAGGTCTGCTGAGGACAGCGTGTTGCTGCTGCCAAATCCAGTCAAAAAAACCCCGTGATCACCTGTGGGGATGCACTAGCAAGAGTGGTTCATTTACCAGTTGTTCAGCAATGGATAATTATTCTGAATAAGCAGGAAAAGCTAGAGAAATAAATGCATCCGGAAAGGAGACTTTTCCTTGCCAAACAGCAGTGTTTCAAGCACTGTGCTTCCCACAGGATTGTGGGTAAACAAGAGTGATTTCCCATCTTGGGAAACAGATTTTCCTGCAAACAATAATCCTGACCCGAGTAAGCAGGACTTGTACGGGACAAATAAAAGCTGATGTCTGTCGCTTCCCTTTTCCCTGAGATGAAATGTGAATAGCTCCCACCAGAAATGAAGAAATGTGAACAGATTCCACCAGAATGGCTGTTTGAAGTGGCCATGATTTTCAGTTTGTTTGATTTTTAGAGCTGAGGCCCAAAAGCCAACATGTAATCCGCAGCCATTTGAGAAGTGGAGGAGCGTGTATCTGCTGAAATCTCATTTAACGTCAGGCAACTTCCCTCACCATTTGCTAAACATTTCTCTTTCCTTTATGCTTCAAGGCTTAAAAAAAAAAACTTCACTCAACATTCAAGCAGTAATTACAAGACTGGACTTTACAAATGGAACATAAATAAAATTACATAGCTAATTAAGATGTATCATGAACTGAAGCTCGTTTCTATGATACTAATTGCATATTTCACCTCCTTGTTAAATAGATTTGATAGTCTGAAAAAAAACCTTTCATGTTATGCAGTGGGAGAGGTTTCAGTGAGCAGCTACTGCCCTCTGTCCAGTGGGATGTCAGACCTCCCTGGTTAGACCCGAGATTAACAGGGTGAATTGATGACCCTTTTTTGCAGCCCTATGGAAACTTTCGTTTTGAATGTGCCAGGTGTTTGCTCTGCCCCAGCCCCCTTTCACCTGCAAGACATGCATGTACAGGATTAAAGTTCACTGAAACAGTGGAAGTGTTTCAAATACAAACACTGAATTTTTGCAACTTTTCTGCACAGGCAAGGCAGGTTAGAAAATTAACTTGGCCACCGCTACGTCTATCTAGCAACAGTCACCGACAGCATTTGTTGTTTTAACTCTATAATTAATTTAAATTAGTTAATAAATTAAAGTTAAAATTAGTGAATAGGTTTAACTCCATAATTATTTGCGGTTCTGTACAGCAGGCAGAGAGAGAGCTGCCAGCACCGCGCAGCACATGAAGACACGGTAATTACAACTTTAATGTAGGACCTGGAAAGTGTGATCTGAAGTCTTCACTCCATGGAGGGTGTTCCTTGCAGACTTGGCCAAGTCCTGGGATCTTCCTTTCCTTGTTGAGAAGCAAGGACAACGACTGCCTCACCTTGCTGCAGGGACGCATTCCTATACATGTATGTAAGCATATTTAATACATCTACTACAAACATAGGTCAGGTATTTCTGAGGAGCACTGCCTTTCAAATGAAAGTCTGAAAATCACTGCATGAGGGACAGAAACCCAGGGTCTGCCAAATAGAGGGACAGATGAATATTTTAAGATTGAATGCTTTAAATCCTGCGGTGAGGGAGAGTGGAGTGGCGTGCCTGTGCCGCAGCCCTGGATGCTGTGGCAGGAAGATGCTTTGCGATCTCGCGCCTTGCTCCGTCAGAGGTGCAAGAGAGGGGGACAGGGCTCGCCTGTGCTGGGCAGAGCGACCGTCATTCCTCCACTTCTTGTTGGAACATTTTGCTCATCCATTTGCAGCTCTGGAAAAAGGGCACAGTATCTGCATGGGCTGATGTACACCCCCAGAAAAAACAAGTATTTTTCCCCCAAAGAGCTGCCCATGTTTGAGTTGGTCCAACTTGCTGCCAGCAGTAGAAGAATTGTCCATGGTGTGACTTTAACATGAGGGAAGACAAATGGTGCAGATGCAAATTTTGTACAGCTGCATATTCAAGCCAAGCGTTGCTGTGGAGGGGGGTCACACATTTTGGGTATGAAGCACTGTTTCAGTGAAATATGGGAACTGGCTCACAAGTTGGCAGGTGCTGAAGGAGGGAGGTGGTAGGTGCTGGATCCGACAGCCTGGGTGAGGTCCATGGCCTGGGTCCAGCCAGCAGCACTGCTGAGCACGTGGTCCCAGCAGGCGCGCACACGCATGCACGTACGCACCACATGTATATGTGTGTGCACAGCCAGCCACACAGATCAACACAGGTACACAAAGCGCACACATGAACACAGAGAGCACCAGTGGCCTCATCCTGCTCCTTCTCTTGCCAAGTAGGACAGAGGTCCACCACTGGGAATATATATACATCCCTCCAGGAATATATATACATCCCTCCAGCAGCTGGGCACAGACTCTGTCTGCCCTGTAGCTGCCCCTGGGTCCCTGAGCCTTTCCTGGGGACAGCCCTGGGAGGGTCCTGGGTGGGGTGTCCCTTCCCTTGACTCCCTAACTTGGGTTCCCAACTGCCTTTGTGCTCCTGTGCTCCTCTGGGTTTGTGGAGGTGGGCCTCTGATGGGCACCATGGACCAGCCCATGGTTCCTGCTGTCCCCCCAGTACTTGCAGCTTCATCAAGAGCAAAGCCAGGTGAGGGGGTTTGCATGCTTTCTTCAGGGATGTGTTTGGTCTGTGCCTGGCATGCTGGGTTTGGTCCTCAGACTTTCCTAAATTTAGGCTTCTATTTTGGATTCTGAGAGCGCACAGGGTTTGTGGCTGATGTTATTGGTTGCCTTGATGAAACTTTACTCCATGAGTTATTCCAAGTGCTCAGATTTTCAGAAATCATTGGGACACTTGTGGATGGCATGAGACCTGGCGTACAAAGTTTTGGCATCCTGGTTCCCATTGATCTGATACTTCAGGATACTTTGATTAATTACAACTTAGAAACGGATATGAAGAAACTGTAATAATCTCTTCCATGTTTAATGAGCTTGTTCAACACTGTTTCCAAAGTGCACAAATGCCATCAGGGCCAAGGTGCAACCCAGCCCCAGGAACATCACAAGCTTCTCTTTACTTTGGCTCTGGGAATTTCCATCAAGTGGTGTTTCCCTCTCCTCACCCTGGACCCCATGTCCTGTGTGCTGGGTTGCCCACAGGGCAGGGAGGAGACCCCCACAGAAGCAACACTCTGGCTTCAAAAAAGAGAAACTTTTCTCTTCCATTTGCCACATTTTCCTCTCAACTTAGTGCCTGCTCTGGGTGCTATTCTTGACATGTTCCCAGTAATGACACAAAGCAGTGAAACCAACGAATCGTGAATCAACGCCGCTTCTTACTTTCATAAAAGAGACATTATAAACTGAAAACATAAAGATCATTTTATCTTTATTAATAGTTTAATGCATATGAGAAAGCTATTTGACATTTTTTACACCTCCACCTCTTTTCTTCATGCATTGCTGAGCAGGCTGCACCAGAGTTCATCCACTTAAATCCACTTCATAACTCAGTAGATATACAACAAAAGGATTTCAGGATACAGCGGTACTTAACTAGCTGTATTAAAAAAATCCAGCCATCTCCTCCCTCAAAGTTTTCTGGTTAGAGATTAAAATCACTGGTAATAATGAGATTGAAATCAGACCTGATATTTAGAGTGAGGTAGGCTGTCCCATGCCACTTCCTTCAGCGATTTGTAGGCTCTTGTGTTGAATATTTCCAATTTTTATTAGAAAACGGCTTTGTTTTGCTATGTAGCAGGGGTTACCCTTCCCAAAGCTCCTCCAGAGTTTTCTCTTAGCTGTTCCTTGTTAAATGCTGGTTGTCTTGTGATCAGCCACTGATTTTTGCATTTAATTTCCTTGACAAAGTGTATTGCAAAAGTATGGTGTGATTAGTGCTGCAGACCGAACTCACAAAAGGAAGGCTTTAAGCACAAATCGGCATGATAAGGTGTCATTTCAGCAGTCAGACTTTGCCCATGTCGCAACCTGGTCTTGTCTGTCCTTGGCTGCACCGCAGCCCAGTTCCTGGCGCCGTGGTAGGGTACTTCCTCCTCTCCTCTCCATCACCAGCCTCTCTCCCATCTTCATGCCACTCTCTCCTCTTTGGGGACCTTTTCTGCCCCATTTGGACAAGAAAAACCCGCAAACGTGCAAACGCTGCCCCACCAGGTGGAAAGATGATGGGGAGGCGGGGCTGGAGTAGCTCACAGGGATGGATCCTGGAGGAGATGGGTGATGGCAAGCAAAGTCACCAATGTCAGGGTTTGTTCATCCTCATCCTCATCTCATTCTGCTGAGGGGCTGAATAAGCCTCTTGCCCCCCCAAACCAGAGGGCAGTCTGCCTGCCTGTCAAACGAGGGCAGCCACAAGCCTTTGTGAGGCTGCAGGAGGCAGCTGGTGCAGCGGCAGGCTGCGAGGCGGCTCTGGTACCTGCAGCAGGCTGCGAGGCAGCTCCAGTACCCGCGGTGAGCTGCGAGGCAGCTCCTCATCTGTTTCCACAGAAAGTCAAACACTTTGGTCCAAAACTCCCCAGAAAGATGTCCCCTTCCTACGCCCCAGCAGTCGATCCCCAGTGTCATGGCATGTCCTGCCACCCAAACTCTGTTTTGTAGGGAGGGCAAAGCATACTGGGTGGGCTGGCAGGGCTGGCCCTGGCGCTGTGCCTGAGGAGGGCAGCCGGGTGGGCTGTGGGCCACACGCTGGAGGACAAGCCGGGAATTAATGTTTCCAGTCAGCTGGACTTGCGATGTGCCCCCACTTCCTGCCCCAGCATCCGAGGACCAGTGGCACCTTCCAAAGGGTGCCTATGCTACTGTCATGGTGCTTGTCATGATACTTATCATGGTATCGAGGGTAAGTAGGACATTTTCCCACCATTTTCCCTGGTTGCAGGGTGTTTGCTGATCCTTAACAGAGGCAGAGCTAGAGGAGCCGCGGTGCCCCGAGCCGGTGGTGCCTTGTGAGAGCCCTTCTGAAACAGCATCTGTCGCACCAGGAACACGGGGGCAAGCCCTTCCCCGAGTCTGGATTCCCAGTGCTGCTTGGGGACCTTGTTTACTCAGATAGCAGTCTTACAAACTGCTAATCAAAAAGCATTAAAAAAACTACTTTGCATTTTCTGGAAGTTGTTATCCTATTCAGCAAAGAATCATCTTGTGTCTTTATAACTTACACAATTACTGTTCTTGATTAACAACAAAAACTGATGAGCTGGCCTTTCCAGGAGCCATAAGCAGAGTCAGCCAAGCAGAAAATATAAGTGAAGGGAAAACAATTAAAAGTTATTTTAGTTGTTACATTGGAGTTGATTGTTATATTTACATATTTTTTTCCCGTACAGTATGAAAACCTCCACTGCATGCACAGTGCTAGTCTTCCAATGACAGTATGTGGATACACAAAGTCAGAGTTTCATATTGGTCACATTAGTTCTGGATTAGTAAGCAACATGCGTGTGGAGGTTTTGAGACTTCCTTTTATAATTGTGAAATAGATGAATAGAAAATGGTTTTGTTAGCTGGGATTATAATGCCTACAGTCCAAAGCAGTGATATGAACCAGGCAGAACTGGCTGTAATGCAGCAAGGAAGGATGTACAACTGGGGCAGCATGCACACTATTTGTGAAATGCGTGGCATGATACAGAAAACTGCAAGCGGAATATTTAAAAACACATGAACAAAAAAAATAGAGAGCATCTTGCAAATGCTGTTATGCTGTGGTTGTGTCCTAAAATGCTTACATTTACAGGGTTGTAAATATTGGTGTCTGGGTGTAATAGAATTTAAAGGATCAACCAAAGTCTTCTCATTTAAATTTTTATTGATTATATGAAGAGGTGATAATATATTGCAAAATCATCCACGCATTGGCACCTGCTCACAGCTAAAAAACTGCTGAGGGAGAAATCCAGCAAAACCAGTCAGCAGAGATTTCATGTGAGTGAGTGACAGTGTCCAGGTTGGGTCTGGCGATCTGACTTCTGCACTGACTTTCTCTGTGTCCAGCTCTGGCCTCCCCAGTACCAGAGAGACATGGGCATTCTGGAGAGAGTCCAGTGAAGGGCAGCTAAGATGTTGAAGGGACAGGGGCATCTCTCTTATGAGGAAAGGCTGAGAGAGCTGGGACTGTTCAGCCTGGAGCAGAGAAGGCTCAGGGGGGTCTCATCCATGTCTACAAATACCTCATGGGTGGTACGTGGAAGATGAGGGAGCCAGGCTCTTTCCAGTGGTGCCCAGTGACAGGACCAGAGGCAATGGGCACGCACTGAAACACAGGAGGCCCCCTCTGAACATCAGGAAACACTTTTTCACTGTGAGGGTGACCAAGCACTGGCACAGGGTGCCCAGGGAGGTTGTGGAGTCCCCCTCCTTGGAGATGTTCAAAAGCTGTCTGGGTGTGGTCCTGGGCAACCTGCTCTAGGTGGCCCTCCTTGAGCAGGGCGGCTGGACCAGACAACCTCCAGAATTCCCTTCCAACCTCAACCACTCTGTCATTCTGTGAATCTCAGCTGGTTTTAGACCTTCTCCTAGCACCTAGTCTGGTACTGATGTTCAAGAGTTAGTTCAATCAGTGGCTGTCACGGCTCTGCACAGCCACAGAACAGACATAAGAGCCGCGTTCAGCCCATCTACGAGAGGTGCTGATCTTAATGTTGCTGTAGTGGTGCTGATCTGTAGGTCAGAGTGCCTCAGAGCATCACCCATGTGCCTCCAGAGCCCTGGTACCATCCACGGGGGCACCTCTCAGCCACTTCTTTGGCAGTACCTTTTTGTCTTTGGCTAAGTAGCCACAAGTCAGCTGTCCTGGACAGCAGGCAATCTGAACTGTTTGCTGCCATACTGAATATAGTAGTCATTGAATTCCATAGGTCCTTCTAGGCCTCAGTTCTCCTAATAGTAAGAAAAGGATCAGTATAAAACGAAGACCTGTCACGTATCTGAGCTGCTCAGGTGCTCTGGTCCTGTCTGGATCTAGTCAAGTGAGCAGATGTTTGTTAACATGGCTTTGGCTTGGAGTCTTTAGTTTTGGCATGTGCCAGCCAGCCCAGTTCCTCCATGCAGAACCTGGGAGACACAAGGTGTGATGGTCGCTGCTGGAGCAGTGCATTACCCTCTCTGTACTGACAGCTCGTAGTATTTAACACGTGTCTTTAAATACCACGGAATGACTGCTCTTCGCTAACACAGCAACAGAATGGACACCTCTTGGTTTTCATGCTTTTGTTAGCCAAAATAAAATTGAAATAAACAAAATGAAAGGACAGAAAATGAAACAAGATAGTAACATGATGGTGTTGGCACAAAGCCATGCCAAACCAGCTCTAAACCCAGAATTTCCTACTATCTGATGTGTTTCAGGAGCTCTGGAAGCTCAGCCGGGATGAAGACCCTACTATAGGATGTACAGAAACAGACATGTGCCCTGCTATCAGTCTTCATATTGGACAAGGAGTGTAAGAAGAAAGGGAGGTGTGGAGATGTGTGGATGCTGTGACTCCTGCTCCTTCCACCCCTCTCTAAGATGTCACACAGGTCCTGGGGTCTCCAGCATCCAAATGGAATCAAGCAATTGTTAACCTAATAGAGTTTCTACTGCCAAATGTTGCTTCCCCTGCCCCATTTCAGACCATGGTGCCTGGTATATGTACCATCTCCTCTGCTTGAAGGGACTGAAAGATCAACTGTGTTGGAGGCTTTCATCTATGACCCCAAAACTGTCAGGTTGTTCTCCATATACAGCAGTTTCATGCCAAATCCATACATTTCCCTGCTTCTCGTCAATCCTTCACACCTGATCTGGTTGCCTCTGCTTTCTGGAGTGAGATGAGGAAAAGGATTTAAACCCAAAACTCAAGTCATTCTATATCTGCTAGCTATAGCTACTCTGCAAACCCTAAGGCATTTCCCTTTCTTTCCACCTGTGCTCTCCTGTTTCCAACAGCATATGACTCATGAACCTTAGTAGGGGGCTGCCTGTCTGAGCCCTAGAGTTCTAGAGTGTCTAATGATGAGAAAAAGGAGACCAAAAAGGAAAAAAAAAAAAAAGCTCCTTCAGTATTTGCCCTCAGCATCACATTAGTTTTTATATTAATCTTCTTTTGTTCTTTCTACTTGCAACACTTTATCTTCTGGCCAGCAACCAGGACTGGTTAACATAGACCAAGTCTGTCATATATCAACGGCAATAGCATCACTGCAGTTAGAGATGAAGGCATCAACCTGCAGATGAGTAGCCTTGGTTTGCTGATGCCCAAAGGCCACGCTCCTGGCTCCACTGCCCTGCTCCACACTACAGCTACTGGCCCGTAGGAGCCCTTTCTTGATATCAACAAGAGGAGGAATGACCCGAACCGAACATCTGCTCGTATCTGAAATATGTGCCATGGCTTGGATGACTGAGGAGGTGTTTCCTCATCCCTGCTATGCTTACTCAAATTTTGCTTAGAACAAAAAGATAAATCTCCACTGGGCTTTTAGTGTCTTTAAGACTGTGGGTCAATGTTACCTCCATCCATCAGAGATGCTCCTGTTTCAAACTAGATCTGTTACACAATGATAACCTGGGGGCGATCCAGCACTGTGCCTCCCTGCCTCCCTTGCTCCTCTCCCAGACTGCAATGTTTGCACAACTCATTTTGTTTCCACTGTGCTGCTCTTTTTCTATCATGTGCTTGCCAGAGTGATGGAGTGAGTGTGAATGTTCAAACCTGCTTGCTGTTTTCCTTCATCCCCTCAGAAATGGCATGTCCTCTGTCTGAAGTTTAATTCCAGGACGATCTTTTCTGGATTAGGTACATACAGGCACTTGTTTCCAGAGGAGGGTGAGAGCGACCCATGATAGCTACTAGTGCCATATGAAGGGTATGAAGCTGTACTGGCTCTGGCTGAGGGGCAGTTGGTTTTCCCCACGCCAGCCTGCTGTGCTTTGTGTTGGTGGCTGGAGGTGGCACCAGTGTTTTGGCTGTTGGCCAGCGGTGCTTGCACAGCCTCGAGGCTGCCTCTCCAACATTCCCCCCCACTGCGGCTGTGGGCTGGGGGTGGGTTGAATCTTGGGAGGGGGGCGGCCAGGACAGCCGACCCGGGCCGACCAGGGCTATTCCATACCGTGTGACGTCTGCTCAGGGATAAAAGCTGAGAGGAAGGAGGAAGTGGGGGCGCATTCGTTGTTTGGGACGTTTGTCTTTGTCCTCGGGAGCAGCCGCGGCACGTGCTGGGGCCCTGCTTCCCGGGAGGTGGCTGGGGGTCACTGCTGGTGAGAGGTGGGGAGTGGGGTCTGTGTTGTCCTTTCCCTTTTGTTTCCGCACGTGGTCTTTGTTTTATTGAACTGCCTTTGTCTTGACCCAGGAGGTTTCTTTCCACCTCATTTTCTCCCCCTGCCCTGCTAAGGAGAGGAGGGATAGAGCGGCTTGGTGGCACCCGGTGTCCAGCCAGGGTCAAACCACCACAGAAGCGGATGATTGCACAGGGTTAGAAGTGCCATGCTGACTAGAGGTCTGCCCTGAGTTGTATCCTGTCTATGCAGCAGCTGGCATTGGATACTAAAGGATGGCCCAAAAGAGAAAGGGATGGTTTAGAGCAATTCTTCAGCCATGCATCTTCGCAGTTTCTAGGAGCTGGTGGTTTAGATAACGCCTATACTGCTTACAAAAGCTTTGTATGGTTGTGTTTAACACACGTAATAAGATACACCACCTCACTTCCCTAACTGCTAAAATTCAGCTCTGAGAACTAGTATGTTGCAAAAAATATCAACCAATCAACCAACCAGACAACCTGCCATTCCCAAAAAAACACCAAGGGACCAAATTCCTCCCAAAATACCAAGGGACCAAATCCTGAACTCTTTCAAGGAGAAGCAGCTCATTTTGTAGCCTTGTCTCAGAGCCCATTGCAGAGCAGGATCCACCAGGCAAGACCCCACACAGGCACTGACCAAAACGGCTCTGCCACAAGAAACTCTCCTCTTTCTCCTCCCCCTCCTCCTCCTTCTCGTCCTCATCCTCATCATCCTCGTACTCCTCCTCTTCCTCCCTCTCCTCCTCCGCGTGCTGGCTGGTTGCAACTGGAGGGTCAGAGGGAAGCTGCCCTGAGAAACGGGAGACTGCCGTGAGTGTGAGCACATTTTCCATTGGCACCAGTGGGAGAAGTGGCGGCATGCAGCTAGCAAAGATTTCCCTTTTAGTATCTGTAATATAAAAGCCAAGGGAGAAGCCGGGGTGTGCGTGCTTCATGCAGGCATTTCAGCTTGGTCTTCTCAGAGGAGAGCTCACACCACTGTCATCATTTGTTTGCTGTAGAGAAACTCAGATATAAAAATTTTGTTCCTTTTTTTTCCTTTCTGGTCTGAACACTCCATTTTCCAGAGCTTTTGCACCTCCCCTTCCCCCT
Source organism: Fregata magnificens (assembly GCA_013389945.1). NCBI lineage: Eukaryota > Metazoa > Chordata > Aves > Suliformes > Fregatidae > Fregata > Fregata magnificens. The sequence goes on from WAAD01003094.1 coordinate 68,242, forward strand.
GAGCAGGCACACTAAACGTACCTCATTTTGCACCTTTTATAGCCTGGTAATCAGCACGATGTTTTTAGCCAGTGAATTTAAACCCATGGTCCTGAAGTCAGTCGCTGAGCCAAACAATCCTGTGCCTTCTGGTTTATTTAACAGCCTCTCAAATTAGCACATGCAAAGCATGTTGAGACAAGCAAGATGAAAGATTTTTAGGAGAATTTTGCATAAAGAAAGTAAAGTATTAAATCAGGCTTTCATAAGGCAAACAGGGATATACATGCAATGCCATCTTCAAAAGAGCCAATTAAACATGCACGAGCTCTTCTTTCACCATCGGGCTTGTCCACCAGAATTCACACAGAACAGGCTGCTGTGCTCCTTTTAGATTAGGTATTTTTTCAGCCTAACGTGTAATAGCCATACAGCTCTAAGTGTTGCAATACAGCCCTTTTTTTCTCTCCTCGCTGTGCTGTACGTCCTTTGCATGCCTGATTTTGTTTCCCATTGGTGCACCAGCCAGTCAGTAAGTTCCCAGTGAGTCCCAGCAGAAGATCACTAACTAACTGGGATTTCTCCTCCAGCCAAGAACAGCCATTGCTTCTCTTTATCTTGACTACACACAGGGAAATGGAAAGCAGGTGGCAGGAATGAAGGCAGATTATTCCTCCACCTGTATGAGAAGTTTTCTTACTGTTGCTTAAAAATACCTAGTAAAGAGGATTGCAGTCACATCAGAAATCTTGTAGACAGACTCGAGTAAATACGATTTGAACATGAGGATCAAGATAAACACCATCACAGAAGTTTTGTCAGAGTCTATTTCAAGAGCATCTTGCAAGCCAAGGCTCAGAGGTTTTGCCAGGGGGACACCACCAACACGCTCCTCTGGGGATTCGTTACTCAGACGAAGGAGACCCCCTCCAGCTCTGACCCGCAGGGCTCTGGCTGTCGGGGTTCTCCATGGTCCTTGTGCAAGGAATAGGGCTGGCATAAAAGCAGGAACCCCCATGCCAATCTAAGTGCTCCTCACTGGGAGGGGAGACCGCTGGTGGGGGGACTGCCCCCCGTGCAGCCGCAGTCCTTCTCCGCCACAATACCCGCATCCCCATCAGGGCTGGAGCATGCTGGGTGTGCAGCACCAGTTCCCCTCCTCAGGAAAGAAGTGGAGCCACATTAAAACCAGTTTGCAAACTGAACTGGAGCCCAAATGTGGGCGCAGATGGTGCCTCGATGAGAAGCACCGACAGCAGGTCACGTCGGTCCCAGGGGGTGTCTGGACGGAGGTGAGCACAGCAGCTTGGACAACTTCTGCCCATATAGAAAATGGTGTGCGGCCAGGACAGCCTGCAACTTCCTCCGTGGGGTTTTACCCCTTCCTGGCAGCTATTGCCCTCTACAAGGAACAACCTTTCTGGCAAACCCCGGAGCCAGGCTATACAGACAAACCTACCACAAGTTCCCGCAGGACTGGCATGCAGTTATCCAAAGACACGGCCTTCTCCTGCCTTTTCTTACCATATAGACAATGTAGTTCACATTTTGCTCTGCTAATCGAACATTTTAGTATCATATGCTTGCATCAGCTGCATGTAAATGAAAAAGGCCTTAATGTGTTTGTTAATGAAAAAGTTACACTGTTATATTAAAGAAGAGTTTATTTAACTTAGTTTAATTTAAAGGCCACTTAGCACACTGAGCATTAATGATCTACAGTAAATGTATTCCTTCAAAGGATTTCTCCATTATGGGGTGTTCTTAGACAAGAGTCTACATTGCATATATAGGATTTAGATAAATTGCTGCACTGGGTAACACAGTGTGATAAATGGACATTAATTCATGCTAAATTACGATGAGATTCCTTCAGAGGAATTATTATATCCCTATGAATATAAAAGACACCCTCTGTATCTGAGGGTTTCCTGGGAAGCCAGACATTTCTGTGTGTTATACCAAATTGCAGATGTATTCATTACAATAACATTAATTATGATGACTCCATTTGTCAGTTCCACTCTAATTAAGCATTGCTGCCATAATGGACCATTATTTTAAAGGGTTATCAAAGACTGTTTACAATGGATTTAATAGAGTTAGAAGCCAGAATTTAGCAGTCTCCTATCAGGTGTGACTTCGCCAGTGCTGTGAGGTGGCAGAGGCTTAATAGGGACATCACATGGCAGGGTTGCTGGAGCATGCCTCTCAGCCTGACCCAGATGTGTTACCCGCCGCACCAGGTCTGGCTGGGATGGGATTAATTTTCTTCATAGCACCCTGTGTGGAGCTGTGTTTTACGTAGCTGATGTTTTGCTATGGCTGAGCAGTGCTTGCACAGTGTCAATGGCTTCTCTTTCTCCCACGCTGCCCCACCAGCGAGTGGGCTGGGGGCGGGCAAGGGGCTGGCAGGGGACAGGTGACCACAGCTGACCAAGGGGATATCCCACACCATACAATGTCATGCTCAGCAATAAAAGCTCAGGGAAAGAAGAAGGAAGGGGGATGTTCAGGGTTATGGCATTGGTCTTCCCAAACGCAGCTATGCATGCTGAGGCTATGCTTTCCAGGAGTGGCTGGACGTCTGCCCACCGATGGGGAGCAGGGCATGAACTCCTTATTTTGCTTTGCTTGTGTGCACAGCTTTACTTCTCTTATTAAACTGCCATCACCTCAGCCCACGAGTTTTTCTCACATTTCCCCTTCTGGTTCCCTCCCCCCTCCTGCTGCAGGAGTCATGAGTGAGCAGCTGGGTGGGGGCTTAGCTGTTGGCAGGGTCAGCCCACCGCACCCAGGCACAGAATCTGGGGCTATGGCCAGAGAAGAGGCTTATGCATGTGAACTCCATTGGTGGTACCAGAATCCAACTGGGCTGTACCCAAGTTCTGGTTCCCCTTCTGCCACCTGCTCCCAGCTCAGCTCCGTGGAGGGTGATTCTCAGAGCAGCCACTCTCCTGCTGCTGAGTCCTGGCAAAACCTTCTTTTGGCCCCTCACAACTTTCCAGTATCTTCCTCAAACTAAGGTCCCGTTGTTGACTCAAACAGGAATATTTTCTGCTGCTTTACTTTCAAGGGCCGTATTCCCTTACCTTGCTCTAACCCCCTACAAACATCCTGGGGGAAATTATTTTCATCTTCCCTCAACCCTATTTCACCCAGTGGGTGATTTCTCCTTTGTTTGAGGGGATTCAAACCCAGATGGTGGAGGGAAGGGATGTGGTGGGTTCTCACTCGGTCCGCCGGCGTTGCCCTGCAGTGCATGACACTGCGATGCTGCAGCCTTGGGAGGAGGACAGGGTCCAGTCTAAAAATCCTCTGTGGCCCTACACTGACAATGCCTCTACTTTTGTGGCTGGAAGTATTGTGTAAATGGCCCAGATTTGAAGGCCCTTCCATCTAGGAAAATCACCCTGAAAGGAAAGTTTCCTCTAAGTCCTTTCACAGGGCTCTTCTCTTTCAGAGCAGCTGTGTCAGTTTGGTTGCACACACAGATGAGATTATGCAGCATGATGCATAAATTTATACCTTTTGGAAGTTCTCTGGTGAATCAATTTCTTCATATTCTTTTGATGCTTCTGCAAAATATGTCTCATCGCTAATTCATGCTTCTAGCCTTTATTTGAGTTTGATGTTGCTGCAGCCTTCCAAATTTTACCTGATGTGCTGTGGGTGGGCCAGTTTCTCATGTGTATGGTGACAAGCTTTGGCTCTGCAGTTTTGGCTACGCTTTCAATGCCTACTGCTCAGTTTGAAGCAAGGGCATGGGATCCATTTTCAGGTGTGCTCAAAGCCTCTTGGCCAGCAGAGCCTTTGGAGGGGTGAATGAGTGAGAATCACCACATGTTGGCAGGCAGAGAGAAGTCCATCCAGCTGGATGGCTGCTGGAGCACGCTTTTCAGTTCACCATTCAGGTATGGTCAGCAGCCCCACCACTTTGGAAATGCTGCCCTAAAGGACGCTTCCTAATGGCTCCAAGATAGTGCATACACAGACAAATAATTTTCTTTTCTCCCTAGGGCATGTCAAGTCTTTGGGGTTTTTTTGAGAATGAAAATAGGTCATGAAATTCTGAGACAGAAGCCCCAAGTTCTCACCAGCTGTCTGTGACATTATTTCCAGATGTTCCTGCTCATAGCCATCATGGCCCACTGCAGGAATCCTGGCAAAGGGGCTGTCACTTTGATCTCTTTGTACCAGCTCCTGTGTACCCGCCATCTCTGCTCCTGACTTGCCTGGCTGGACTCCATATTGCCCTTGTCTGCAAAATCTATTACAATACAGAGATGTTCCTTTGCTTAAGCAAGGGTCTTCATTTCCTATTCATTAAAAGTTTAAATGACAATTCCCGGGCATCTTAAACAATGGCCATTTGTATGGAGACTTGAGCTAAAACTGTATTTGCATCCTTGAAGGGCATTCTCACTGAACGAAGCAGTATGGGGCCTCACACCTGGAGAGACAGGAAGATCCCGCGCCTCTCACCGCAATTTTGTCAGGTCTAATCCCACTGTTCTGCTGCCAGCAGGCTGACGTGGCATTTCACATTCAGACGTGGGAGGGCTTAATGAGGAACGGGCACTGCCTGCCTGCTGCAGGATAGACGATTTGCTCCTCTCTTAACCTAGCATGGCTGAAAGACAGCAGAAGTACAAAAAGTATAAAAAACAGAGCCAGGAACGGCAATCCCTGCCACCAGCACCTTGTTGCAAGGAGAGGACAGCCACAACATGGCTCGTGGTGTCACCAACTGACAGTTCTCCTGCAAAGTCCCTTTGCTGCGGTGCCGTGAATCTCCCCCAAAGGCTGCCCCAGCATTGGCACGGGCTCTGGGAGGGGAAGGCGGTTGGGTTCATCCACCCCTCTGCCCTTCTCATGAAGTGCTGGGAGCTGCACTGGAACATACCCTGCTGTAGGACATCCGATGAGTGTGGTCTCTGAGCACCAGACCCACTTCTGGGGTCTTGTGCCTGGGCAGTGAGCCATCCATTTTGAAGCAGTGGGCTCTGAAGGGCTGAGGACTTTCCTCCTCCCTCCCCGGGAGGCATCACCACCAGCAGATGTTGCCTACAAGAAGTTGAGTCTCCCAGGGCTCAGAGGGGATTCCTGCCCCCTCCGATGATGCCGGGTCGCTCAGGGCACCCATGCCTTGGTGGGTGCCAGAGGATGGCAAAAACCAGCCTGCAGCGATGAGGTGGGCAGTGGCACTGGGAGGTGTCGCTTCAGTCTGCACAGGGCGTTGGACGTGAAGGGCTGTTCCCAAAAGCCCTGCTTTCCAGAGAGCTGCAGGGTCACCCGTGCAGGGAGAAAGGCTGGTGACCGATGGCAGGAGAGGAGCAGGAGGGGCAGGGGGGACACTGAGGCGAATGGGAAGTGCAGCCTGGCTGGACAAGTGCTGCTGGATGAATATGGCAATTCCAGAAGACTGATTATTGAGCACTTGTTCTTCTTAAGTCCACTCCATGACACTACATGGTCAAGTGCAAGAACACCCGCTCCACTCCGAAATACTAGTCCATGAAAGCATCCTCGCTTTGTGCCGCCGGAGCAGACAGTGCAGGTGTCTCCCAAAAATGGAGCCTGCTGGGGGTTGAGTAAATACTGGACGCAAGCTGCTAGATTCTGCCTCTCTCTGCATATTGTCTGTGATTAGACTGTGATTTTATTTATCTACAATTATTTGCTGAATTGTGGAAAGTTCTGTGAGTTCTGTTTCTCAAGTTTAAACTGAAATGTATGGTATTGGGATGCAGAAATAAAGTGGCATTGCACCAATTCTCCTGAGCTCCAAGAGGACTTTAACTGTCAGAATTGATGTTAATGTTTATTATAAGGAGTACATCGTCTGTGGTGGGTTGACCATGGCCAGCAGCTCAGTATCCACCCAGCTGCTCACTCACTCCCCCACAACAGGACAGGGGAGAGAACAGGAAGATCAAAAGGGAGAAAACTCGTGGGTCAAGATAATGACAATTTACTAAGTGAAGGACAGGGGAAAGAAAACCAAAAACAAGTGATGCAAAGTCAACTGCTCACCACCTCCCACAAGTAGACTGATGGTGCCCAGCCAGTTCCTGAGCAACAGCTGCTTTGGAAAACTTCCCTCCCCCCCAGTTCTATTGCTGAGCACAACATCATATGGTACAGATAGCCCTTTGGTCAGTTGGGGTCAGCCATCCGGCTGTGTCCCCTGCCAGCCTCTTGCCCACCCCCAGCCTGCTCGCTGGGGTCAGAGAGAGAAGCAGAGAAAGCCTTGATGCTGTGCAAGCCTGCTCAGCGAGAGCTAAACATTGGTGTGTTACCAACACTGTTCTAGCCACAAATCCGAAGCACAGCACCGTACCAGCTGCTGTGAAGAAAGTTAACTCCATCCCAGCCAGACCTGTTACAAGCATTGTTAGTAAAGCACTAGGAATTCAGAATGGGTGAGGGTGGAAGTTCTGGACACATTCACCATTATTTGTTTAATGTTAATTAAAATTTGTAGTACCTCAGTTGCTAGAATGTTGCTAAAATTAAGACAGAGAATATGGGAGCTCAGTCAGAACACATGGTCATGTCAAATCAAATGGATATTCCCTTACCATTGCTTCACAAACCCAACACTTGGGTGTTTGGGGTACTGCGGCAGCACTGGCCAGCACAAGCAGGACATGTGTGATGATGATCCAAGTAAATTTCTCACAACTCAAGGCTACGCAAGAAGTTTGGCTCTGGTCATGCAGACCAGACAGCAGTCCCAAGTGCATGCATGAGCTTGCAGAGGCACAGAGCAGCTGCCATGAGACCTCAGAAGGAGACAAAGGTGAGCCTGCAGAAGCATCAGTAGCACCACAAATAAACCCCCACTTATGCTTATGCATCCAAATGTAGATGCATTTATATGTAAGTCACTGAGAATAAATAATTCATCAGTCATTAGCTATAGCTCTTTTTAATAAGAGTTTTTTTATGGCAGTAGTATTTAGCAAGATTAATCCTGCAGCTAGTAGTACACGTGGGTACGTGCATCTCAAGACACAGCCGGGCTGGACTCCAGGGCAGGGGGAAGGAGAGCTCGCCCACTCTCCAGTACCCAGTGCCTCCCTGCCTGGCTGCAACCCTGTCTCTGCCAGCGGCCAGCAGTGAAACAGGGCGAAGTTTGGGCTCTTCCCATGTGTCTCATGCTTGGAACAAGAAGGCAGCGGGGAGAAATCTCCATGCCTGGGAGTCCCCCTCCCTTCTGCCCCTGCAGCCAGACGACACCCTCTCCCACGGCGGAGGGGCTGGGCAGGACAGCAGAGACCTGCTCCGAAGCAGGAAAAGCCTCAGCGAAACCATTGCAGTCTTCAGAGACCAAGAGCTGCTCTGTAGGTGCTCCTGAACGGCTGATGGCCCCAGTCCCCAGCAAACCATTCCAGTTTGCATCTGGGTTGGCTTGGAGATTGTCTATGCCCCATCAGGAGGTCAACCTGCCTGCAGGACTGAAGCGATCTGAGGACCTGGACTTCCCTCAGCAACACAAACCTTACCGTTTGCGTGGTGACTTGGGCTTTGCCGGAGCGCGAAGCGCCCCGCCGGGTCTGACGGTGCAGCCAGCCGGTGAGGTGGGTTCAGTGAGCCCCAGGCCGCAGTGCCCAGCCCTGCGTGATGGATGCCTTTTCACGAGGGTCCCCAAAATCCCATTTCACATGCAACTACCTGGTATTTCTTCCAAGGGATCCAGGACACAAGGTGAAAACAAAAGCGAAAGCAGGCTTTTTGAACTTAAAAAAATTACTTTTATTTTAGGAACCAATAAAATTATGGTAAATATTTACAAATAATTATCTCACATAAAGGTTACATAAAACCAAATGTCCACAAGTAACAGTCACTCTCATGAAAAGACACACAGATATTGAACTACGCCAATCTTATTGCATGTTTCTTCAACTAATCTAAAAATAAAAAGTGTTGCAGTCAACCATTTAACTTAGAATAAAATCACAAATTTCAGTATTGACAAGAAAAAGAACTGAAAAAACCAAATAAATGAAAAAACCCCTTCAAACAGCCCCTCCCTTCTGACCCATGCCTTAGCACCCCCGCTCCCCAGCCCACCTCCCCTTTTGCTTCCCAAAACAAACCCCAAAACAAAAACCCCAAAATAATGTTCGACATCTTTGGCAAATTGGCACTGCTGTAATTACATTCAAATATTATAACACACAAAAGCAACACACAGCACTAAGGAAAAAACACCAAGATTTCAAGTCTGTTCTTTTCCTACTAGAAAAAAAGAATACAAAACATACACATTTTAAGAAGCATTTTTTCATCTGTTTTGCAACAGATGTTATCCCCTACTTTCAAAGGCAATTCAACAGTTATTTTTACGAGTTTTTTTGTAAGCTATTTTTCTTGTTTGTATGTATTTTTCAAGGGGAGGAGGCTTTTATTTCTCTCCCTCTCTTTTCCTTTTCCTCTCTTTTTTTAAGAAGTAAGCTTCAATGCAGGCATTGCAGACTTTGGTGGATACAACAGATATGTATTTCTTTGATGCTAGAAGTCCCTAATACAAAGTAGTTTGTCTCTAAGGAAAAAAAAGCCTGTTCTTTTTTTTTCACTTGGAAAGGAATTCCATTTGCAATGAAATGAGTTTCTGTAATTTCAGAATGTACAAAGGCCACTAGAAAGTGAAAAACCAGGACAAGGTTTCTTCCCACACAAGGCTGAGAGAAGCAAAAGGCAGGTCTAAATGCCCACCAGCCATTTACCTGTCTCACTTCGACAGGGCAGAGCAGAAGACCGTGGACACAGGGGTCCAGCCGGGTGCTGGCCAGGGCTATTGCAGGACTCGGGTCCACCCCTCTGCAACCCCCCCAGGGCATGGGAGACTCAAGCGTGCCTGCACATACACACACGTGCACGCCAGTCTCTACATGGATGCACGCCACACCGCGGCGGTGTCCTGCAAAGCCCCTCTGGTCTGGCTCCTGCCCTGGAGCTCCTCCACTGCGTGAGCCCTCTCGCAGGACTAGCAAGCGGAGGTCACAGCTGGAGCTGACACCTACGCCAGCTGCAACGCCGAAGCGAGCAGTCCTGGCACCAGGCACCTCTTTGATGTGCTTTTCACTTGGTGTTCGCACATCAAGTCTCATTAGCTCCACCAGAAAAGCGACACTAACCGGTTTTGATCCTTTCAGATCCTTTTGTTTCTCATGCTGCGGTAACACGTACCTGTGACAGGAGTGGGTTTCAGTCTGAGGGACACAACAGGGCTCCCCGGCTGGCGTCCCCAGCCTTGCGCTGCCACTAAGTGCTCTGCCTCTGGCACGGAGCGGTGGTGGCTGCGGCTCGGGACGTGCCCTCAGCACCCATGTCAGTGCAAGCCACCCGACCTGGCTCTGCCTGCTGACGCCCGTACAGGACCATCGCCTGCATGCTCGGCTAGAGGCTGCAGGGCATGTTACCCAAGAGCTGTTGTCCCTTTAACATCATTTTCTCAGTGAATCCAGAAGAAAAAGCAGGTTTTCCCAGTGTTTGCTGGGACACAGTCACAGCATGAGTCAGCTTAATGCCGTGCTACGGGTCGTGGCCGTGGCCTCACGTGTCCTGGTGGCACGGGCGTGGGCACACGCATGCAGGAAAGAACACAGCACCAGGAAGGACACTCGGTCACAGCCAGGTAGCTGCCAGCTGCAGCCACACAAGTTAACTCTGCTACATGCCACGGCCCTTTGAAGCTATGGGTACTCGTGGTTGGAAATAAGCGACACTGTAACATGGCTTCCTCTCTCCTTCGTGCTGAAGGACGTGCAGAATAGGTAAATCAAAGAAAATAAGAAAAGGAATACAACCGCATCAGTTAAGACCAGGCATGGCAGAGCATTTACCAACAGCCACTGGCTGCCAGCACCCGGCACAGCAAGCCCACCGCGCTGCCCTCGCACCGCAGCACCGAAAGGACTCGGCCACAGGGAGCCAAGGAGGGGTGACGGGTGCCCCAGCACTCCACTGTTGTGAGCTCCACTGACCATCCCTTCCTGGTCAGACAGACTTTCTTCTGAAAACCACCTCTCAGCCTGTTTCTTTTCCCTCTATTTCCTTTTTTCTTTTCCTGGCGCTGTTTCTTCCCTCGCTGTCTGCTTTCCGAGTGCCTCAAGCACCGAGGCTGCCCCGCTGCCTGCGGTCCCAGCACGGATCAGAGCACTGCTCGGACGTCTCTGCGCCTCTGAATCAATATGCACTCTCTGGCCCTGTGCTCCCAGAGCATTCTTCTGATTTGACAGCGAACAAAAAGCTTTTGGTCTGCGGATCCGGTCCTGAGACATCCTGAGCTCTGCAAGTCAGTGAAGCTGCCTAACGATAATGCCTCCATAATTGAACCTTTGGACACAGATGCCAAGCAAACTCAATGCCCACAGCATTTTACTTCTTCTTTACGGTCACGCTCTCACAGTGTTTGACCGAGGGTTTCCTCAACAAGTCAGTTCATGTAATTCTGGCTCATGGCCTCCGTTGATTTAGTCTTACGGCAGCATTTTCCCTCTCCATCTCTCAGATTTCATTTCTCAGCCTGTACTTGATGTACTGCTGGAGCGCATACTTCTGGAAAACCCTCCATCTAGCCCAGTGTGTTACAGAGTTTAGTGCTGAAACTGCCTAAAGGCACTTTATGGGGCTGAGTTCTGCAAGGGGCTAGTAATGACACTCCATGTTAGGGGCATCCCACCTGAGCAAAAGGTAGGCAGGGCACCCCAAACCCTTGTGCTGGTCTTGCTCTCTTCCTTGCTTGCAGCCCCAAGGGGTCATTTACTTCCAGCTTCCACCTCTCCCAGCGACCCCCTGTGAAACAGGCCAGGGCAGTGGTCCTCCATCCCTGCCGCGGAGGGGCCGCGGAGGAGGGGGCAGCAGCAGATGACTCTCTGTCATCCCCAGAGGACCACCTCCTGCCAGCGGCGCCTTTCAAAGATGCTCCCCGAGGAGGAGGATTCCCCCAATGAAGACTATGGACAGAAAGTCCAGCCCTCCTGAGGAAAGCAGTTTGTAAACCCCAGGCGAAATATTCTCAAAAACAGAAAGTACTGTCAAGAAGTCTCTCTTCCAGAAGTATGGCATGCATACTCAATGGGCCAACCCTTACTGGCCTTTCTTGCAGGGACGCAGCCCGAGCAGATACAAGCGAGCCTGGCTGCCGTGTTTTGGGAGGTGGGCCGGGTGCAAGAGCCCACCTTGCCTGTGCAAGGGTGGGAGTTTGAGGTTTCCCCTCTACGGCTCCGGCCAGGACCTGCACGCTGCCAGCACACCCACGTCATCCCTGCCTGCACCCACCATGCCCGGCAAGTGGCTCTGGCCAAGGGCCACCCTCAGGGAGTCCTGATGAAAAGCATAGGGCCAGCCAGGTCTGAGCACCTCGGGTCACTTCATCCAGCGGCACCCATGCATCATTCTGGGGAAATACACTCGCCATGCCTTTCCGAAGTCCCCAGCCCAACTGCAAGCACCGCCGGCCCGAGCATGCTAACATCTGCCAAAGGCTCGTGTTTGGTCTTCTCAATGTTATCTGAATTAGCATACGTCACACAAGCCATGTCACTGAGGAAACAAATAAAAGAAACATGTTTGCAGGGCAGTATGCAGAGCGGGTGAAGGACCCACATGCCATGGACAGGAACTGCTGCTCCCTCACTGGACAGACAGAAAGACTCGTTTTAGCCCAGCCTGGTCAGCGCAGTGGTGTAGCTCAGCCCACCTCTGCTCTGGAGCCATCACCCACACCCCCACCTGCGGTCAAATCCTTGTTTCTCTTCTCTTCAGCCAAGACACTGGACAGCCTCAGCCCTTCCCGAGCTCACGGAGAAGGTGTGTGTGTTCAGGGTGCAGACAAGGCACACACCTTGGCCCGGGGCAGGCATGAAGAGTCCCCACACTACCAGCACCCAGGGACAGAAACACCCTTTGCAGCTTTGCCACCAAGGTGCAAGCAATCATGAGGTGCTCAGAAAGGGACGACACCAAAGTAATGCTTCAGAAGATTCCCTGTGTAAATTGTCCATGGTGTTACTTGTCTTCAGTTAAAAATGCGTGTGTATCAGGTATTAATTCCTGAAAGACGAAAAGCGGGACTTTTCTCACTGGTAAGTTTGTCACAAAACTTACTTCTGGGTTAGGGACGCAGTTTGAAGGACTTCAGCCAAGATCGCTGACGGGCTCTGTGAACATCTCACTGAAACGTCATTAAGCCAGTGGGACCTGGGTGCCTTCATGGCTTTTGAGGATCTGAACGTATCTGCCCTGGAAACCTGGAAGCGATGGCTGTGTTTCCATAGCGTGAGAAGATGCCACTGGAGTTGGAGAGGGAGCTTCTCAATGGGTCAGTGGCCACTAAGGACACCAGACACGCAGCACAAGCGATGAGGTGGCCAAGGGGAAGGAGAGGGAGGAGTGTTAATTCAGGAGCTGCCATTTCACAGAAATGCTTGTATAGCTCGAAATATTTGTACTTGATTGTTCATCCATGAGAATGCACCTCAGGTTCAACACCAACAACCCTTCTTCAGCCTTGGGACAGGGCTCTGACACACAGGCAAGCGCCAACAGGGCCCCTCTGCAAGTGCCTGTGCTGCTCTGGGCAGATGAGGATGGTTGGGTTGGGAGTAAGGAGGCTATGGCCAGATCTTCATCTCTACCAGGGTCAGGGAGCTTCTCCACTGCCCTCAGGAGGAGGGGACAGGATCATGCCTGTCATCGATGCATGACTGAGGTTGGCTGCCCCTCGGCCTGGGGCAGGGGGAGGCTGCAGGGAGAACTCAGCAGTTCTCCTGGCTTCCATGAAGTGGCAGTGATTGGTGTAGCTGCTTAGCCGGTCGTTTGTAGCCGCTCTCCTCTCTTCATCAGCCCCAGGAGGCCGCACATCGAAGGACATGTCGCTATTAGTGCGCCCTCTCCGAGCGGAAGGCAAGAAATGTGGAATTAACGGGGCAAAATCCCCCCGGGCGCATGTCTGGACTACGGTGGCTTGAATTTGAAATGCCTTCACTGAAATGCACAGACCCCCAAAATGAGCGCCTTCCCCTCCAGTTTGCCTCGGAAAGCGCGTGTGGCCTCCCCGGCGCTCGGTATGGCCCGCTCAGCATGTCCGTTTAACAAAAATGATTACCATGGTATTTCTCCCCCTTCCTCTCAGGGTGTTCATAATTGGGTTTTAGCACACAACCCATTGAGATGTACCTCAGGTGTCAACTATTATTTAGGAATTCCTTCTTGGATGCTGCTTAACTTGAAACCGGAGAATTTGTTTCAGTGCTCATTATGATGACAAATGAACATAAATGAATATTAAGCAGTAAAATGTCACAAAACTGCCCATGTCTTCAGTTGCCCATGTGTTTGATACCAGCATATAGCACGATCACACATGACTGTCAGACAGGATGCTCTATGCAGAAATAACATCAGCCCGAAATATAGCCACAATGAGTGTTAACCTGGTTCAAAGTTGCTTAAAGCTTACTGAATTCTTTGAATCAGTGCACCAGATTCAAAACGCATTTTCAGATGCGTTTTGAGTTCTTATTTGTACAATGTTGCTGCTTATGCTTAAGCCACTCTTATAGTAATACAAACAAGCAAGTATTTACAGTGGTGCTTGTGTAAAATTGAGCAGACTGATTTTTTTCGTTGCCACAAAAAAAAAAAAAAGGAAAAAAAAAAAAGAAAAAAAAAGAAAATTGCCTTGAGTCTCACAGCCTGTTTCAGTGTGCAGCAAGAGGAAGCTGCCCCAAGGGGGGCTGCTCACTTCTCTTCCTTATCCCCAGATACAGCCGTGGCACCCACAGGCAATTAAAGCAGTAGCCAGCCGGCTGCAAAAGACATGAAGCTACTGCGCGTTTTTGATCACACAGAGCATCAGGAGAACCGCCTCCTCCTGTTTCTTTGTTTGAGACCCAGTCAACACGACTGGCTTTAAGAATACAACAATAATCAGTTCACCAAGTTTAAAGAGCAAAATTTCAATTAGCATGCTCCTACTAGGTACTTTCTCCTTCCCTTGCAGCGTGGCTGGCGCGGTTGCAGCAAGGTGACTCGTCGCGGTTGTCCCAGGCGAAGCATGCAGTCAGTGCTGGCGCCCCGGGCTCCGGCGTCAGTGGCGGTCGTAGGCAGCGGCAGCCGCTGGCGGGGCTGCCCCGCGGGCTGCAGCACTGTAGTAGTACGGGGAGCCTGCAAGAGAAGAGACGACCGTGAGGAAGACAAAGGTGGAAAGGTGCCAGCTTGCAGCGTGCCGACACAGGCGGCAGAGAGCTCTGCAGCCTGAGCTCAGACTCTCAGCAATAAGGGCCAGGTAATTAGAATAAAAATCACATTCATGTATTTTGCATGAGAACGGTGCTATCATTGCTTTGTGTTTCTGCTGGCTGTAGGGTACTCAGTTCCCTTCCTCCACTCAAAACATTAGTTTCATTTACTTCCCTAAAAAAGTGAATTACTTTTCAGAATGGAAGGTCAAAATGTTCCATCCCCAACATATTACAACACCCTGACTTCTCTGATTTATTTTTCCCCTCCTTTTGGAATGAGGAGAAGGCTGAACCCCAAAGCATTCAACATATTTCACTGGACTCAACAACAATTCCCCCTTTTCTCAAACTACTTCTTTCAGGGAACAACCCCCCTGGATTTTGCTTAGCTCTGGCAGTGTCCTTGGAGCTCCAGAAAGAAATGCCAAGTTTGCGCTACCAGATCTGCTTTGGGATCATGACACTGCGCCAGCTGCTGCCTGGCCAGGGAAAGTCCTTCGGCATCCAGTACATTTGTTGAAGAGAGAAATTGTCTTCAGAAAATATTGGTGATCTTCTCTTTCACTTGGTAACAAATTTGAACTCAGAAAGTAGTTTACAATTACCTGCAGCAAATAATGCCTCATCCAACGAAGCATCTGATACTCCATATCACAGCTTTTGAAATGGACACTTAAGCCTCAAACTGATCAAATTTATGCTCTATTTTTTGATTGAGTACATGCGTTACACACCTGAAGGAACTACGCAGGCGAGGCTTAAAGCTTGGCAGGTTGATGAATGCTGAGGCACTCATCTACCAAGACAAGAGACCTGAAAAATATTGGCAATGATTTGCTTCCCACCCCAGACTCTAGCAAACCCTGCTCCGGCAGGTCCCACAGCTGCCCGGCACCTGGGCAGTGTCTAAGCGTGGCAGTGTCCCAGCTGTTCCAGCACCATGGCCCCGGCACACCCTCTGGAGGGGGAAGGAGAACCCAGATGGCGTGCCCTGTACCACCGGTCGCCAGCCCTCCCCTGAGCACTGAGCCCAGGAGCCTCTGCCTGGGAGGCTGGAGAACCTCCTGGCCTCCCCTGCTCTTACACAGCCTCCAGCTGAAGCCTTTGCTTTTCAGAACAACTTGGGTGATTACTCGAGGGCTGCTGGCTCAAAAGCCTGAGCACAGCGCGAGAATCCCACTGCCAGCCTCTAAGAGGAAGCCCACGGACATTTACTGTTAACTGTCGATTCAAGATGTTGGTATAATTGCAACACGCAGGGCTTTCCCCACCTCCTCCCCAAGCCGGCCTCGGTGAGCTGCCTGGAGTGGTTTCCAGGGCTGGTGAAATAAGCCGTGCTGCCCAAGAGGACACCCTGAGGAGACAGCCCCATCAACTGAAACACCTCCTGCAAGGATGGCCTCTTCCATCCTACCTCGCTGATGTGGATCGACCAGGATCCATCTTACGGGCAAGCCCACTTGTTTCTTCTAGGCTGCTTTCGTTCTGAGCGCCATGTCAGGAAATCAGCTCAGGCTTCATCACCAGCCTCCTGATGCTCGTTTCCAAGGGAGCACAAGCCAACACATCCGAAAAAAGGAGCTCAGCCAACATCTGCTAGTGCACGGTACGTGCGATGCACTCCTTGGCACAGCCATGGAGAGGAAACTTGTTTCTCATGACCAGAGTCCTACCAAAGCATGTGATACTCTGCTGGTGCAAACCCGATGCGTCAGAAACTGGGCTTTGGCTACGGGGACGAGACTTCTGCATCAGTCAGTGCTGCGGCAGCACAGGAGCTTGTACACAGGGCGGTCTGTGTTGCCCTCAGCACCATCCTCAGTGCCCCAGACATCCCAACTTCAACATCGTGCAAACCCACTGCAAAGGGCTGGGTTTAAAGATAAACCAAGCTTCGGGACTGTGGTCCCAGTTGTCTAGAAGGGTAGTCTTTCCATACACAAGAGTAACTCAAGACAGTCTGTGAAACACTGGCCAGGCTAAGCATTTGCAAAGATGTTTGCAGAACTTTTAGGCAGGAGCCCATCCCACCTAGGTTTATTAACTAAAAGGTAAGTATTTTAAGCCATAATCAATGGAGGCAAAGCAGATCCCTTCAGAGGGTCATTGTGACATTTACGCTTGCGTAAGTGCAGAGCTGACAGCCTTGCGTTATCTGCTGAGGGCACCGCAACCGCTATCCTGGGCTGGATGGACACCAGGTTAACAAGCCCCAGCCTCAGGAACCATATTTCATGGAGGAGAATACTGGAAAGCTTCACAAGGTCAGTGAACACCGTTCTCACGGGTAGCCTAAAATAAACTGCTGTATATTGTGTATCCCAGCCAAACCCAAGGAATTAAAAACATGGAAGCCTTCCTTGGCTGAACGAGGCAGTCTTGAATGAGCAAAGGCAAACTGAACAGCTCACCAGACTTTGAAATGTGCATGCCCTGTCTAGCTGGGGTTTTGGGGATGTTCTCTGTAGCCAGTGAACACAGGGACACACTCTCAGGGGTGCCCAGTTTGTCAGTCCGTGTCCCCTCACACCCACTCCTGCTGCCCGGGAGTCCTTGGGGATCATCTCCCGCTGCAGGGCTGGCAGCACCTGGGGTAAAACACCTCGCAGGCCCGCGAAGAGCTGGGTGGAACTGCTGTCCTCACCCACTGCAGCACCAGGAGGTCAATGGGGAGCAGGGAGTGGTGGTGCCCGGCTCCCAGGCATGACCACCAGTGGAGAACCCCATCCCTGCTGGCACCAGCTCCGGCAGCCAGCCACAGCAGTTCAGCTCAGGCAGAGCGGGGCAAAGTCCAGGGAAGGGATCCAGAGGCACCAAACAAGTCATCCTGACCCACGGAGCGACGTGTGAGTCCCACCGGAGCCGGATGCAATGCTCCTCAAGGTTTTGGGGTAAAGGGGGTCTTTTTGGAGTCAGCACCTTCGCTTTCCCCCTCCCTCCTCCTCCGCTGCTGTTCTGACTCAGTGCAGCTACCAAAACCCAGTATTTCTCTCACGCTGTCCAAAGGTCTTACACTTCTTCTGAGTTTGATTTTTCCAGTTTGCCTTTCAGCAGTGAAATCAAAAAAGCTTGTATTTGAAGTGAAAAATGAAAACATCACATCACAAAGCATTCACTCTTCCTCCCCGTCACCATGCCCCCATCCAGAACCGACTTGTCCGTCCTTCTGTCATTTTTCCTTTCTAACTCATACTATCATCAATTTATTTCTTGACACAGTCATTTCTGGCACCTACTTGTTCTCTAATCTTTTCACAGAAACCTACAGAAGAACTGAATCTAATCCTAATTGACCGGCGCCAAGCCCTGCCCTCACACGACGCCATGCCGGCACCCGCAGCACTGCAACGGTGCAGGCAAACCCTTCGAGCCAGCACGCAGGGACCACATCTGGGCGGGAGCAAGGATGCCGCGTCAAACGAAACCCGCCGCGAGCAGCGTCAAGCCGAATGCGACGAGCGAAAACAGTAAAGAAGTTACCGCAACAAGCCCGCACGAAATTGAATCGTTTTTCTTCATTAGACTGTGTTGCTGTTACCCGCTCTTAGCGTGCGCCCGTTCAGCTGACTCTACGCTGGCACACGCGCCAGAACGTGCTGACAGTGACGGACTGAGCCCCAGGCATGCACGTGCTTGCTTCCTGTGCGCTTGTGCATATGTTGCCGTGTGCATCCCTGTACTGTAGCACTTCCAGGTCATTCACAGCACAGCGGGGAAAAAAAAAAAGGAAAAAAGATGCCCATTGCCCCACCTCCTCTTCTGGCTTTGAGATGGGGACACCCGCTACAGCCAACCGAGCCAGACGCCACATGAGCAGCCAAGGTTTGCGTCCTCTTGCCAGCACGTCCCTCTGAAACTCAGGGTCTCTCCTCACTCCGACCACGGTCAGGGCAGGACTGAGCCACCCCATGCAGCAAAGGCTGTCATTCCACTGCTGCAGAGCTGGGTGTGGGTGCCGCTGGGGCTGATGATGGGATGGGAGAGCAGGAAGATGCTGCAGAGCTGCCGCAGGAAACAGACTTCTTCTGCCCCTGCTTCTGTTGACTACCCTGGAGGACTGCAGCTTGGCCATCTCCCCTTCCACAGGAGCTATGGGGCACGGCATTCGGGACTGTGCCGGAGAGGGGGGAGCACGGTCACCCATTTGCATCAGTTCCCAAGTCAGCTGGGGTAGACATGAGTGGGTTGCCCAGTGCAGAGGAGCGGGGAGCACCAGAGCAAGGGCAGAGCAGGCACAGGGGTGATGGGGAGCAGCCGGTGCTCTGCTGGGGCCAGACAGCCGCTCCCCACCACCTGCATGCCAAGAGCATTGTCCTGCCTTCCCGTGGAGACACTGGTTCACACCTCTCCCTGCTGCTCCATACTCGCAGGACAAAGATCGGGGACTAACGACCAGAGTCTTTTCACCATTCTCAGCTCGCTCTATTCTTATTCTCTTTATTCCCCCAAAAAATCATTTTTCAACCCAAGTATCCTTTCTTTCTTCCACTTACAAATCACAGCATCTCTCCTTTTAGCTCCTCTTTCACAGGTCTCAGGCTGGTGTGATTGCTGCAGTGCAATTCTTCCTTGCCAGCACAGGGAATTAATTGAACATAGGCGCTGTTAAGTGCTTACAGTATTACACTTTCATCTCGGTGAAGGGAGCGGGACTTAATAAAACAAACTGTGTCAGTCCATGTACCAGTCCTGATTAATTTTGTCAAGGTTTCTGCTTTGAGGCTGATACTGCCAGAGCTTGCTCTCAGGAGAGAATTACTAAACGCACTCACGTATACTCCTGAGAAGAGTGGAAGCATCCTGGATATAGTTTAAATTAACCTCCTCTCCACTGCAGGTGCTCAGGCTCATCACACAGAGCCTCTGGGTGTGCAAGGAGACTTGGAGCAGGATTTTAAGGCTCTGCCACAGGATTCCTACTTGCCCTGAATTACCAGTGGGGTTAGCAGACACCTTGGCTGAAAAGGGAGTGCAGGATCAGGCTCCCAGGGATAAAGGCAGAGCTGTGGGTAAGCGGGATCTCTGCAAGGCACAAGAAATGTGTCCGACCTGCAGCCTATGGCCGAACAGGGAGACATTCCCGCACGGGTCCTATGGCTGCACCTGGACCTTTGCAGTGTCTCTTGGAGCACCAGCTCAGTGGCCTTTCCCTCCAGCACTGTGTTGGCATGGGGAAGCGGGCTGGGCTTCCCCACCTAGGTGTTGGGTCATGGACCTTTGCAATGCCCTGTGTGGTACGATGTTGACTTCTAATAAATGCCTTTCCAAACTGACCACTGTTTTGCTTTTGGTGCTTTTCCGACAGAAAGGCTTGAAATGAAAGGGAATCCCAAGGTTCAGCTCAACAAGACCTCACTGCCCAGCTCTCACATGGTGCCCATGGGGCATTCAAGCAACACAGGGAGGTACAGGCTACACCAGCTCTCAAACAGCTCTCAGCAATTTCTGCAGCAAGGACAGGAACAGGGCGGAACAGGTATTTTAAAACTACCAGTGGTCAGGCAAGGGGATCCCCTTCCAGGAAATTCCAGCACTCCCAGTTTTGTGACCAGGCTGAACTGGCATGGTAAGTTCATCCTTAGGACTTGCTGCAGAACAAAAACTCCCATTTCTTTTTCTTTTTGATGCATTAAAACTTCCAGTCTTGTAACTCCAAACCAATGCGTCATTGCACATGCAAAGCAATATAACATTATCTGTTCAGTGACTGAGTCTGTGTTTACTGAAACATAAGATTTTGAAAATATCAAAACAAAGTATTTAGAAGACGATAAAAATGAGGAATCTACGATGATACATTTTAAGAACTCCCACCAGAAAAAAAAGGCCAGCATTGTTGACATTATACTGTGAAACACCTAGATTTCAATAAAGCTGCAGTTTATGAAGGAAAATGGTGGCACCCTTATCTTTCCGCCCTTGCCTCATTTAAACACGTGTTCACAGCATGCTGCTGAGTAAATACTGCTATAGAAATCCTGGCTGGCCTGAGACATGAGCCTTGCTGCGGGGAGCATGCCTCCGTTTCAGCGGTGCTCATACGGCATGCCTCCCTCACAGTCGAAGATGAGACGGAAATTGACCCCAAAAAGGTATCATCCGAAAAGGACAAAAGAAAAAGAGAACGAAGAGGGAAAAAAGGGAGTGGCACAGGTAAAAGGTGTCCTGGCAGAGAGCAGCTGGCTTCTGACAAGCCTCCGTTTTAAAGTCTTCTCCTGACCCAGACCTGCCCATCTCCACTGGCTTTGGAGCACTGCAGGGATGTACCCTGCCCTGCACCCTGGCCAGCACACGCACAGCTTATACGAGCCCATCATCTCAAACGAGCAGCCGAGCAGGTCGTGGGCACAACCTGCTGCTGCTGGACTTGAAGGGCCATTGCCCATCGCTGCGGGGAAGCATGGAGCTCTGGGATGGCTTCAGGCTGGCTCCGGGCTGGCTCTGGTGCGGCTCCAGTGTGCACGTCCTCCCCTGTGGAGGTGTGCACCTGCAGACGGGAGCATGGTGTGCAGCCCAGGAGCCTCGCTCCACGAGGAAGGGCAGGTTTGGGGCTGGGTTTTCTTTTTTTTTTAATATCCTGCCAGTTTCTTTACCAGTTTGCAAGCAAAATTTAAAAAGCCACCCAAAACCTGGCTTCCCAGGCCTGTCCATGCAGCAGAGCTTTGCTAAAGCAGCTCTCCTGCTTCCAAAGGAGTTGCAAAATTAGAAATTAAGAAAGCGTGGTGCGCGCTTTTCCCCCTGGCTAAAGCATCTTACCCACACGGCCAAGCCAAAATCCCGCAGGCGCTGCCGGCTGTGGCCATGGAAACCGCGGGTTTAAGCACAGGGACTCCCCTGGCTTTGTGCAGCTATGCCCATCCATATTAGCTGAAGATCTGTCCGCTGATTTATGATGGAAGCACTAACAAACCCTTAAATGTGGCACGGCAAATAGCAGCATTATACCAGCACCATGGCATGGGAGGCAGAGGCTGTCTATTGCTCCCCGAGGATTTGTTTAAGGACAAGAACCATGATGAATACAGCCTGGGTGGCTCAATTACATGGGGACTCAATTACTTAAAACAAAGAAACTGGATGAAAAAAGTATGACAAAAATTCAAAATTATTTCTCTGCTGGAGGTCACATATAACAGCCCTGTCATCCATAAATCTGGAAATCTCTAAGGCATGCTACTCCTGTGTTGAGAGATGACAATTAATTGGTATTTTACTTACCTCATCCATGCAAATTATGCAGGGAAAAATTCTAATTACTGCATGCTACATGTATATAAGGTCAAAGTGGGCCAGCTTTTGACAGTGGTGTAAAATGGATTATGTTTATCCTTCACATGAGGGCCGTGATCCCGCATGAGCCACAGGGCTCCTGCCCCCCACCGCTGGTAGGGACCGTGATGGCATCAGTGAGGCTGCGCAGGCACAGCCATCCCTTGCAGGACGGATGGACCGGGCAAACACACAACTGGGGAGCAAACGCAATGCGAGGTCAGGGAGAAATGCAAAGTGCTTGAACAAGCAAGAAACAACAGCGTGGGATGCGATGGGGCTCACATGTGGCTGTAAGCAACCCAGTGCCTCCCTGAAGCAGGCACTCCTGATAAAGCACCCCAAGTTTTGTCTGAACAGGATTCCTCGCCCTCAAAAAAATGGGGATCCTGCCTTCTGGCAACACTTTGTGTTTATGGAAGGATTTTAGGGGGCAGAAAGGGGAAGACAAGAGGTTTGGGCACGGAGCCTCCTGCTGGCGAAGGGAACCAAGAGCATTCGTGCGCCCTGACGGAGACCTGCAGTCCTGCATGGGGGCCGGGTACAGGGACTCAGGACCGTGCCGGGACACAGGTCCAACCACCCTAGTGGTGGGCGATCGCTGCCGGGTTGCAAATGGGGCACAGCTTGCACTGAGCCCCCCAAGGCTGGAACAGCAACTTACCCAGAAGTCCAGGGTTGGGAAACCTCCAGGAGT
Organism: Fregata magnificens; assembly: GCA_013389945.1. Taxonomy (NCBI): domain Eukaryota; kingdom Metazoa; phylum Chordata; class Aves; order Suliformes; family Fregatidae; genus Fregata; species Fregata magnificens. Next base: position 90,448 of record WAAD01003094.1, read on the forward strand.
CGTTGTATGTTGAATACTGTGGGTGGCTGTATGGGCTCCCAGAAAACTCGCTCCCTAAGTTAAAGAGAAAAAGACAAAAGAAACGATCATTTGAGACTGCAGTTACTGTTGTGGGGGAAAGGAGCTATTCCGTGCATGCTGTGCTCCAGTGACAGCCTTAGTAAAAGCACTGCTGGCCACCCTCTTTGAGAAAGGGCAATATGGGCAGGCGAATTATTAAAGAAATGAGTGCAGCCATCTTTTACGTGTCCTTTTTGCATTGCAGCCCAGGCCTGCTGAGCTGATGGGATTTTCTCAGGAAGCCTGTGCTGCAGGAGCGAGACAGCGAGGAGGGATGGAGAGGAGTCTGGGACACACTGACTGGACTGGCCCTTGCCTCCACAGCCCTACGGCACTCAGGGCAAGAAACACAATAGGAGGACAGGGCTGCTCAGACAGCCTCTCTGCTGGCAGAATATGAGCCAGCTAATCTTCTAGATACTGCGTACCCTTCCAGGCTCTCCAGAAGAACATGGTCTTGGTCCCACATGTCCGTCCCTCACTGCAACCCAAGGAGAGGGATGCTTGCATCAGTTTCAGATGGCTTTGAAACCCTCCAGACAAAGGCACAGAAAAGGCTCAAAGAGTTATTGCTATTTACCTCCTCACCAGCTCCCGCTCCCCCCATCTGTTTGTTCTCTTCACATGCCACCTCCTGTTTCATACTTCAGCTGCAAGATCTTCAGGACAGAGCCTTGCACCGTGGGGCTCTGACCCTGGGTAGGGCACCCGGCTTCCACCACCATGCAAATACTAACACTGCTGCTTCCACAAATGACAGTTTCCTGCTCTCCTCTCTTTCTTCCTCCTCTCCTTTTCCCTCTCTCGTACACAAATAAATGCACACACAATGCAGCATGGTAGGAGAAAGAGTAGGTTTCCTACGGCAAGAGGAGGAGAGGGCTGCCAGGCTGCAGCAGCAGATGTTTGCGGTGACCTTCACCTCTTCTGGTCCTCTGCGCTGGCATAGCCCCCACCCCAAACCCAGGGGCTGCCTTTACCCCAGCCGAGTGGCAGACCCCTGCCGCCACGTCTCCAGCACCCCCAGCAAGCACGACCCACAGACCTGCCCTGGGGACGATAACCGGGTCCCCAGGCCCATGAGTGGCCTCCTCATTCAGGTTTTGGCAAGCTGTTGACCCACTGGCCCCAGGAGAGAGGGGACAATGCACTGGTCGAGGCCTTGCAACCCCACCGCGCTGTCTGTCGCGGGGAGGTCTCATCTGCAACAGCGCCTGTGCCTGCTATGCAGTCCTGGCAGCTGCTGTGGCTCCCTGCAAAGGTATTTTCTGCCAATACAGAAACAACACAGGCTACTGACAAAATTTAGGGTCGGGTCCAGGGTAGCTTGGTCTCCACGTGATGCTGCTCCAGTAAAAACAAGCTCAGCACCAAAGGACGCCAGCAAACACACTGAACGGGCTGATGGCAGGAGCCGCCCATCACTGGTTTGCTCCAGGGGGTCTCCGCTAACAACCCTTCTCTGTTCCCCACAGCCCTTTGGACCAGGAGGACTGCACCCACCAGCCTCGACTGGCTCTACGCCCACCGACCCAGCATCCACAGACAGGACAATGAGATGAGGTCTGAAGCCAGTAGCAGCAAGCGCTTCTACGCTCAGCATGCCTTGCTGTTTTGACCACATTTCTGCACAAGCTTGGAGTGAGTTTTCATTACTGCTTCTAAGGAATGGTATTAATTGGCCATGAACCATGGAAAATGGAGCTGTTTCCAAACCTTTTTTCCTGGTGAAGTACATACTGTATCTACGTTTCCTCTCTGCTCACTGTCCTGGATGACAGATGACTTCAGTACCTGAAGGTTACCTCCGTCACAGTGCTCACTCTAAAAGAGTGAGGCATGAAGACGGCAAAGCCAGAAGACATGTCAAGAGCCACCTGAGGTACCAGGGCCATTGGCAAAGGTGTCCCCATTGCTTTCCGCCAGCCAGGGAGCAAGCTCCCTCTGACAGGACACAGCGGCTCCTCTCTGGTCCCTTCTTCTGCCTCCTCACTGCCACACCTGAGGCTGTCTGCTCAGCCAGAGACCGCCCTGCTCGCCCCCCGTTCCCAAATCCCCTCAGCTTCCAGCAAGTCTCTGACCTGGCTCTGCCCTACTGGTGTTTGCCCAAGCCTGCAAAGCACATGGGCAGCAAACTGGCTGGTCATGTCACGGGTGAGTGATATGATCTTTCCCAGTCCTTGAAGGCTCACAGCCAGGTCCTCCTTCCAGTGCATGTCACACAAAAACCCCTTCATCATCCTTTGGGCGCCTCTTCTATGAGGAGGAGCTCATACACTGCCTATCCCAATGGTTTCATCTCTTCCTTTCCACAGGGCAGAGAGAAATGCAGAGATTTAGCCTTGTTTTAGTTGCACAAAACAGTTGCGCTGCCTGACACGACACGTGAAAGCCGGTGGGAGCAAGTCTCACTGCTGCGTTCTCCCCTGGAGCTGCGTGGTGCACAGACAGAGGGACAGGGCAGACAGGACAGCAGGACAGACCCAGGTCCCCGCTGTGGGCTGTTTGCACGGGGTGTGCAGAGGAGCCTGCCCAGCTCCTCCATGCAGTAGTAGCACCCCAGGCTTTGGGCAAAGCTTGCAGCGGGCATGCGTACCCATCCGAGGACAGGACAAGCCCTCATTTTCAGCTGTCCCACCACTCTCCCTCCCTCCCCTTCGCACCCGCCGCTCCCCTCTCCCATCCTCCCGAGGCTGCACAGACCCGGTCCGTCCCGTGCCAACGCTGTACACGCTGCTGAGCAGGCGGCAGCGCTTTCTAAATGCTCATCAGTGCTGCGGCAGGGCTGCGGGTGGGAACGGGCTGACATTTCATTGTTTCATCCTCTCCTGCCTTGCTCTCCTCCCCCACCATCCCCACTGCCCTCCTCCCCACACTCACACACAGACACACATCGTGGACCCTCTCTGGGGGATGCTCCGGTGCCTGTCAGGCTGAGGCTTCCAATTCTCTGTTTTTTATGCCTCAGTGGTCAGGGTGTCAAGCTCCTGCAGTACAGACCAGCCAGGAGCTTGAGGAGTCACTGAGCACCATCAGCTCGGTGACAGTATTGCTTGCTTCTTAACATACTCTGCATATCCATCAGCCTTGCAGGGGAAAAAAAAAGAGAGAGAGAGAGAGAGAGAGAGAGAAGGGGGGCAGGAAGGAAAATGAGAGAAAAGAAATGCGAGAGAGGGGAGGGGGAAGGAGAAGTGGGGGAGAAAGTCTCAAGCCCTGCTACTACCATCGCAGCACTTGGGCAGACAAATGGTACAGCCATAAGTGAAGATAAGCTACATGAATGAACGCTGCATGAATGCCTCGTGATTTCCACCGGATATTCCAAGGTCCATCAGCTACACTTCTTGACAGCACTGCTTAGCGGCCAGCCCTCGCCCCATTCAAAAACACAACGAATCAGCTACCTGGGGACTCGCACACGTGCAGCACGTTGCACACACGTGCACGGTGCCTGCCCGCGCCGCGAGGAAGGGGTGAAACAGTAAGCCCCCTCCTAAGTAATTCTGGCACCGCTGAGACACAAAGACACCAAACCAAGGGCTTCTGCCAGAGTTAGCCCACCTCTCGCTGCAGACCTGACTCCACACTGCCACGATGCTTTATGCAGCTGTAGCCCAAAAGGGTTCAGACCCCGTCGCCACCACCAGAGGCAGAGGTGCAGGGGAGGAGGGAAGAACAATTCCCAGTAATGCTGCCGCTACAAGGCAGCAGCAAGCCCTGGGAGACACACTCCACCCTGAGACGGTGGGAGAGAGGCACAGCCCCCTCGCCCATAGGGTGACCCCAGGGGCAGCTGCAAACAGAGTCTGAACGTGGTGGATGGACCCTCTGCTGCAGGCAGAACAGCATCATCCGTTCTGCAGCACTGTCTCTGGGGATTATCAACTCATGTTTACCAGTCTGTCTGGTTTTAAGGTAAGCTTCCTGCAAGTTTCCTTTGTGATGTCTAGAAAAACGGAAAAGCGAGAGCTTAAAAATCTCAAGAACCAAGAGATGAAGAAAGAGATTTCATGGTGTCTTTCAAACTGCCATGGCTTTAGAGAACTGCCCCTGCAGGGGATGGGGGAGGATGCAGGCACCTCTGTGCGCTGACGCTAGACTCAGGGCAGGAGGGTGCTGGAAACCCCCCTGCGCTGCCAAAAGGCAGAAGGATGGGGCAGACAGGCAGAAGGGACAGCAGACACCGTCAGACGGCTGGCTGCGCAGTGGGACAGACCCAAAGTCAATCTCAGCCAGCTTTGGATCTTGGCGGGTGGGAGGGGGATGCAAATTATTTGCTGTCTGATTTTTTTTAAGCATGGGTGCTGTAACCACAGAGTAATGTGAGTTGGATGGAGCCTTTGTAGGTTATCTGCTCCAAACCCCTGCTCAAAGCAGGGCCAGCTTTGACATAGGCCATGTCCAGCCTAGGTGTGGAAATCTCCCAGGACGGAGATTTCACATCTTCCCAGGGCCCCTGCTCCAAAGCCTGGCCACTGTCACTGCACTACCACGGTTCGCACAGAGCACCCGGCTGCGGTCCCATTAGGTAGCACAACAGTAATGAGTGTGTCCTTTAGCCTTGTCTTCTTAGGACCGTGTGGCACTAGCACCAGCAGAAACCAGCAGCCTAGTCAAACATGGAATATGGCTGTTACCCAGCTACGGGTACCTTTGGACTGAAATGCAAAATTTGAACAAATACTCAACAAAGAAGTTTTATTTGTTCCAAGTTCCAAGTCCCAACACTTCCAAGTTCAACACGTTGCTCCAGTGCCCAGAGTCTCAGAAGACCCCATGAATCAGAAGCTCCAGAGCCAATACAGCTCAACCAGAGCCAGCTACGTGAAGGCGGACACGTGTTTGCCCTTTTCACTGCGTCTTCTCAGATAGCAGGTTTTTGTACATGTGTTTGGGATGGGGACCACGGAGGTGAGCGGTTGTGTCCATATGATAGCTGCAGGTAATACAACGTGCAGGTGACACAACGGGCCTTCCTCCCTGCGACCACCACGCGACAGCTCCTGGCAAGCGCCGGCAGGAGCCGCTGCCACCCAACGGGGAGAGCAACCACAACCCCGCAGCTGTGCCATCCCTCCTGCAGCACTCATCCCAGTTGCTGGTTTTCTCCACCGGTCACGATTAGCTGGGTTCTTTTGCCCTCCGAGCTCCAAGTTTAGGACAGTGTTTTATTTAGCCCTTCCATTTGGCAGAAAATTAAAACCAACCAGGAGAAACGGTGTTCAATAAATGCAACTGCATGAGGGACAAGAATGGGAGGTTGTGGGACAAAAATCAGAGTCCTGGCCAAGAACAGCAACACCTTGCCCATTTCTCGTTGGGGTCCTGGGTAAGTTTAAAAATAATCTGCTGTACTTGTCCCTAAGTTGGGCCCCTGCAGATGAACCCCTTTCCCCTCCACCCTGACCTCCCGGCAGGGGCTACCGGTGTCTCTACCTTTCCCTTGTGGCAAAGGACCTTACTGTAACTTTTTAAAATTAACATTCTCATGACTTTTATTTGTTTTCTATTGTTTTCTTTTGTGGAAGTAATCACATGGATCATAAATTTCTTCAGCGAATTCCAATAACAATCATTACCCTGGTAGCTAAGATATGCTTGACCGCATGGGGAGCAGCGCTAAACACTGCACTGAGCCACACGAACCCACCCAAGCAGCCTGCATATCACCGACTAACACTGTGAAATAATGGCTATCCAAATGCAGCCTTGAAATCTACTACACAAAAGGCACGTGTGCAATAGGGCCAGGCATCACCTGCGCTGGAGGTGGATATAAACCAAGGGACAGCAGGGCAAGTCACTTCTCACCGTATGCCAACACCGCCCGAGAGGTTGCTTCACGATCCAGCAGCCCTGGGCAGCATCTCGCATACAGCCAGTGACACACAAGTGTGAGAGACCTTAGAAAAGAAGGAAAACGGTCTGGCCTCTCTGCGGGGAACGACGACATATTTTCCCCTCGGTAAAGAGAGTCTGCCTCTCCGCAGCAAGCCGCCGTAGTGGCTCAGGGTGAGAGAGGAAGAGGTCTGCAGCCCTGCCTGGAAAGCTGCAGCCTCCGTGACTCACAAAACTCACTCCCTTAGAAGTTTTCTCCATGGACGGGGGAGCTGGGAAACACCTTTCAGTTAAAACTTGCTTTCACACAAAAAAGTAATTTCACACCACTAACACACTTCTGCAAATTTGGGACAATTTTGACAAAAACATTCAGTTAAAAAGAGCCTTGGATTTTAATTTTTTAAAAAAATCAGACGCTTTCCAAACAAATATTTTTCTTTTAAATTCAGAGAGTTGTTAAGTTTTCAAATTGAGTTTAGTAAGGCTAAAAAAAAAAAATCCAAAAATCTCAACTGGAAAACAAACTGTATCTTTGAAGTAAAGTCCCAGATAATTTTTATTGTCGTTTTTTGTTTTGATTGAACCTTGGACTTTCTTCCAGTTTTAACATTCATTAGCAAACAAGAGAATCAGTAATTTACACTGCTCTAATCTGTAAGTATCAGCTGTATTTAACCTGGGGGACTGGAAACCCAGGGCACGCCACAGGTTGACCACCAGTAATCCGCCAGGTCTTCTCCTGGTCCCTCGCCTTTTCGTTGTCTACAGAAGTCCCACAGGAGGGAGGACATTGATAGCTCTGCCTTCTGCTCTGCGGATGAAGCACGCTTGGCCATTAATCTGCCTGCTCTAGACCAAGCAGTCCACGCACTACAAAAACCAGAAGCGCAAAAAAGGGAAAAATTACCAAAATACAGCCCTACTGAAACAAAATGTGTATTTCAGAAACAACGTTCCCCCTACGAAGAAGCTGAGCAGGAAAATACACTATGTATAGCAAAAGCTCGTCATGTTCTATCCGATTTATTTCAGTGAAAATACCCAGGGTAATAACCAGCCAAAAATCCCAGGATGAGCAAGCAGGATTCATAGGCCAGTCTTTGAAGGGCAGGCTTGGGAAATTTTCTCAAGATCGGATTATCAGAAACCACGGCAGGACGAATTACGGGTCCAACATGTGAGGGCGATCGCTGCTGCAGTGAGATCGCCCTGGAAGGGAACAGCAGCCTGGGCTGGGGGGCCATACACGCATTTCAGGTGTTGATGCCACCCTCATGCCCGGCTCCTGCGAGCGACAGACGCGCCACCCCAAAGAGACGTATGCCTGCACCGAGCAGAGCAAGGCAGGGACGGCAGCCCCGGGCATGCCCTCCAGCCCACCGGCTGCCCCTCACCACCCGCCGGCTGCGGTTCACACCCTGCCTGTGCCAGCAGGGCAAGGGCAGCGGGGCGGCAGGCACGGACCAGGCACCAGGCTCTTGCTGCCTCCCTCAGACATACCCACAGCGGGAGCTTGCTGCCTGCCTCTGGCTTCCCCTTTGCGGGCGGCAGCCGAGCCCCCGAGAGCTGGCAGGAGTCTCTGGGGGATTTGCGCCAGCCTGGAGCCCAGTGTCCTCCCGGCATGCCGCTGCTGCCTGCCCCGGACCCGCTGGCGGCCGACGGAGGATGTCAGCAGCACGGGAGGAGGCTCAGCATCATGCACCCTCCAAGCTTGCACAACGCCGGGGCCAGCATGGTTTGTGGTTGGAAGGAGCTTTAATGAAAAAGAAACATTTCCCAAGGGGATTGAAAAATGCCATTTTGGAAAACCTCTTCAATGAGCAGTTTTGAAAGAAGACAGCTGCTTTTCAAAACACCTGAGATCCTCTGCATCAAAACGGGAAGCCGCTCCCGGTCTCCGGACCCTTGGCTACCTGGTGTTGTATCCAGCAATTTATCTGTTCCCACAGGAAAAAAGTGAATAAAGCATTAATAAACGGAAAAGGGAAAATGCTTTCTGCACAATTAATTTTTTTCGGGGGGGGGGGGGGGTTNGCAAAAGAACAGCCCTCACAAATGATTTTCAAGTAAAACTTTCCTTACACAGAACAAAATCTTCACTTCTTGATTTTCAATGAAATAAAAAAGGCAAACAGCAAGTTCTGAGCCCACTAAGCATCTACCTGTGTTCTTTAAATACAATACGATACAACTCTGTCAAAAATTTTGTCCAGCTGTAGCCAAGACAGACCCCCTGGAGCTGCAAGGTACTGCAAGAGCCCGGCTGACCATGAGTACACAGTCACTCACAGGATCCCAGGTAGTGCCACTAATGCCATGCAATTAATTAGACAGTGTCTGTACTGCTCGTTGAAAGAACAGCCAGGAAATGTGGCGATAACTGTTAATCACCGCGGCCAGCAATGTAAGCAGCACCCTGCTTCCACGGCTGAGCACCCACAATGCCCTCCTCAAACAAACCTGAACAAACAGTGAAACACTTTTGCTTGTTAAAGCTTATTTCTCTCCTAAAAGCGGGAGGAACAACCTGCTGGCTGGAACCCCAAAATGCTTCCTACACCCTTCATGCTCAGTTACCTACAGACACTATCACAGCCACCCGCTTGGACTGCCGAATTGATGCTGGGGGCAAAATCCAGCTTCAAGCAGGGCACGGGGTTTGCTCCGTTAGCACGTGGGGTATTGCACACAGATCCACCAGTGAGGGTGCCGGGGAGCCTGCCACCACCAGCAGGCTCAGGCAGTGTTTTCCTGGGATGTCGGGGACCGCACTGTCCGCAGCAGTTTCCTCCTGGGGACACCGAGGGTGCACGTGCAGAAATACAGCCCACGTGTACAGACAGACACGCACCAACATAAGACATCTGCCAATGCACACACACAGGTACGTGCATGCTCTTCACACATGTAGGGAAAAACAGGCTTGTAAATCCACTGGTAAATCCATTGTAAGAATCCGGCAGATCAATAGATCGGTTGTTATCATCTGTGACCCCTTCCGCCAGTATACTTATACTCACCAGAAGCACATCCCACTCATGTCTGTAATGTCTTGTAGTCATTGATTAACCCTTCAATGAACAGTTCAGGTGCAATCATCACCCGAACCTTCACACATGTGATTTCAAAATGAAATTAGCCCATACACTGCCTAATTACTCCTGCACGTCAGCCAAGCATAAGTTTATTGCAGTTGCGGCTGGAAGGCACTTGGTCACATTCAGACGTCTCTCCAAAGTTCCCAGTCCCATCAAGACTGCCAATTAACTTCTAATGAAGGCTGTATATAATTTTATGATCACACAGATTGGACAGTACTTCCCCCTTATTTTATCTTTATGTTAACTAGCACCTGCTCAAACACGTACAATACTATTTTTAACGGTTCTGAGCAGGTTGTCATATTTTAAGAAAACAGTAACATGCAGATTTTTGTAACGCTACCTCATTTCCAAGAAGCTACAAGGCACAGAAATCCCATCAATGACTAATGAGTTGTGGGTTAAGGTGGACGTACCTTGCTGTGAAGTCACTGTACTATTCTCGACCCGTGCTGCCTGCCATAAAATTTTAATGCTGCTTCTGACATATTTATGAAATACCTCACCTAGTCTTTGCAGGATGACAAAAAGATTTACATCTGCAATTACTGCAAGCACATAGGTTTTAGCTATGCACTTTAAACTTTTGTACACAAAGGTATTTAACTTTAATACAACAAAGGTAGGTGGTGCCACAGAGCAACCATATTGGAACTGCATTAGGAGAGATATATCTCCCTGTACCAGGAGGACAACTGCCCAACTCATCTGCATAGAAGATGGCATTGCAATTAATGACAATGAGGAATTTGCCCCTTCCCTCTCCCAGCTGCCCCCTGTAGAGTTGTCCACCCTCTCTACCAGCCACTGTCATGCAGCCTGTTGGGACCCTGGGCAGACCCAGCAGCGAGAAGCTGCACCGCCGGCGATACAAAGCCCAGCGAGCCACGCTCGCGATGCGCAGAGCCTCGGCACTGGCGCTGCCGGACGTGGAGCTGGGAACGCGGTGCTGCTCTGTGCCGGTTGCTGCAGCTGCTCACCCCAGACCAGCTCGCAGCTCTCCCCAAAGCTGGTCTGTCGGGCTGCCTGCGACCTTTGCAAAGCCCCATTTTACCTCACAGCCAGACAAGACGAGAGGCACGGAGTGGATGAGAGGCACGGAGTGCCCTCCATCCGCACAGGGCGTCACTCCCTCCCTGCCCTTGCACCCAGGCTCTCCAGATCTGCATGTGTGCAGCCCGGCAGCATACCAGGGCACACACCATTTCATCCTCTCTGCTCCAGACTGAGCGGCTGGTAGCACAGGCAGGATGAAAAGGAAAACATCCATCTCACAGAAAATATTAAGCTTTACAACACAGTTTCATCCCAAATTGGTGTAAGAAGTGCCAAGAAGTATCTTGTGAGATGAAATTCTCCAAATTATGTAACGGAAATGTTGCGTTTGCTTCAGGTGAAAATATTCCACTCCATGGTTCGTCCTGACTTTAGCCTTTTTTATAATTTCAGCCTTCATAACGATAATGTAATGTGTAGTTACTTCCAGGAATTACACAAGTAATTTAGCTAGTAGCAGAAGTAGATATAAGGTTACGAGCCATAATAACATAGCTAGTGTGGAAATTGTGAAGTCTGGTCATTAAGCATTTTGGTAGCTTGATCAAGATACGTTGCTGCTGACATGGAAGCAGTCTTCAATGACCTGCAAACGCAGGTGTGAACGGGGGCAGGAAAGCACCTGCATGGCTGAGGGAGCATCCTCCCACACCGGCATCTTCTCAGGCATCCCACTGGTGTCCCCATCCTCGGTCACTGTGTCAGACCACGCCAGGGGTTGGCCACGGCTCAGCTGGGACGGGGCCAGCAGCTCTGGCTATGCCAGGCGACAGCTGGGTCCTGCCCCTTCTACCGAGGTGGCAGCACCTTTGACGGACAGAAAAGTCTCTTGTCCTCACGTAAACCCCCCGTGTGGATGAGCGCCCCCAGCTAAGCCACTCAAACCCTCAGCATCTTAGCCCTTCTGCCTGCAAGACCAGCTTTTCAGCTGGACTCCAGGCTTCAGCCACCCCTGGACTGGGGCTTCAGCACATCAGCAGGGTCTGCTTTCCCCCTCTGGCTCTTTCTGTCATCGTGGGGAGCTTGTGCAAGCTCTGAAATACAGAGACACGGCCCCAGCAGAGATGTCAGTTTTTCTTTCTGACATCAAACACAATGCAAATGAATGCCTGAGTGACAGAAGACAGATAATTTCTCACTTGATTTTCACAGCACTGCTTTGGTTTACACCACATCCACGTTACAGTCATCCTTTTAATGCAGAGAAAAAACATGTCAGCCTATCTCAGGTCAATCTCCGGGAGCACGGCAGCTCAGTCCTCTGGCAGGACGGATGCCCCGCTGGCAAACGTTTCGTAGCCAAAGCCATTTCCAAGTAATGTCTGCAGCTGCTTAGTCTGGCCTGATCCAGCTGAATCAGCCAAAAATTGTGCCAAGTAAGAGAAGACATGGTGGGGAAGGGATGACGGATGGGGCGCCTCCTCCCACACGTAGTGGGGCTGATGCTTAAGGACACCGTGGCTGCCGTGGCACATCCCCCGGGAGGACCCATGGCTCCCCACACATCCCAACAGCCCAGGGCACACCTCCACGGGACCAGGCTCCTCGCCGAGGGCCTGCATCACGTTTCCTGACTTCAGTAAATGTGCAAGACTGAAGACTAGACAGCCTGGGCTGAGGCAGCTCCTTCCTGCTGAAGGAGGCTGGCAGGACGAAGGGAAGATGGGGCAGCCTCATCACCCCGTGCCCAGCGCCTCTCACCAACACAGCAAGCAGCCCTTCTCCCACCTGGGCACTGCTTATCCCGCCACGGAGTCCACGCACACCTCTCCATGTAAGTAAAACATCCATGTACGCTTCAAAGTTATGTATTCTGTGACGAAGCGTCTGTGTGGCAACGCAACCTTTGCTGCTGCTACCCGAGACTGACAGGATTTAGTGCACCTGCTGCTAAGTGGACGTTGAGTCGGGACCACAGTGCTGCTTTTAGTCTTTTTATGTAGGAATTAAGGGGGTTACATTTAAAATTCCCAGCTTATTCTGCAGTCAGTGAAGAGCCTGATCGCAAATCTGCTGGAGACATAGGTGTCAGCTGACTTATTTGCAAAGTGCCCCAGCGCCATATTCGCTGCTAGCAATAAGCGAATGCATCCTTCTTTCTGGAGACTTCTCCCTTCCCCATCCGGGCTGTCCCTCTTCTCCTGGCACGGCCAGACAGCCCATGAGCAGGGCCTGCGGGAGATGTGTCCTCAGACTCTTCCCACCTGCACCCGTCTCTGCAGGGGTTTACACCTGCCTGACACAGACGCACACGCAACAGTTTTGCAACACAAACATTGCTTCCTACGGTTTGACAGCCTCCACTTTAAATTACGTTTTCAGAGGAAAGTTCTGCTGTGGAAATGGAGCAGTCCTTGGAGGGCCTTCCTTCATTTTTACTAAGGCATGTCACTTTGCTTAAAATTTTTCACTTAATTTGGTTTTCTTTCCATTACGCCACTTTGTTTCTTTTGCACTGATCATATTACATTGCATCATACTGCATTGTCATGTCTTGGCATTTTCACTTGTTTTGATAAAGTCTCAATGTGTCCAGAAACTCCTGGAAAGAGAACACTTAATTCTCGAAATATTTAATTTCAATTTGTGCCATAGACATCAGTTCTGAGCGTTGGAGTTTACTGCAGGGCAGATGTTCTACGTTCAAACAGTCCTAACTGCAAGCAAACTCGCTCCAGTAATCATCATACAGAAATCAAGCCTACAGTCTCAGAAAACAAGTCCAGCAAGTAGTAAAAAGGCTGAGTTCATAATTAACACTCTGCAGGAGAATGGCTGCAACGCCCCCCCAAAACCTCTGCACGGGTCATCCTGCAGTGGCAAAGGGGAGGGTGCAGGGAGCCGGGGGTGCCTGGGTGCAGGACCTCGTCTCCAGCATTCCCCTGGCCACAGAAATGCTGGAAGCAAGAGACATCCCGTTCATCGCAGGACAACTTGGAAAGTGCTTCCTAACACCACGAAGCTGGGCGGATATCGAACCCCGCAGGCTGTCACCCAGAGCCAGACGCATCTTTCAGTATATGCAGAAACCCGGGCTTGGGACGATGCATGAGAAGCCACCCTTCCACGAGGTGCTCAACGTGGGTGGCAGACGGGCTAGCGAGGGTCTGACGTCCGGGAGAAAAGAAACTGCATCCTCCCCAGCACCCACCACACAACGAAGCAGTTGGCAGTTGGGCTGTACAGCTCAGATGTGATGGGAATACAGACTGCTCTCCCATCACTGCTACCGGCTGCTGCCTTCGGGGTGACACCACGCACTCCTTGTGCGGCGCGGTGCACAAGGAATACAGCAGCCACATCGCCCTCCCGCTCACGGACACAGCGGGCCATGAAGTGCTTTCCACTCCGCTTACTCTGGGGATCTCGGCGCTTGCTCATAGTCGAACACGGTTTGTCAGGAAACGACCTGATTGATTCTGGTGGCTGGGTTCGGCTCCTGCACGCACCCAGCACGTGAGGCGCAGAGCGGCTCCAGCGCCCAAACCACCACTGGCAGCCGTGACAGATGCTGGCAACGCCACAGCGCTCAAGGTTCTGGCAACTTGCCGTTCGTAACCACGATGCTTTTGTAATCTCCAATTTTTTTAAACTCTGGGTACTGACATAACACAAGGGGACACAAGCATAAAAAAGCTGAATGCTCAGAAATGATAAAGCATTTTGTGTGCTTTCACGTGGCTGTTACTCTGGTCGGAGAAACCTCATCACAAGCAAGGGGTTGAGTTCAGCCCTGCAAGCACAAGCTGGTCGCGGTCGGCTCTAGCCATGCTTTCCCACCTCGGAGGCAACGTCTGTACGTGGCTCAGGACACCGAGCACCTTAACTGGCTTGTCGGTGCCCTGCTTTGCTAATCCAAACCACAACTTTCCAAAATCAGAACTAATTTAGACCTCATGGGTTCCTAATTACAGTTAGCTTTTTCTTATTGTGTTTCCACCAAGGGACAGACATCAATAATGACAAAATCAGAGCGAACAGGAGAGGACCCGTGGAGGGCAGAGGATGCAGCAGTGTGCCTCACCTGCGGCATGCCGCGTCCTGCCTGGACACTGAGCTCTCACTGCCGGCACATCAGGGGCGCGTTGCCTGGGCAGCTGCTGTCACCGCTGGTTTTGAGAGCTGGCCAGGAAACGATCTGTTAGGAAACCCTCTGTAAAGCTCTTCCTGCCTTCCCGGAGGAGGAGGACGGTGGTGCACCCTGCAGCCCCCACATGCAGAGGGGACGTCCTTGGTGCCTGGAGAAGACCCTGGGAGCTGCCTCGGTGGGGGCGAACGGACCCTGCGTAGGGCGAGCTCTGCCAACCAGCCCCACGTCAGGCAGTTCCCAATGCCAGGTCCTAAAGAGCTAATGCAATTAACGAGCAGAGGGCAAGCTTTTAGCACATTTCATCTACAAGCACCTCATCTTTAAACTTCTGGTTCCGGGTATTTTGGGGCAGAGACTCGTGTTCGTCGTAGCTGCCAGCACGATGGGGCCCAAAAACAACTGGCTTGCACAGGACAGAAAAATGTTTAGTAACATAAAAAAACCAACAACAGCAATAAAAGGCTTTTTAAATTCTCGCTGATGCTTTTATAGTCAGCGGTATTGCCTAAAGGTGGGCAGCGCGTCACACCCCTAACACTGAATGAACCATCAACAGGGAACAGCCTCTGTTTTCAGCCGCTGCCAGTGTCTCCTTGCGGGTACCTCAGCACACACCGCACAGAGACAGGAGCTGGAAGGGTCCTGCAGTTCCCCCCTGGACACACAGAGCGGAGCCCTGTGCCATCAGCCGGGTGCCTCCAGCCCTCTCCTCCCTGTCCGCAGGGGCAAGGGCTGGCCGCAGTGCCACAGGCAGCATCCCTCCGATGCCGACCACGCGCTGCATTGCCCAGCGCAGCATCCTCCGCAATGATGCTCCGTGAGCTCCGTAACCACAGCCAAGCCGGCAGCCCTGGGCAGGGCTCCAGAAGAAACGACCACAAACCCCAGCTTCCATCCCTCAGCGTGGAACACCCCCAACAGTGACGCTTTTAGCTGTGAACAGCGGCTTAAGTTGAAAATCACTATCTGAACAGAGCGCTCCCCTATCCCACGGGGGGCATCGCTTGGCTGCCGGAGCCCCAAACCCCAGCACCGTCCCAGGGTAGGGAGGGGACAGTTTCCGCATCAAGGTTTGGCTGGAAACTTCCCCCCCCCCCCNAAACTGTCACTCAGGAGGTGCCCCCTTGGTACCTCTTCTGGCTGGATCTACTTGAGGGTGGGACTGCCTGAGCCGCTCCTGTCAGGGATTTCAAAGGGAACAAGCGGCTGAATGCGGATCTGACAGCTCGGCCACCGAATTAGGGCTATTTGCATGCTAATTTCCACCGTGCTTAACTCACTGGCAGACCTAGAGCGAGAAGCAGCCTCTGCATGTTTGGAACAATGCTTGACTGATCTAGCTGCGTTAACGAGCAAATTATGGTAATTTTGTTATTACAAATGCATAGAAATTTCCAAAGAGTGGAGCAATACAATATGTTTTCTCTCCTCCTCCTCACTCCTAAATACGGACCCTTTTGTTTATACACACTTCGCCCTGCTTACTTATGTTTAGATATGCACAGCATCTCACCTCGACGGGAGGAGGCAGAAATTACGGCTGGAGCAGAGGGAGCCCACAGAGCAGACGGGACCGGCTTTGCTGCGCATGGGACACTTGGGACCGCATCCTCAGCTGGCGTAAAGCAGCAGAGAGCCCCAGCGGTCAGTGGTCGGGACTAACAGACCCCAGTTGCGGATCGGGTCTGTAAGAGGAAGGCAGGTTTGGGAACAGCAGATCCAGAGGCTGTTGGCTTCACAACATTTCACCTTCCTGCCCTCTCCAGCATAATTTCTAAATCAATTTAATGAAATAATATCTGACAACATCATATTGAAAACAATATAAATTTTATCTATATTCTGTGCAAGCGCGGTGATTACATTCCTGAGAGATGAACACCAAAACGTTTCTCCAGGCTTCCAAGATCCTGGCAGCCCCTCATTCAAAATGTACAGGAGCAGTGGATGAACGCATACCATTTACTTAACTGCTTCATTATTAATTAAGGGAATCGTCTGTCAGTTGATTTGCAATCTGGTATTGCCCCAAGATATTTGTGACGGCACATCACTTGCTCCATCATACGTGATGAAACTTCTCTGGGATTTGTCTTCTGAGATTACAGGAGGGTGGGGAGGCACTTTGTGGAGCAGCCCAAGACTGGGGAAAAAACAGTAAATTTGCTTAACCAGAAAATGCCAAATGTCAATACTTCTGTCCTTTGGCAGTGGGTCTTCTGGCTCTGGTGGTGGGAACTGTGGGTACTTCTGTGCGCATCTGCAAGGAGGGCGAAGGTGTTTTCGGGGGGCTCCAGGTGATGGCTGGGTTTGACCTACGTGAGCTGCAAAAAGTGGCGATACCAGCACAGAAAAAGTAACTGCCCATAATCCAAGCAGAGATACACATCCCCACCCGTAATAGCAGCGTGAAGCAGGTGGAGCAGACAGCAAATGGAGTTAGGAGTCACCTCCAGGCTCCAAGGAGGTAACTTGCAAAGTTTCGACTTCACCAAAGAAATGTTAAAGTTTATTCCTCATCTGCTTTAGGTCTTCCTAGGATAAAGGGCCTGATTCTCCTTTCACTTTTACTGGCCACAACAGCGTCACTGTCCAAGTAACCAAGCAGTTCCAGCTTTATGCTGTAAATCGGAGGAGGACCTGGTTCAGGCTCTGCCACCAATGCCCTCTGTCATCCCACATTCTGTAATTCACTTCTCTGCCCCTGTTTTTAAGCCTTTTACCTCCCAGCTAACTCACTTCCAAATATTTACTGCTGCATGTCAGGAGATTACAAAATGCTATCGCAAAACTTTGGCAAAGGCAGAGCCAGAACGAGTAACATAAACTCATGAAAATAATGATGACCAAAGTCTTCAGCATGCTGCGGGGGACCAATCCCCACCGATCCCTACAGGCTTTATTCCGGCACTCCTACATCCTAACTGCCGCCTCCCGACCCCTGCCGCGACCCAAGGCTTGTGTTCCTGCTCCCCTGCACCCCTCGCTGCAGGCTGGGTTCAAGCGTGTTGAGGGAGGGTGCTGTCCCTTGCAGGCTCGGGTGGGAGATACAGCCCCAACAGGGACAGGTCACACAATGCCACTTCTCCTCCGCATTAATATCTGCCAGCCACAAGGAAAAAATGCATTTGAAAACCACGAGTTTTGTTTCCCAACATCATCTCCTTCTGCTTTGCACGTTAGAACCAGCGTCTTCTCCCAGATAAAAGATTGCTAATGACACCGTTGCTATTTTTTATGCTTTTCTTTTCAAAGCCCAGTTTTGAATGTCACTGTTTTCAGGTCCCTTTAGTCGGGTAATTGCACATAGGCTTCATATAAAGGAAATTCATTTGTTCAGGGTCACTGCATGGTTTTTCATTAAAAACAAATTACCGGTGTTCAGAAAGGACATCTGGGTTTCGAGAGTCCCATTAATGACTATATTTTCAGCATCACTATTCCGGACAGTCTACCCTTTCCTGTCACCCGGCGCGCAGGGCCCGCCAGGAGCGGAGGGGACAGGGTGAATGACAGTCCTGGGGAGGGGAGAACGGGTGGCAGGGCGGGGGCTCCATCCCCGGAGACGGGGAGAGGGAAGAGGGGGGAAACAGAAACCGGGGGCAGCAGGGGCTGCTGTCCCAGCACTTCTAACACAAGAACTGGAATAAGCATTTAAGTGAATGGTCGTGGCTACTTGACCATAACCTTTTTCCGGCTCAGCCTCAGCACCATGAGCCCGATGGCAAGGGCAAGCAGATGCTGAAGCTGGACACGGGCATGGTTTGCCCAAGCCCCTGCCCGGCCCCCGCTGTCCCAGCCGTGGGAACTGCCGTGAGCCCCCCTGCCCTGGCCCCAGCGAGGACCCAAACAGGACACGGCTCCTGGGATGGTGGTCCTCAGAGCAGGCACGCAAGCTGCAGCTCTGGCACTGCTCCTCGTGTCTTCCCCTCTATCCCCTTGCCGATGGCCACATCTTCCCCACACACGGGAGGACACAGACCTTCAGACATGTCTCAGGAGCAGTCCCACAGACACGAGTAGTGATCCAGGCAGAGATACCTGACCTGGCACTGAAAACAGGCCGGTGGTGTGTGGTGCAACAGAGGACCAAGAAAAGACCCCAGGCAAGCATCATCGGTCCCCGTCATCACGCTAACCCCAGCCAGCAGTGCACCAGAGCCCATGGGGGAGGAGGAGTGGTGCTGGGGAGAAGGTCCAGCCTCCCAAAGGCGAGGGAAATATGGTAACGGTGTGCTATCCGTGACCAGCAGACCGTCGCTCTAGCAGCTGCGCTCCCTTTCAAACACCTCACCTCAAAAAAGGCTCTGGGTCACCCACATAGCTCATGGAGTAAAATCCCTGCAAATACTGCATTTCCCAGTGACGTGCTCCCAACTAGCTGCTGTTACGCTCCTAAAGCCAAACCTGCAAATGTGAGGTAGTAAAGGGAGCAAAGAGAGCAGAAGCTGCAAGCAGAAGACAGCACCACCTCCATCAGAAGAGCCAAACAGCCCTGGGACTGCCTCTTTGGAAAGGAGTAAGCAAAGCCAGGCGGCACGAGGCTCCAGGCTGCAAGTACTGGCTGGGATGGAGATGCCTGCTCTTCCCAGGAGACAAAGGGAAGGCTGCTGGGAAAACACTGTTCCGCGTTTCTGAAGCAACAGTACATTAGGGGCATAATCACAGTGTGAACAAACAATAACAATAATACCAAACGGAAACCAGGAGATAATTTCTGCATATCGCATCTCATTAACCTGTGGGATCCTGTGCCCAGAGGTGGTACCGAGACCACGAACCTAGTAGGAGTCAATAGTGAATTAAACCTCTAAATAGACAATGAGAACATACAGAGAGCCACACTAGACAAAATAAACATTTATAAGGGATATAAACTCTCTTGCTTCAAGGCATAAGCCACTAGGCAATGAGGATTAAAGAGAAGTACCCACTTTGGGCAAGCTGCTCCGGGAGCTGCCATGTTCCCTGCCCCAGCCGCGGGCAGGTGAGGATGGCAGGCAGGCAGTGGCTAGCCCCAGGACCCCGTGGCTTCCCACAACAGATGCCACACGATGCTGCTGATCTCCTGCCTGCTCCCAACACATCCGGGAATGTTCACCACCAACAGTCAGCAATTTTATGCCGGGTCCACCTGCCTTCCCCCTTTCAGCCCTGATCTCCTGGAGGAGGAGGCGAGCCGGGCAGCCGGGCATGGAGCACAGGCGGACAGGGGATGCTGAGCTGGGGGCCGGGAGCAGGCGCCGCCAGGGCGGCAGCAGGGTGAGACCACGGTTATAGGTGGAGGAGGAACGTGGAGGGCGATTTCTCCTAGTCCCTGTGTAGACATTAGGCACTGCCCTGTGACGGGGAAGCTGCCCATACGGCTCCCTCCAGCCTCCGAGGGGGATTCATGGCTCTGTTGTTAAATAGCGGTTGGGGTCTAGAGCAGAGCTGTCCCATTCGTGCACCTGTGTGGACTGCTGGCACCACTGCTTTCCAGGGAGGGAGCTGTTCTCCTGTTAACCGCTTACTGACTCCACCTCTGCTCACAGTATCAGGCAGAAGCACGTGAATTCCTGATTCTGCAGCACATTTTCAGTGGTGCCAAAATTAAAACATTGAGTCATAGGATGGTGGGGCATTTCAGGATGGAAGGGACTTTGGGAGGTCTCTAGACCCTGCTCACAGCAGGATCAGCAATGAGTCCAGACCAGGATGCTCAGGGCTTCATCCAGCCTGGCCTTGAAAACCCTCAAGGATGGAGACTGCACAGCATCTCTGGGCAACCTCTTCCACTGCTGGACCCTCCTTCTGGGGGAAGTCTGAAGCTTTTCCTCATACCCAGTTTGCATCTTGCTTGCTTCAGCTTACGCCTATTGCCTCTTTGTGTTGGGAGGCCCAAAACTGCACTATTCCCCTTGTGAGTCCATGAGTGCCAAGTCAAGGAGACAATCCCTTCCCTCCAGCTCCTGGCCAGGATGCTGCCGGTCATCGTCGCTGCCAGTGCACGCTGCAGGCCGATGCTCCGCTCCTGGTGTGCCTGCACCCCCAGAGCCCCTCCAGCAGCCAGCCAGTCCTCAGCCCGTTTTGTTGCAAAGTGCTCCCGCCCCTGGTGCAGGATTTTATGTTTGCCCTTGTTGGACTTCATACTCCTCGCCCAGCCTGCCTAGGTGCCTCCACGTGACAGCCCTACCCTGGAGCACACTGATGGCACTCCTCAGTTTGGCCATCACCTGAAAACCTGACAAGGTGTGCTCATTCCCATTTGTGAATGAAGAAGATAACCAGGACAGACCCGTGGCCGTACCCTGCAGCACCACGCATGCTACCAGCATCCAGCGGGAGTGTGGCATTAACCAACACCTCCGAGCTTGACCACCCAACCAGTTGTTTTCCCATCTGTCTGCCCATCCATCCACACTGCAGCATTTCACTTGTGCCCTGTGCCGTCAGAGCACTGTGGTCTGCTGGAACTGCAGTGCCTCTCCGGTCACATTTACGGGGTGACAGCCACCAAAAGGCAGGAGAAGTGTGCAGGGCCTGTGACCTGCAGAGGGAACATGTTTACGGGAACCTCAAGCGATGCCAGATCTCAGTTCGTACAGCTCTGGACTGAAATCAAAGCCGTGTGTTTGCTTGTTTGGTTCCTGTAGAGAAAAGTATTTGATTAATATATTCTCTGGGCCACGGTAGATGTTCACGAGCCACATAAAAAAAGAAATTCTCCATTGATATGCAAGTTCCTGTTTTTGGAGAGAAGGAAGGGAGGAGATCTGAGAGCATGGACCAGGCGTTTGTGCCAGGCACGGTGGTGCCGTGGGGGCAGGCTCCTGTGTGCATCCTTGCCTGTGGGAGGGGCAGGGAAGGCCCCGGGGCTGGCAGGGGAAGAAGCCTCTCCTGATCGCATCAACAGCGGGGGAGCTGGAAGAGAGAGAAGCATAGAGCAAGCAGCTGAATCCATACAGCTCCCATTTCCAGTTTCCAGCTTGGAAATGCCAGGGAGCTGGACGGTCTCCCCTGCCCTGCAGGCATGCTACAGACCCCCGGCAGATGTGGGACAAACACCAGCAGCGCAGCGAGGGACGGGTTTACTCACAGCAGCACAAGCGCTGGCAGCAGCAACAAGCATGCAACAAAACGCTGCCTATGTCTTATCATGTATACATTTCTCCCACGTCTCTAAGCACTTAACTCACACAATTACTTAATTACGAGCAGAAATTAATGGCTAACAATTAAAAATCTTATCAAGGAAGCACATTTCCAGCAGAGGCTCTGAAAACTACGACGAGGCAGCGGCAGGTGATGAAACGAATCCCTGAGACCTGGTACAACAAACATGTGCTCTTGCTCAGGCATGGTGATTTGGCCATTTCGGAACAAGCGGGGATGTGCCAACGGCACCAGGCCAGACCTGTCACCTGGATCTGGGTCAGCCCCTCAGGGGCTGTGGTGCTTCCCCTAGCAAGGCTCTGAAACCGGTCCTGCAAAGGACAGGAGTCGAAGAAGGATTGAGAAGGTATTTTGGATGCTAGTTAGCAAATTCTCACTTAAATGAGAAGGAGAACCTACAGGAATTGCAGCTGACCTTCACACTAGCTGGAGCAGAAGGTTGTTATTAAAGGAACCAGTGAGAGGAACAGTGCAGTTATTCAATATAATAGGTCACACAAGTCTATGTGCAGTTAAAAATAAAATCTATTACCCAGGAAAATCAGCTCAGGCGACTCTACATCACCAAACCCCCACTGCATCTCCTCTGGCTGAGCACCGCCAAGCCCCACGTCCTGCAGTTTTGCCATCCCACCCTGGCAGCTGCTCCTGAACAGCCGGTGATGTATTGATTCCCCAGCACCCCAAAAAAGAAGGAAGAGCAAGTATTCCCCTTAGCTGGGGAAGGAACTGGGGCTTACAGCCAGGTTTTCAGAGAAAGGTGCTCTGAAAGAAGGTGGTAGATTCCCACAAGGTTTCTAAAAGCCTCGAAATTGCTGTCTTCACCACGCATGATGCATCCAACGCACCCGGGCTTTCAGATGTTCACCCTCAGCAGGAGGATGCCCCTGGAGGGAGGAGGGGCTCAGGGCATCGGTAAAGACCCAGCCCAGGAGGGACCGGGCAGGAGAGGAGGGGACCAGTGGGGCAGGACGTCTGCCCCCTGGACACAGAGCCGACCAACTGAGCCTGCTGCTCCCCACGCTTTAAGGCGTGATTACAGCTTGGGGTCGAGCTAAAGAGTTGATGCAAGTTGAGACCTTCACCTGATGTGAGCAGTCAGCTGTGCCATCGCAGTCAGGCAGGCCTGGCTGAGGATGGAAGAAACACACTGATAAGGGTGTCTATACATGTGTGTGTCCATGACGCATGGTGTGAAACAAGGACCAAACCTGACGCTCTTTTCAAACAAGACTTTGCTTTCAGGTGTCCACTTTTTATCCTCACGCCTCACAAACTGCATCTGGTGCCCCTGCTGCAGCTCTTTCAGAGATTAGATTTTATGGGTAGAAATTGGCTTCTATGCAACCTATGATCTAACTTCCATAGCTAGTTTCTAACTCTAATACACACGTAAAATGGCTGATTTTTTTTCTTAACTCTTTAGCGATCCGGTAGAACCCAATTTGCAGAATATAATCAAAGCTGGTAACAAAGACTAGCCCGAAAGAGCCTGGACATCAAACTACTGTCACCAACTCCCGCTTTCCTATTACGAGTACTTTTTTCTAAATCACCACCTCCTGGAGCCATGTGATTACACATGAAATTCCACTTCGGGGTTTTTTTCCTCAGTAACTCTCTGACCTTGCTGACTCCAAAGAGCTGGCTCAAATGACCTTACGGCCTTGGAAAGCAATAGGGGAAAGAAAGAGAATCTCCAAGTTATCACCACTTTTCAAATCATATGATACTGAGGGGCCAGGTTCATGACTTTTAACACACGTATTTGGGGCTCAGAATACTGCTTTCCGTTGCAGCCAGCAGTGTCTGTCATGTGCAGACCAAAGGCAGCAGAGCTTCGGGACAGATCCCGATGGTTCTTTCAAGCTGAAATAAGTGCACCGATTTCCAGCAGTATCTGACCTCCAGTGCTCAGGCAGGAGCGAGCCCAGCTCAGTGCTCCCACTGCTGCGCACCCACCACTGCTCGCTGCCGGCACCCTCATGTCACCGTCCTGCCACGGGTCGTGCGCAGGTCCGCACCCAACAGCGGTGGAGGGTTGCACAAATGATGTTACGTGCCTGCAGACCCTGCTCTGCCTGCCCTGGGTGCCTGCACGCCCTTCGCTCCCACTGGCCACACAGGCAAGCGCTGGCCACCGGCCAGCTCGTGCCACCCAGCATTTCTCACTGCAAGGCTCCAAAAGGGAAAGGAAATTACAGAAATACAGTGTCCTGAGGAGAACTCGGTGCCTGTCAGGAGTCAGCTGGATGGGCACACTTTTGCACAGAGAAATGCTGAGGTCAGGATACATCCATCCCCCAAGGGCCAGTGACCTCACCACTGGGACACGGCACAGAGGGACACAGCATGTTCGGAGAAAACAGGCGGGTTATAGCAAAGCCCGTGTCTAACAGGAAGAGCCTTGGCACGGTCCAAAATTGAGTGATCCCCAGGCTCCACAGAAGGGAGGCTGGGGGCTCTTTCAGCATCCCAGCGCAAACAATTTGCTTTGGCAGTCTACAGGCTGGATCACCTCCCACGCTGGGGAGCCTGGTCTTCCTTCACTCAGGACCACCCTACGCCTCCCCTTCCCCTTCAGCGCTGTGGCCTCTGCCTCGTGCTCGTCTCAGCGCAGAGCATCCACAGAGTGCCACGCTTTCCTTCTGAAATGCTGTCTTCTTCCTTTCCTTTTATNGCCCTGTCCGGCAGGGGGGACGTGCGGAGGGTATCCTGGGAGGGTTGTGCTTGCCAGCTCGCGACCTGAGGAATCAAACCAACAAATCACCACGTGAGCTTTGCGACGAGCGGACACAGTTTTACATCTCCCCGAGCGCCCAGAACACAGCCATGCATTTGTCACCACTGCTCTGCGAGGACCAGCGTGGGATTTCCAGCCTGGCAGGGCGGGGAGGCACCGTTTTCCTTTCTCTATAAGCTGCTGCAAAGCTCCAAGAAAATGAGAGATGGGAAGGGGAAGAGCAGAGCTCTGCAGGGAGAGGAACGCACCCGCCTGAACTCTGGCTGCTCGCCCCTATTCCCAAGTTCCTCCAAAGCTCAGACTTGTAAAGTCAGAAACAGCGAAATGTGAAATAACACTGATCTTAATGACACTTTCCCAGAAAACTCTCCAGAAAATCACAATGCACGGGCTGACAGTTTGCAGAGATCTAAATACAATGCAGGACATTGTTTTTATCTCTTATTAAAGCCGGTTAAAAAAAAGAACAAACACAAGACATTGAGACGGGAAGATAGTTTAAAATATAGTTTGCCGTGGTGCCAGAAGAAGGGTCAGATTCACAGACACAGCCTGATGTGGTGCTCTTTACTTAGACCGCAGAAACATGTCTTTTTAGTCAAGTAGCCACCGGTCTTCCATGGAAATAACCCCGCAGAAAGAAGGCAGTGCAGTGTCCCCCATCTCCTTCTTCCCCTGGACCAGGGGGCTGGGGTCCCCTCTCTTCTCCCCCCCTCACCAGGCGCAGCTCCCAGCGCTGCCTGGGACACGTCGCTGCCCGTGGAGAGAAGAGGAGAGGTGCAGACAGCGCGGCTCGCAAACTGCTGCAGAAGTGACGTCCCGACCCTGCCCAGACCCTCCCTCCCGTGTGCCGATCCCGGGACAGCTGCTGTCCCTGCAGGCTGCCGCTGCCGCAGCAAGATTTCACGGAATTCACTGTCTGCTGTGGCCACAGGTGGCCCGACAGGAGAAAGGGATGCTCCTGTCATCCCACCAGGAAGGTTCCACCCCTCACCACAGAGGGAACCCTGGAGCCCACCCATGTTCTTCTCCTGGACTTCCATGGCATCCTTGGGCAGATCACTTATCCAGGGATAAGTTGCCTTCAAAGAGGGCTCAGGTGCATGGTAGCGTCTACCCTGGGACACCACGGCCGGGTCTGCAGCTGGACGCAGGCAGGGCTATCCCCTCCTGGTGAGCATCACGTGCTGCTCAGGCCACCGCTCTGCTACGGGGATCTGCCCGATCCACCGCCCTGGCAAGGGACGGCGCTGCTGGCGCCTCTGCCATCCTGCCAAACGGCTCCTCCAGAGGCCTGCAGGAGCGAGGGGACCCTCACGGCAGGGACTGGCCCCTCTGGCCGAACCACAGACTCGGAGGCGGTGGCACAGCGCAGGCACCAAGTTCTGAAAAGCTGAGCATGCACTTCAGGTAAGAGAGAAGTACCCTGGGCTGCAGGGAGCCCCTGGCCCTTGCCTGAAGGATGTGCCCCTGCTCCTGTAACCTCTGCACGGCAGGGACTGCTCGGGCTCCAGCCGGCTCCAAGATGCTGTTGGCCCAAACCAGCCCGTTAGCCAGCAAAAAATCACTGTGAGTACAGGTTCCTTCACCAAAACATGGCGTGTCAGTTCAACACGAAATGTTAGGAGACTTTGTTGATTTTAGCACCGCCGACAAAAGAAACGCACAGATCCTCGTGTTCAAATTGTTTTCCGTAGGCATCTGATTTTGTGACGGTGTTTTTTACAAGTCTCTAGAGCTTGGAGAGGTTGAAACTACAAGTTTTCCCATGAGCCAAAACCATTTTTTAACTTTTTTGGTTGGCAGAGATTTTGAGCCACGACTTCATTTTGAACTGATCTAAAAATAAAATTTTAAGATCTTTCGTTATCATTAAAGAAATGAGACCTCATCTGATGAGACAAGAGATGGGAACGCGAGTTATTGCAAATTGCTGCTCACCACCCCCGGGTCACGGCCACGAAGCCCACTTCCCCCACCGCCCCTGTCAGACGAAGGGGTCCGTGCCGAAATGCTCCGGCAGTGCCTGGCACGCGGGCATCGCTGCAATGATCTCTCAGCACATGCCCCACTTTCCTCGGCGCTCTGCATCCACAAATCGGGATGCGCGCCATTCCTCTCAGGCCCTTCCTACAGAATATTTATGGTGCATCCACATCCTGAAAGAATTTAAGGTTCAAAACAATTGATTAATTTGCTCTCCCCTTCTAGGGGGAAGCCAGATCCCTTACGGAAGGGCATCATGAATTCTAATTATTCAACGCGGGCAGAAAATGGCTCTTTTAGATTAAAACGTTCTCCCCTTGTCACTGCCCTGCTTCCTTCTCTCCTGCACAAAATTAAACTGATTATGTCATCTCTACAGCCAGGGGAAGGTATCTGCAATCTACTTAAATTTGGCCGCAGAAGCAAAGTTCACCCCCAGGGCTGGCAGGGAGCACCGGCCCTTGACTAAGGGATGTCCCTAACGCAGACAAGCAGCTCTCACAGCCTGACCTCCGCGCTGGTACCACCATCCCAGAGTCCTCCGGTGACCCAAGAAGGGCCACCACCGCTCTTCCTTTCCTCGGCAGTGTGGTGTCACCGCAGAACGGCCCAACACCTCGTCTCCCAAAGCTGCCCAGGTCTGTGGGCCAACAGGGGAGCTTCCTCTCCTCTCCTGTCCCACACTGACCACTCCCCTGTCCTCACTTTCCAACAGTTATTAAAAAAAAAAAAAAAAAAACATTGCCACACAATTTTTTTCAATATATTGAAATATTACAACATTTTTCACTTTCTCCAAAGCCACTGTCACATCCAGCGTGGTTAGGATCATTGTCAAGGGCACTGAGCAAAGTAGCCACTACTGGAGAGACCAAGAAAAGTAGCATCTCAGCTCTTCCATAAACCAACACAACACCACTCACGGTCTGTTCCACAGGTCTGGTCTGGTTTCCATTGCATTCCATTTCCAAATTAAAAGTTCTGGCATCTGCTGACAAATGTTTATAGCAGGGTCACTGCAGCCAGGCCTCAGGCAGGGGCTGGGAGGTGGCCGAGGGGGGCTGGCAAAAACCAAGGGCACAGCTGCAAGTGCTGCAACCCCACCTCATCCTCTCAATTGCATCCGATGTGCTTCCCCCCCCAAAAAAAGGGGTGGAGCATCCCTGTCCTCCATGAGGTTTTCCTTCAATTGCACTGAAATAATTTATTTCAGAGAAACATTAATAACCCTGGCACAAAGAGAGGATAAGAAGCAGCCTCCACCCCAGGGTGTCGCTACCCTACATGAGCAAAGCAGCCGAGAGGAAACGAACATCTGCATTTTAGCAGTGGGCTGCAGAAACATAGAGACCAATGTCTTTCAAGACACACTTATTCCTAAGTACCTTTGGTCTGGGCTTTTTTAAGGGTCATTTTAGATGCCTAAAGTTGGAGACGGGGCACAGGTGGCTGTGGGTAGAGCTGCCGCCCTCCCTGCCTCGCTGGGCTGGCGTCGTGCAGGACAGAGCAGCTCAGCCAGCCTATGGAGAAGCATGACCAGAGCAGAGCCTAGCAGGAGTTTCCAAGAAGAACTTCTGCCAACACTGTGAGGCCACTGCCTAAAGCTTCAGGTACCCAAATACCTTTCTAAGTCTTCCCTGGAGTGGCCTCCCCATGGAGAGGCTGGTAGCTCCAGCAGCGCTGCTACCTTCAGCGGTATCTGCTAGCCTGCAGCCGGCACGCCTCCGTGACAGAGGGAGCAACATGGCAGTTCTTGTGCCCCTTCAGCAGGGGGTCTCCTCTGGAGGACCCCCTGCTTTCTCCTTCACCCCGCCACCTCCTCCAGGCCACCTCCCTACCTCCTCCACATCGCTGGAGAGCGTGTCCAAGGGGTCCACCAGCAAGGTGGCTTGGACCCATTGCTCATCCAGCATCCAAAGGAGGAACGTCTTAGGGGAGAGGGTCTAGACAACCTGTGCAAGGGGGGTTGCTTTCCAAATGCACACGATACACCGTGCTTGTGTTACTGAAGGCAGAATAGGTCCATGTGCTTCGAGCAGGATGCGGTGAGACTGGCAATGTCCTTCTCAGGATGGGAAGTACATCCTTTCCTCTGTCACAGCCGGGTCCCGATCAAGCTCCGTCTCCTCCATAGGTGACCTTGCCGCAGATGCTTCCCACCGCACCAGAGGAGTGAAGCTCCATCCCTTCACCTTCAGCAGCACTTGGGATACCCCAGGCCCAGGCTGCCAAGGCCAGCAGGTGAGGATTTGGAGCCTTCAGCTGGAGTCAACATATTCTGGAGACTAAGGAGAGCATCCAGCAGCCAGGTATGATGCTGAGGAGCTGGGCTGCCACTGCATGAGTGTGGCGTGCCACTGGTGCCACATGGTACACCACTTCCTTGCAGCATCGTATTTCTACAAGCCAGAGAGCAGGTGCCACCATCCGTCAGGACTGCAACTACGCCAGAGACTGGTTTGAAGTAGGTTGATGGAGATAGGATTGGCATAAGAGATAGAATGAAAGTAGTGATAACACCAGAACTGGTGTTTGGACAAAAAAATGTGAGTATGGGATCACCTGCGCTCCACAACCCTTGCCACAGCATCGCACAGATACAGCCCAATAACACCTCTTCAAAAAGCAAAGATGCAGAGCGGGAGAGACCTGAGGTCAAGACGACTGGAGAAGCCTCCATCCTGGAGATGGAGGCGGGGAGCTCATTTTCAGTTTTAAGCACTGCTACAGACAAGCTGCTTTCCCTCTCCAACTCTCAGCCTTTCCACCTCTCCAACGGAGACAAAAGTTCACCGCTTCTTTGGTGAGCTGCCATGAGTCTGATGGATTAAAAGTGCTGCAGCATGCTGAGCAACGTGACGTTTCAAACACTTTTCCAGCCCAGGTGTGCTACATCAAGGACAGACTGGCCAAGCAGGTACTAGCGTGTGGTTATAGCGCTGCCTTGTCACGGCGTGGAGCTGCGCAGGAGGGGATGGCACAGGCACAGGCACAGGCACGGGCACGGGCGTGGGCACCATGCTTCCCTGCGGGAGCTCACAACCAGCCATGCCATGGGGACAGGGCTCCCCCCGGGGGTCCGAGCAGCTGAAGCACTTTGTCTGCACTACAGTTCTTCTGCAGGTGCTGAAATACTGCAAGATTTGCAGCACCCAGTTCCCCTGCTCCGAGAAAAGCTGGAGTCCCAGCTCTCTGCAAAGCCCCAACAAGCCTGTGTGCAGCCACCGCCGCTCTTAGGGAGCTGCCTGTGCCGCTGGGATCACGCGCTCCTCTGGGGCTTCCCAGGGCAGGATCAGCAGAGCACAGCTCCCGCGCCTGCTGCACACCGAAGTGCACATGCATGGGGGGGTTGCCTGCAAATAGGCCCTGGGCTGAGGGATTACATCCAACCGAAAACACCTGGTACCACGCCAGCTAGACCCGTCCGGAGAGGGGCTGGGGCTGGGGACCACGTAGCTGCACAGCAAAGGCGCCCCACGGGATGGGGAGCACCAGCACCCCGGCTGGCATCGGGGGGAGCAGAGCAAACGCCTCTGTTACAGATGGTCCTGCACATACACGACCATCACAAGCTCCCTGCAGGGATGAAAAGCTGCACATTATTTTCAGCCTTAGGCATAACCCTGCCCGAATTCATCCCGCATTACTCCAAAAAACAGAATATGATGATGCCGAATAACAACTATATCAATTGGCACTGCGGGACCGGAGGGCACAGCCACGTGTCAAAGTGCTTGGCTCTGCACACAGAAGATACGCAATAAATGTCCGTTCCTCCATTCAGCAGGAGCTGGCAGCGTGCTCGCAATGAAAGCAAATCATCATTTCTCAAAAAAAGTGCAAATAAGTAATTTTCTTCCATAAAAGAAATTATCGTGCAGCCAGCTGCAGGAGAGGTCAGCAACACCCCTCTGAGCAGACGTGGCAAGCAGTACTTGGGCATCGGTGAATGCCCCTGCGCTGGCACAAGCTGCCCGAGGCTGGCTGGAGGAATGAGCAGCGTGAGGCAGCAAAGAATTTTCCTGTCTCCAAACCATGGTGAAAAAATGAGGGAGCAGGTTAGAAGCATTCTTTAGTTCACCTTCCTTTTTAAAAAAAAAAAAAAATCAAAAGGTGGCAAAGAGGGTTACCAAGTGTGTCTTTGTATACTACTGTGTGTAAACGTGAATCCAATTAACTTCAAATTTAACTACTAATGAAATTATCTCATTTTGCTATCAGCTCAGCTCTCATCCATGGCAGTAATTAACCACTGGGGGTTGTCACTCCCAGACACATGACACGAGGACTTCCCCAAGCTCAGGTGGTTCAAACCCTTGCAGAATTCATTACCCTGACAGTGTGAAAACCCTTCACTTTCAATACCACAGGGCACCAACACCGTTTTTTTTCCCTTTATCTAACTGATTGCCAGTAACAGTATGAAAGATATGAACGCACTGGAGAGGTAATTAATTACTGCAAAGGATACATTAGAAAATGCAGGGGGTTCAGGTGGTGGGGAGGGGGCTTACTGAGCCCCTTTGCCGCTGCCTCAGAACCATCCTCTGCAATAGCAGGGCCAGTGATTTTCCCCTCCGAGACGCACGGTGGGCTGCACCGAGGGAAACAGCGCTCGCCACGCACAGGAGCCACCGCCCACCGCTCCACGCTTACAGCAGACGTGAAATTGCCATCAGCTCAGGCGTGTGGTCAACAGTTAGGCAGTGCGTTGGGTTAATGGGGTAATCCCACCTCTCCAGAGACACAGGTTCAACACCAACAGGTTGCCAGTGTTGGAAAAGTCAGCCCGGCAGTGCCAGTGAATCCCCACGAGTGCTCACTCTCGTTGCAGGCGTCCCCGCAAGGTGTTAGCCGGTCTGAAACGGCCACCCAAGGTGGCACACAACCCATGTCACGCCCAGCACCGGGGCGCTCCACCAGCAGAGACCAGCATCTCCCCAGGGTCCACCTCACGTGCCCACACCCTCTCCACTCCTGCCCAAAGCAGGGCCGCCCCCCCACCCCGAGACCCGCTCACCTGCGCAGAGCAGAGCCCTGCCCCGGCTCCACGCAGAGGCTGCTGCCTCACCTGACTCTTCATGACCTTCCAGAAAACAATTTTTAAAAATGCAGGTTTATGCTAAGCGAAGTGGAGATGAAGAGATGCCACCACTCCGGCACACTGTGACCTGCCCGCGGGATCGTGCGAGGAGCTGGGCGGGCGCTTCCAGCCCCGACCCGTTCGGTCTGCGGGTCTGCAGGCCCTCACCTGGCAGCCCCTGCATGCAAGGAATCCCGACGCTGGCTGTAGCAGGGATGCTGCATAACGACTACAGCAGTGCACCAGCAGAATGGGCAAACCCGTTCCAAAAGGCAGCCAAGCTGGATGGATTGGATTTGGCTTTCGGCTGTGCTCCTTCTGAAACGACCTCGCGCAGTCTCCAAGATCCTGCAGCACAATGGGAGAAGGATGGCGCCTGCCCCCGAGGTCCAGTTCCTGGCCCTGGCACACGGCACCCCCTTCGTCAAGGGCCCGCAAACGCTGGTAGCAGAGGAAGGGACCTGCGCTGGTGCTGCTCCGCTGCCAGGACCCCCAGGGACCCTCCCACTGCCCCCGGGAGCCAGCACACATTGCCCTTTCTGTCGACGGGCTTTGGCAGCCCCGCTCTTGCCGCGCCAGGCACCGGCTACCCCAGAAGTGAGGGAGTGGTGCCTTACAGCCAGGGGTGCGCTCGCTTAACGCTGGAGAAAACAAAGACAAGTAATTGGCAGAGACGGTGTTTTGGGAACCACTTCACCTCTGGAAGTAAACCCAAATTTCCAGCCTATTTCAGTCAAACCTGTTACCAGAACTGACTCTTATTTTGAAAAATCCAGCTCCCGCTAAGAACAGCTCTTCCTTTGCCCAGTGAAGATTTTGATAATGCTAACCCTGCTGTTTCAACCATTATCCTAAAGAAAACGTTTTGGCCAAACGCCCAACCCCGTTAGCAGGGAAAGGACCTGACAAGGTCCATCACCCGGCTTCTGCTCCCCCTGCCGCCTGGGGACACGCATGTCGCACCCAGGGTCTGGCCAGGGCAGCGGCAGAGGGCGGTGGAGCCCCCCAAACCAGAGACGAGCATGTCTTAAAAAAATTACCTGGTTTGATCACATAGCACAACAGCAGCACGGCACCTCCATCGTTACCACCGCAGGTCCAGAGCCACTGCGCACATGCCCCGGCGTTGGGTCCAGGCCGAACGCAGCTCTCACTTTGCGTCCTGCCAACGCCCACGGGATCGCATCTCGCCCCGTTAGGCCGGTAAAGGAGACGCCGCTGGCGCAGGACCCCAACACACTGAAATGCCACTGTTAATGAATAACCTCCCTCCTGTGCTCATCTAGCTCTATTTGTGGACATCAAACCTAGCGTGGCACGCTTACTGCGATGAGTTACCTCTCCTGCACCTAATTAGAGGCAGATAAAACAGTGGTAACACACAGATCACCTGTAATGATTTTGCTGACTCGATTATTCTTCTGACAATTAGCTCTGGCTGCCAAAGCCTCACAGGAATGTCAAAGTCTACTTCCTACAAAGCAGGTAATGTCACAGGTGTGACCATGAAATCAATAATGAGGCATAGCTCTTGCAGAGGGCATCCAGGTCAGATGGAACAGCCCTTAAATTAAACATTGATAAGCAGAACACAATTATCCATCATGTTTAAGTGCCTGCGTGAAATTAGCAGCCAGGGAATGGGAGCAGTGGGGGAAAGATTAGTGGAGGAGGTATTGAAATGCGCAGTGTCCACCGTGACTGGGGCTGCAAGGGCTTGTGACAGCGGCACCATAATCTGCTATCAAAGCCATAAAATTCAGATTAAGCACACTGCGCTGAAACAGGGGTCGCAGATGTGGGTCTATTTTTCTCCACACCTGCAAGGCAGCAGCAGATGCCTGAAGGAGTCCAGAGCTGCCCTCCGTAGCAGGCGTCTTTCCTACTCTTCCCATTGACACAACTACGCTTTTAAAAAAGAGGCAGGGCAGGGAAAGGAAAAAGGAAGGAAGAACAGTACTTTCTGGTAAAGCAAAAACGTAGTGGATTAGTACAGACAAATACTCCAGTCTGTTTTCTCTGCGATTTCGAAGCAAGTATCCTGGAGCTGCAGAGTGCTCTGCCCTTGGCCTCATCTCCTCTGGACGATCTCTTTTGGCTGCTGCTGCGTAAAACTCCTGTCGCTTTCTCCCTTGCAGCCATGGAGCTCTTGCACCCTACAAACAACCCAAAGTCCAGCTCTTCACGTGCTTTTCAGGGTTGCTGGCATGAGACGGCTTTGTCTGCAGACTTGAGCCGAGCTGCACCCTGTCATCCACCTTGATCTTCAAAGCCTCCCTGGGTCTCTTTCCCCTCCCGTAACAGATGCAACGTTAGAATTCCACAGTTTGATCCCTCATTTAGTGCACGCGCACACACATGAAGCATTGGAGGGGACATCTGTGTGGAGACTAGGAAAAGACACCCTATGCGGACAATGTCTCTGCAAGAACCCACCCCTAGCCTAATTCTTGTGTAGGCAACAATTAGCCATGTGCTAAAAGCATCAGCATAATTCAACCTCTCCCTGGCTCCCGGTAAGTGAAACCTTCACGCCTTGCAAGCTCAGCTTGGGGCTAGCAGGCACGCTGGTGGCCTGGGTGCAGCAATGCATGGTGTGGTCGGGTCTCAGCTGCCCAGCTACGTGTGCGGCGGGATGTGGGGAAGCATGGCAGACAGCTGGAGAGGGTCCTGCCGCACTCCAGCTACGCACCACCACCAACTCCAGAGAGGACAACTCTCCACTGCTGGTGCTTCATCTATCAAGAGGGCACCGAGGGGAACGGAGGGCGGATGGAGGTGAGCACAAGAAGGATGAGACCTTGTGGGAGGGCACGCTGTGGTCTGGAGGCATTTTATCAACACATCCATTAAATCCCTCCTGCGGGGTCATTCCCCTCCTACACCCACCTGGAGAACAGCAGAGGAGCAGCAGGGCGCAAGTGGCACGGGGGCGTCGCGCTGCAGCCAGAGCAGCACCCCGCAGGAGAAGGTCCTCTGGGGACGGCTGCAGTCTGCCTGGCACAGCCTGCGAGTCCTGCGTGGGCGCTCGTCCCTGCATGGTTCCTGCGTGCTTAAAACCTCTGAACACCTCTGTTACTGAGGAGCACAGTCATCCCCAAAGGAGGGGACAAACAGGCAGTGGCCAGGAAACCCCATCCGCAGACAGGGTTGCCCTGCTGCCAGCACTGACGCACCCAGCATTTGCTCAAGCACAGTGATGCATGGGAAAAGCGTGCTCTGATGCCGTATCAGTGCAGAAAAAGGGGTCTCAGCAGCACTGGGCAAGCACACAGCTTCCTTAGGTCGCCAAGCTGTAACCTCCAGGTTGAGGGTGCCACAGCAGGCACGCTGCCTGCGCGGCAGGACCGACAGAGGAGCTGAGTGCTACACAAAGTGGGGTCCTGGCTGGGGTGTCTTGCCTGTCCCTGCCAGAGTTGGTCCGCCCCATCAATGGTGCGTGTGCAGGCTTGCTGTTGCAGCCCCTTGCTGAAAGCCACTGCAGTCTCTAGCCAGCACTTCCAGTTCTCTTGATTCAACGTCGGCTCGTTAAATAAAATGAGGGGGAGAAAAAAGAAGAGGAAAGCACAGGCAGGCAGACAAGCCGGTGTGCCCAGCTGCGCAGCTCAGGACCAGGGCACGCTGGGCAGGCGCTGGGGTACTCTCTGGCACACAGCAAGGAGGACATGGCAGACCATGGCCATGAGGTTCACCTTTATGCCAGAGCCAGCCAAGACCTTTTTTAATGAAACCTTTTCATTAAGAGACAGAAATGCCCCCAAAATAACTGAATTGTGGAAACCTGGAGTTTATACAGGAAGGGAGGCTGCTCATTTGGGCATTTTAAATCCAAAAGCTTCTGGGAAAAGCTTTGAAGATGTTAGAACATTTGATTTTCCTTTAAAAAAAAAAAAAATTGAACTCTCAAGTTTGCTACGTAAAATGTAAGCTACTGAGGACAGATACAAAAAGTAGTCCAAATAAAAACAAGAGGTGCACGCTGCTCTCTGCTGTTTTTACCTTGTTTACTACTTTNCAGGGCAGGAAAACCCATTCCCCCCAGTCTCAGTTTTGAGTACGGCTCAGCATATGCCGGCAGCCGCGGGGTCCGCCGGGCTCTGCCACAGCCAAGGGAGGGTGGACCCTGTGTGTGCTCAGCCCAAGACGGGGACCCCAAAAAGGGCTACGGGGGCACAAGGACCCGACAGCTCGAGCTCAGCTAAGCCCCCACTGCCTCCTGATCCAGGGCTCGGTCCCTCCACCAGTGTGGAGGAGAAGCATCTCCCCGGATCCCAGGTTTCAGCAACAGGGGAAGGTGGCTCGTCCTGGCCCCAAGAGGATGGGAGCTGCTGGCGGGCAAAATGAGATCTCAAAGATGAGACCACCACGTACTTAACACTGAAACTGATGGAGATATTCAAACAAGTTTCAGGTCTGGTCACACCTCTTCATATGGAGATAAAGTGTAAAGGTGAGAACTGGCGTCCCTCTGACCCAGGTGACAGTGAGGAAGGAACAGAGACTTGCTGAAAACAGCCTGAAACAGGCATGTCTCCCCATTTGCATTTCCATGGCTCATAAAGCAAGACGGGAAGAGGCAACGCTGCAGACAGTTGGCGTCTAGGAACTGATGAAGCGGCGTGAGGGAAACCAAGCCAGCTTCCATGGCCTCTGGAAGGAAAACTGACCGGGGAAATGCAGCCTGGAAGCACAGATGCACAAAGGTGTACGTGGGACAGAGACATGCACAGGCTTCTCCTCCAGCTCTGGTCGTACCACTGGTGCCAATTATACCGATCTGCAGTTTTCGCTGTTTCAAAAGGGATTCGCTGCACATCAAGTGCTCTGCTCGGCAATCTGCGTTAGTTTGGAAATGACATCAAGTGTTGCCTTCCAAGGCAAAAAAACCCCCTGTGTCTACTTATGTGAGAGACCAGTTAGCCTCCTCCTGTCAAATGAAATGTTAAAAGGGCACAGAAAAGAAATCTCACGTAAAAATAATGGGCTGACCACCATGGCAGATCTTAGCCTAGAAAATACTATTTTTTGGACAAGTGCAGCTCATCATGCAGTGTATTTTACAAGCAGCAATGAAATGAAACTTTACTTTAAAACAGAAATAATAAAACCAACTTCAAATAGTTCAGAACTTAAATAAATGCAAAAGAAACCAAAACCAAAAGCCAAAAAAAAAAAAGAAGTCCCCAAACAAAACACTTCTTCCTGCTAAAATGCAGAAAGTGCCAGTCTGGCTGTTTCTTCTGCCGCTGTGTAACACGCTTCTGCATTTCATATCCCCTAGCATCGCAGGTCTGAACGGCCCTTACACACCTCACAACCACTGCCAAATTAAAGATGGGTTTTTTTTCATCCCATTATTTCTAAAATGTACTCCAGCCAGCATGCTACACGCAATGAATGAAAGAACTAGGAGAATTAAACCACGCAATGAAACAGCTTTCTGACGAATAAAGCTATGGAAATTTTAGGCTCCATTTACTTCTCAATCTAATTTTGCCCTCCAATGCACATTATGTCTGAAATGGGATCTCATGTGGTTTGATCAGTGCTCTTAACGCATGCAGAAGCAACATATTCCCTTTATTGTTGTTTCCTTTCTGCAGCACAGCAATACTTCTAATAAGACCAGCACAGCAGGCTCTGTGAGACTGTCTCTACAGTAATCACTGTGCTGCTGGAAGGCTGCAAGATGACCAAGAGGATCGGCAGCTTGAAAAGTTTGTGGTCCGAGGGATCCCTGTTCCTGCAAACGCAGAGCTGGCTGTTCAACACACTACAAAAATTGCAAGAGCGACTGAGTTATCTCAAGATGCTTAAATAAAATATTTTTCCCTTTTGTTTCTTTTCCAGTGTTTGAATTTTTGCATACACAATTTTTGCAGAGCTATTTTCTAGCCTCTCTTTGAAACCAAGAGGACTAGAAAGCTAATACTCGTTTGTGAAGAATTACAAACTCTCGCTGTAACAGGACTCCAGACACTGGAGCTACGAGAAGAAAAACGCTAGGACCTACAGGATGAATACAAGAGCATTGGTGGCATTCCGCTGTGGAGCCATGGATCCTCCTGAAAACTAATGGATATGTACGGAGAGAGGCGGCTCGCCTCCAACTTCTCCCTCTTCAAGACATGAAAATCCAGTACATTTTCAACCCCACACATTCAGCCCGTTTAGCAAATATTTAGCAATTAACAAAAGAGACACGCATCTCAAAGCCAGCCCTGAGGAGGGTGGGTGGTCCTGCATACCCCCTGTTCTCCAACTCGCTCCTCGGGTCCAAAGCCTTTGCTCAGGCCAGCAGCTGCCCTGAGGACGGAGGAGCTGCTCATAAGGGAGAGCATCCTTCATTAGGGCTAAGAGCCGCAAGATTTACTCTGGAGACCTGGCCAAAAGACCCTGCTGTCCACAGGCAATTCAGACATAGCCGTGCACGGGTGCACCGGCATACAGGCAGCTCCCTTGCCCGTACCAGGCAGCGAAGCCGGCAGCGACCTCTGGGACCTTCCCCGGCATCGCGGCCGCGCTTGAGGAAAGGCACGCTGATGGCACCTCCACCAGCCTCCGCCGCCATGGCCGCTCCCTGAAGAGCATCCGAGGATGGTGGTGGCCACCGCTGCCTGCCGCCACCTGGTACTGCTCCCACCAGCAGCGGGGCTGCCGCTACCTGGGGGATGCCAGGCTGTGACGTCAGCTTGCCAGCCACCTACCCAAAAAGGCCCTGCCGGTACAGGCGTCGCTCCGGAGCATCCCCAGCAGCGGGTGAGGAGCAGCAGTCAGGGCAGCCCCTCTCCTCCTCCCAGCCAGGCAGCTCGGGGGACGCTGCCCCCAGGTCCGAGGGCGGTGCGTGGGGGCCTGTGGAGGGCCCCAGAAGCCAGGCAAGCCTGTGCTGGCGGGCTGCCGAGCCCCAGGTCCCTGCCGTGACCCACCGGGCTGGGGTGGTGCTGGTGGGGAAGGGGCTTCATGCCCCCCAGCCGGGCATGGGAGAGCTGGCGGGTGGTCTGGCAGCAGTCTGGAGGGAGCCAGCCAGGCGACCAGGCAAAAGAGGAGGACGTGGATTTCCAGTCGCCTTGCAAAGGACAGCAGTGACATCCAGAGGGCTTTTGGGAGCAGTGAGAGCAGGAGGAGAAGCCCAGGAGCCATGCAAACCTGCCTAGGTGCGAATCCTGCCAGCCCCAAGCCTGATCCTTGAAACCCTTCACCAACACCCACCCCAGAGACTGACAATGCGCCGGTGGGTCGCATCGCCGCTCGGGGCCACGGCGCACCGAGCCGGGCTCAGGGCGTGCTACAGCCGGGAGCACCTGACGGTGGCGGGGTGCCAGGGGCTGCCAAAGCTTGGTGAGATGCCAGTCGACCCAGGGCTTCACCATCTCACCTGCTCCTGTGCACACAGACACCTCCCAGTGCAGGGGGGCCCTGCAAGCACCGACACGGGCGGACACGGCCTTGCAGCCCACCGGTGTATCCAGGAACGGGAAGAGGGGAGTACATCGGCAATCAGTTATTCAGCTTGCTAGATAAGCACAGAGGGAAAAAAAAACCAACATCTTCCACCAGTCTGTTTTGCAGAGATGTTAAATCCATGCTGAAATCTTCCACCTCACAAGAATCAATATTTATGATCTGCATCTGGAATTAATCTGAGATGGAGACATTTCCAATCTAAGGATCATTGCTAATGTCATCAGCAGTTTTCTACTCCTCACAGGAAAAATATTTACACTCTAGATTTTAACATCTTAATTAGGGCTCAACAAAGTCCAGATCGACAACCCAAGGGTGATTTTTCTGATATTTCAGTAACACTATTTTTATCCCGGAATAAGATGAAAAGCTGAAATCAGGCATTTTACTTGGATTCTGTGATGGAAAAAGTGAAGCTGTGGGAATGTTGACATACCTGAGTTTCAGTATTTTTCCATCAAAATACTTTTAATTGTCAAGATTGAAATATTTTATTCTCTGTCGTTGAAAGAACCCGAAAGACCTCGTTTGAAATCACTTTAAGACAAAACTGCATTTGTCATCTGCCCTGTGAAGCAGCAGGACCAAGTTCATATTTCCAAGTTCCATCTCTTTCCCAGCTCCCTGGTGGGTAGATGGCATCTCCCATAACGTAGCCAGATGCGTAGCTCAACTGATGCACCAGGTAGTTCAGAAAATAATACATGTATGTATTACTTTATGGAAAGTGTCCTCCAGTGAGCACAGACCAGAGGACAGAACGAGATGTGGAACTGAGACTCCCACATAGCATGAAACACAGGAAAAGCTTTAATATTGAGCCGAAAATACTTCATCTCTGCACAGGAAAGTATTGGCTTGACCAAAAATGCTCCAATGTGATTTTTCTGTCAAAAAAACTGGCCTCCCCATGGGACCACGCAGCCCCTCTGCCGCCTTTCCCCTTCTCTGCTGTCCGGCTCATGCCTCACCCCCAGCGTATGCGGAACCCAACACATGGGTGTTAAACGGCGGCGACGTGGCTCTGGCGGCGTTTCATGGTTTTGTGTGTTTGCAGCTTCCCCGACACGACGAGGTCCGACACCGATGTGGCTTCCCAGTGCCCCAACAGGAACCACCTCGGCCACTTCTTCTGGCCAAAGCGGGCAGCCCTCTCCCTGCCACTGACAGATGTCATTTGTGCCAACGTCGGTCAGTCTGGGGGATTCATGGCTGGACCCGGCTGCCGAGCAAGCAACGCAGGCAACAAGCCGGCTCTGCCTGTGCTCCGCCTGTGCTTTGCCACCAGCCAGTCATCCCTCCCTGACACCCAGGGAAGGAAAAGCTTTGCCAGCTGACAGCAGCATCAGCCACAGGAGGCAGCACCACGTTGCTCCTGCCTGCAAAAACTACAGGTGCCCTGCCTCGCTACATCAGGGTCACTAAAATGTAGTTTAAAAATGCAATTAGGATATTTAGACATTAACCAACACACCTTTTTGAGAGCTCTTGCACGTTAAAAGCAGCTGATGGGATTTTGCTCCTGAGCCATGGTGGGAAATTCCCCTTCTGCCACATTCAAGCGGGACCAGAGCAGCCCCACCAGCGCAGCGCCAGGACCAGGGGATGCTGCAGTGGTGCCCAGCGCTGGGCTGTGGGGTATCTCCACCCGCCCCCAGAGCCGGGCTGCCGCACAGCCTGCCCAGGTCTGGGTGAGATGCTCAGGGCTTGCCCAGCGCCCCGGCATCCCCCTCCACGTGCGAGCTCCCGGTTCAAATTTCCCTCTGCCTGCTCCCCTCCGAGAAGCACAGCTGAGGATGGCGAGCAGGGAAACAAAAGGGGGGCGGGAGAGTGGCCAGAGGAGGTCCCCAGCCCGTGGTGCCCATCACGGCGTCAGGATTTATAACTGTATTAAACGGCATGACAGTTGGCCACGATAAATCAGCTCCCCTTCTTCCCAAATCACAGACAATAAAAGCTTTGGCAGTGAAAGTCATTCATCATCATAAAGACTTGAGACGTTCCAGCCATCAATTTCACTCACATCCNGACAGGAATCATTACAAAGGTCAAAGAAAAGAGTCCCTTCAGGACAGCACTTTTGATGACGGGGGCAGAGCTGCCCTGCTCTCCACGGGGCATGTGGGATGCTGAGCAAAGCTGCAGGGCATCCCTACCACCCCAAGGGGTCCACGGGGGAGGAGAGGCCGGGACCATGTCCTGGAGGGGTGACCAAATGCCACACTGCCTCCCCACCCCTATCCAGCCCTGTGTCCCTGCACAGTGCCACCGCTGGGTCCCCGCTGCCTCCGACACCTTGGTGCTGCTGAGGTGCCAGGTCTGGAGTCGGGCCGGAGGAAGGGCGGTGAGCGCCGGGGGCTGACGCCGCACCGGAGCACCATCTCTGCAGCAATGACGGTGCCTTCCCCGCTGTGTGCGTCCCCCCCAGCGGGAGGGGGCTGGTGGGCAGCCCCCCCAGAGGTTTGCTGCAGCCAGGGGACCTTGGAGCGGCTACCACAGAAAGGGAGCCCTGCAATGAGGGTCTGCAGGCAACACCTTGCAGAGGAAAGCATGGCGGTAACCCTGCTGTCTGTGAACCCTCCGGTGACATGACACACCGGAGCCTTGGCTTTGCATCGCTCCAAGGAGCCAAGCACCACTGCCCACCACAGGCTGGCCAGGGCGGGGAGCTGAGCTGCTGGGGACGCAGCTCTCCCAGGGAACAGCTGACAGGTCCGTTTCCAGGAGCTGCAGCTGAAGGGAGATGAGACTCAGCAGATGAGCCCAGCGGTGGACCAGGGCTGAAGGGCAGCAGAGGGCACAGCGCAGGCGTCCCCGTCAGGGCTTACAGGGCCACCTCCTGCTCCTCAGCCACCACCACCTCAACAAGCTGAGGTTTTACTGAGCCCACACCATGCCCAAAGGCACTGACCAGTCCACATCACCACTGCTTCAGTACCAACGCCATCGTTCATAACACACCCAAGGAGCGTCACAGAGCTACTTTATCCACGTCACAGAAGGGCCCACCAATATCCCATTCATATCTTAAGAACTTAAGAGGTTCTCCCGTTAAAACATGGGCTGATGAGACTTGCAGGTGGTGAACGCCCTGGACAGAGTTCGGACAAAACTTGTGTCCTGAGCAGTGAGCCGCACAAAGCAGCCTGCGTCAGTGCATCCCTAAGCCTGTTAAGCAGCAATGAACCCTTATACAGTGGACAAGGGTGCGCCTGGCCGCGAGGTGGTAATCCCACCTCTGCATGCCTCCGCAAGACCTGATGTGCCTCCTGCAGCCTTGTGCATCCTCACAGCGAAGGCCACAGCAGCTGCCTGCACCTCTTGTGCGCTGGGGAAGGCAGCTGGGCTCGGCAATGCCGAGGCTGCTGCACAAACATTCGACTGCAGAGTGAACACTGGTTACTCCAGGGTGGATGAAGCCATGGGGATGCTCTGGGGCAGGATGTGGGAGGTGCATGGAGCGCCTCCTGGTATGAGCCCAGCAGCCGCAGGCAAAGGCAGGCAGAGCAGAGACACGGCTCTGCGTCCCTGCACACCACACGCCTATGTATGGTGTGTGACGTATGTGACACTTGTCCCATGTGTTCCTGTCACACGGTTTACTGCCAGTGCCCGCTTGTTCATATGATGGCTGCCCCTCGCTTGCCGGAAAGCGGACAGCACAGTTCCACAGGGAGACATCGGCAGGGCGACCCAGGGCAATGTTCCCCAGCCACCTCAGGGTCCAGGTGAACCTCTGCCACCCGGGCTAGGCTGGGTGAAGCCCTTGCTTGGCCAGACCAGCCCATATTTTGTTCCGAGCTGGTGCCTATCCCGCCAGCTTGTCTGTCTCTGTGCCAGCATGGGAGCAAGCCAGACCGGGACACGTTTGGGTCTGCCTGTACTGGCTACTATAGGCAGGTCAGGCAGCGCAGGACACAATTCTGCTCGGCCATGCACAGCTACCAGACCTGTTCAAGACTACATCAGTGCCCGGGAACAGTTTGTGTCCATATTCCATCTTTATTACAATATTAACAAGGACAGAAGGAGCAAAAGTAAGCCCTCTGTTTAGCACCAAAAACCAGATTTGCTGACAAAGGGAATCTCATCCACATCCCCCAGTATCCCACAGGTCTTATGGACTTTGCAATTATTGCAGCTGCAGCAGCAGCTGCTGGCTTCCCACTATGCTCTTCCAAACCTTCCATCCTCCCGCAGATCCTCAAGCCCTGGCGGTCCAGGACCAGCCTTCCCACAGAGGATGCTCACCTCTGGGGACACCACCAGGTCTGGACCCACAACTGCCAGAAATGAAACCTCCTGGGGAGGGAATAACCCACATATGTCCCCTCTTTAGAGGGATATTGCTGATATCCCTGATAAGTGCCAAAGGCACAAGCCTTTTTTTAGGAGTTAGTGCTCAAAAAAGGCACAATGTCATCACAGGGCTGAGCTCAAGGAATTTAGATTGTTGCAGAGAATGCACGATGAAAAGAAGGAAAACTCCAGTGGGACCCTCACTGAATTCACTTTTCAGCCAGACCTATGCGAAAATCCCAAGTCAGGTGTCAAGTCCGTGGCAGCACAGGCAGTCCCTGTCCCTGCTGATTCTCATGGGATCTCCACAAGCAATATTCCTCACTGTTGGTAGATGTGCCAGTTTCATCAAGCAGCTCAAAACCAGGCAACTTGCATTTTGAAGACATACCAGTGACATTTTCTTTTTTCCACTGCATTTTGCTTTT
This sequence comes from Fregata magnificens, assembly GCA_013389945.1. Classification (NCBI taxonomy): domain Eukaryota; kingdom Metazoa; phylum Chordata; class Aves; order Suliformes; family Fregatidae; genus Fregata; species Fregata magnificens. The sequence continues at coordinate 133,754 of WAAD01003094.1, forward strand.
TGCATTTTCTCTTTTTTTTTTATGACAGTTCAACATTTTTATGAGAATAGACTCATTTAGGTTGGAAAAGACTTTTAAGACCATCAAGTCCAACTGTAAACCCAGCACTGCCAATTCCACCACTAAACTGTGTCCCTAAGTGCCACGTCTACACGCCTTTTAAACGCTTCCAGGGACGGTGATTCAACCGCTTCCCTGGGCAGCCTGTTCCAATGCTTGACAACCCTTTTGAGGAAGAAATTTTTCCTAATATCCAATCTAAACCTCCCCTGACGCAACTTGAAGCCATTTCCTCTCGTCCTATCGCTAGTTTCTTGGGAGAAGAGTCCAACACCCG
>WAAD01003094.1:136014-181355 GCA_013389945.1 Fregata magnificens
GCAGAAAAAAAAAAAAAAAAAAAAAAAGGCACGTTCCCATTTCTAGGTGATGGTATGACAGTGCGAGCTGAAGGCAGACAGCAAGCATCCTCATGGCACGCTCTCCATTGCCCGGCGGTGCACATAGCCCCTGAATTGTCTCTGTTTTACCATTCCCTCTACTCACTTCCCAAACTGCCGGTCTGACAACTCACTGTCCCCTGTGTGAATTCTGTGAGCACAGAATCTTCCAACTGGTCAGGTTTCAGATGAGAAGTAACTCATATTTGGCCAACTAAGGCCGCCTACCATCGGTGGTGTAGCATGTTTGGAGGTGTCTTCAACCACTGTCATTAAAACAATTCCTTTGCCCAAGAACCAATATTTGTAGCCTGATCAGACTGCCATTAGACTTTATTTTTGTGCCGTGCATGCACACAGATGCTAACACGTCCCTCTACCCATCTGGAAATATCATTCTGGTGGCTTGCACAGACAATCTCAGATGTTTTGCTATTGTTGCAGGCCAAAAAAAGCAATTTAGGACACGTTTATGCTAGCTGGAGCGTCTTCCTTTCTATTTTTTTTAATTTCGAATTTGGAGATCTACAACAGATTTACAGCATTTTTCTGGCAGCGAAAAATGCCGTCTGTGGACTGAATTGGCCGTTGATGCCCTAACGCAGCGAGGCGGCAAGCCGCCCTGCCAGCTCTGCGCACCCGAAGCCCCGGCTGCTGCCGCGGTGGCACAGCCGTGGGTGAGAATGCCCAGGACCCAAACACTGGTGGGAGACGCTGTGTGTGGAGGCAGCAAGGCGTTTCCCAGCCACTCATGCAGAGTTGGTTTGATGCCCAGTTTTTTTCAGGGCGTTTTGGACTGGGCTGAGCACGAACCGAGGCTGCTCAGCGCGTGTGCAGAACGAGCCCCAGCCTTGCAGCAATCAGGACCAGCATGGGGCCACGAGAACCCTCTTGTCTTAATCCTCCTGCCATGGCTGTTCCATTTTAAATTGTATTTATTATCCATACCACAGCAGTATTGGGGGCAGGGGAAACAGATTTAATTAATTAGAGATTGCAAAATCCTTAAGTAAAAGATGCTATGTAAATGCAAATTGTTATTATACATGCTTTGCACCAAAACATGTTTACCATAGTTAAATTCAACATTTAAATCCACAGCCAAACTCCCAACAGAGTCAGGCTGTGCATCATCAAAAGAGGCAGTTAATAGCCTGGGTCTTAGTGGGGTACAAGTGGCCTCGTTTGCTTTCTCAAATGCGCTTGTTCTTTTTTAATGGCAAGATAAGAATGCATAAAAATGGAAAAATTCAACAGTGTTTCGGTTAGACTCTGTCCTGTCATTAAAAATGACACTTTTGTTTTTCAGATTGGCTGCCTTTCCACAGGAGTTTATGTGGCCTTTTTTCAAGTCTTTAACATGACAGGCCCTATTGGGAGTGACAAATAGATTATTGGAAAATGCATCTGCACTTTTATCTATTAAATGTAGAGACTAAGCTGTAAATCTAGCATTATGCTGCACTAGAAACCAGCCATCTACCAACACCGATTTGCACTTCAAAACAGTCCCACAGAAATTAAAGTATAATTTGGTGATAATGTTTAAACACTGATCAACATTTCCACGTAGAGACAGATTTTATGACCAAAACATAACGGCCTCAGAAGAAGACTTTTCATTATTGCTATTACAATTAGCCAACAGTAAATTTAACAAAGCATTTTTCCAAAAGAAAAAGCAATTTCAACAAAACCAAAGCTTTTCTTTACTTTCTTCAAAACTGTGTTGATTAAGGGGGGGGGGGGGGAAGACAAAAAAGGAAGAAGGAATTGTGAAAATGCTACATTACTCTTATTTCAGAGAGTTGGAACAGAAAGTATAAATTGTTCGTTCTGAAACTACTTTTCATTAAAAAACTGCAAATATTTTTAAATTTGAAAACAGAATAATTGAAATCCTTTCATTCAGCTAGTGAAAACACAGTGATAAAACTGTTGCTTACCAATATTTCGGCAAACATCAGCCGGATAACAATTCCCTCCGGGACTTTCATGCGACCCTCCTTCCTCTCCGCAGGGCAGGTCCATCCCACCCATGCAGGTCTGGCTTAAGCTAAGTGCTCCTCGTTCCCTCAATAGTCATTGGAAAGAAACAGGCACCCTCTGATGAGGATCCCTAACTTTACATCCAAAAATGCACGGGACAAGTCACCTCCTGCAGGTGCTTTCTCCTTTCCACCTGGAGATCTTGCTACAGGGATGACCAGCCACTGACCTCCTAAATGGTGAGAAATCAGTGACGAGAGTCGACTGCCACATCATTCTTAAAATGCAAAGTAGCAAATGCATCTAAGGGACAAACAGTGTTTCCGAATGAAAGCAGGTTCTTTCCTTGTGGCCAGCAAGACCCAGGTTTAGAGCTAAATTCACAACAATAAACAAACTACAAGTGCAGAATCAACTAGACAGCAGATTTTTGGGTTGATTTTTTTTTTGACTACAGCTATCTGCAAATTAAAATAAACGTCCTCTTTTCCCCCCAGATATCGCCCACGGCAGATCTCACAAAGCATTTCCCAGCATTATTAAGGCACTTTTGGACTTCACGTTAACGAAATATTGACCCTGTACCGCATTTTTGCATCTGTGAAATAATAGTGAAGTGTGAACATCAGGTGGGCAAGAGAGAGTGAAAAGTCCTATTTCACTACATATTCCCCAAAGGCATGTATTGCGAGCTTTCTTTTTGCTTCTAAGCTTCACAATATTGTTTCTGTCGGACACAGAAAGTACTTCTTTGTCTCAGATCATCATCAAAAACGGTCCATAAAAGGCAGATCAAATAAGGCTCAGGCCAACAGAGAAGCAGCCCTTTCTTGGCTCCTTTCAGCACCAGATCCAGAGAGCACAGCGGTGCTGAAAAAAGAAGAGTACTGTTTAGCAGCTAAACTTCTGTCTTCCGCTTGGCCATAGTAAAGAGAATGTAAAACTTGGAAAGAGGCAGTGACTTGGTTCTGCTGTGGGACGAGCACCCAGAATCCAGCCAAGACACGGCAGGGAAGGGCGGTGTGTCCTTCGGGGTCCACCTGGACCTTCACCAAAGGGTTCAGCCCGTGACCATTTCCCACCTTACCTATCCACATTGATTACAATACTCTACCTAGATGCACACACCTCACCACACACCACTCCTGCAGCTTCTTACTGAGACTAAATTCTTGATTTCTCTGGTGTACCCCTAAGACTGCGTCCAGCTCTGGAGCCCTCAGCACAAGGAGGACATGGACCTGCTGGAGCGGGTCCAGAGGAGGGCCACAAAAATGATCCGAGGGCTGGAGCACCTCTCCCACGAGGACAGGCTGAGGGAGTTGGGGTGGTTCAGGCTGGAGAAGAGAAGGCTGCGAGGAGACCTTATTGCGACCTTTCAGTACTTAAAGGGGGCTTATAGGAAAGATGGGGACAAACTTTTTAGCAAGGCCTGTTGTGACACGACACGGGGTAATGGCTTTATACTAAAGGAGGGTAGATTTAGGCTAGATATTAGGAAGAAATTTTTTACAATGAGGGTGGTGAAGTGCTGGAACGGGTTGCCCAGGGGGGTGGTGGAGGCCCCATCCCTGGAAACATTCAAGGTCAGGTTGGACGGGGCTCTGAGCAACCTGGTCTAAAGGTGTCCCTGCTCGCTGCAGGGGGGTTGGACTACAGGACCTCTAAAGGTCCCTTCCAGCCCAAAGCATTCTGTGATTCTAAGATACCTAATTTCCAAAGCCATAAAAAGAAATAGGCCAGATTCCAAGCTGCTCAGACAACTCCAATGTCCCCTCTTCTCCTGATACCCTCCCAGCCATTCCCAGAGGGACACAGCCCCTACAGTGTTCATTGGAGTGCTTCAGTCAGGTCAAGAATCCCAGGGAAAGCTTTTGAGAGCTGGTATCTTTGCTGGGTGGGTAGAGAGCCAGGGATGAGGAAGGACAGAAAGAAAAGGAAAAAGGAAAAAAAACCCCAAAACATAATAAACCAAACAACAACAAAAAAAACAAAACCAAATGAAACAAGGGAAAACAAAACATCCATCTTTTCTTCCACGTTTTGTGGTATCTAAAGAATGTTCCTTTAAACACATGTACAGACAGAGCAAAATCAATGGAGGAGAAAGCTTCCTCACCCACCTACTCCACTTTCAGGCACATCCCAGTACAGGCAGACCCTCAGAAGGTACCAGTGGTCCCAGCTCCGTGGACTGCAGACTGTCCTAGAGCCAGCCGGGGCACAACCCCACCAAAGAGTCAATGACACACAGCTCCTACCCAGCGATATGGAAGCACTGTGCCTACCACAGAAACACAGAGTAGCTGAGGTTAGAAAGCAACTCCGGAGTTCATCTAGTCCAACTCTCTTGCTCAGAGCAGGATCACCCAAAGCAGGCTGCCCAGCAGCATGTCAAATTGGGTTTTGAACACCTCCAAGGACAGACACTCTATAGCCTCTCTGAGCAACCTGCGCCAGCATTTGACCACCCTCATGGCAGAAAGGTTTCCTGCCTCTAGCAGGGCACACCATCACCAATTCTAAGCATGTATACGGAGTTTCTGCCCCCCTTCTCTGCATCCTTCTGCACAAACTGCTGCATCTGCTGGCTGCTCCTGCTCTTGCTCTCTGTTAGGTGCACTCCGGTCCTGTCACTTGCATAGGAGCCCTCCTTATCATCAGCTCAAAAAGTGCCTGACCCTCCCTAATCAGGAGTCAGCTGGAGACCGAAGCTCAAAGCACCCTTTGATGAGGAGCATCGCGATCAAGTGTGTTACAAGACCCTCTAACTAGGGTTATGCAAAAAGCAGATGTCTCGTCCAAACTCAATGCCGAAGCTCTAGCCTGTGGAGAGAGGAAGGCGTCTCCAGACTCCTCCACCCAAAGGCTGGTGTCTAGGGTTGCTCAGGTGAATCCTCCATCCATAAGCCGACAAGAATCTGTTGCCATTCTTCTGGAGGTGATCTGCATCCTACATGCCACTTGTTTTCTTGTTAAAAAAGCAGGAAGTGCTTTTGGATTGCATTGAGCTAAATGCTAAATATTATCAGCATTCAATCCTGGCAAGAGATCAGCCTGGGATTTTAGAGTAGTGGCTCTTTTCCCCCTTCTGAAGGCATCAGAATCCATGCTGGCTGCAAACACGGAACTGCTCAGGACGATCCATTTTTGGCAAGGATTCCAGTGCAACTGCAGTGCCACCATCTCGTGCCTAGCTTCAGAAGTGACCAACAGTATCTGCCGTTCAACAAAACCTAGCGAAACAGCGGCTTATAAATTGCAGTCACAGCACGATGGGATGAACAAAGCAGGATGAAGAGTCAGGAAACAGACTTCTCCTATGAGACTGAGCACTCCTCAGGAAAAACATGCTGAAAGGCCAGCTGAGGACTGTACGTTACAGCAGAACAGTAGCAATAAAGGGCTCATCTTTTGACGTGCATTTATCCCATTTTAGCATTTGCATTGCCTAACTACAAAAATTTGACAAAATACACAGGGATATGGAAAGTTAAACATATCACCGTTACTTCCATTAGCCACAGACCTGTGCCACCTATGAAGAAATAACTACCTGGCATAATACACTACATCTAAAGTGTTGGAGGCATCCACACTAAAGAAAAAGTCAAGCTGATCTTTCCAGGAGTGGAGGAGTCTGCTCAGCCAGATGCATTTGCCCCACTCGCTCTACATTCAGTTCAGCCTGAAGTCTGGGATCAGTCACGTCTGGTGGCTGAGTCCAGGAATGCAAGCCAGAGCAGGTAACTAAGATGACAGCCATTGACAATACCTCTCCTTCCTCATCCTTCCAGATGATGAACTGACTCTGCTCTCGGTTGTGTTCTGTTTCTTCTCGCCCTTTTGATGTGCATACAAAATGTGCAGGCAAGACCGTGCATTTGGCTCTATGGGACCATTGTCTCCAAGGCTGACCCCACAAAGGAGCACATAAGGTACCACTGCTTCCGCGGTGTGGTTACAAGGTTGAGTGCGGAGGATAAGGAATAACCTGTCTGTATTTGGCAGAGGCTCAGTCTCTCCCTGCACGGGTGTGTAAGCTGTGAAGTGCACTGCAGCCTGTACTGCATCAGTACAGCTCCAACAGAACACAGTCATCAGGCTGGAAGCCAGCACATCTGAGAGTGCCCTGGCAGCAACTTGGAAAAGCCGGCAAGCAAAGGGAGGCGAGCTGCGGTGGAGATGTCCCAGCATGGGAGAAGACCAGGCTCCCCTTCTCCAACACCTGCCAGAGGAACAAAACCAAAGCCCACTGCCAATGCTTTGCTCTGCGCTGCTTCTTTTAACGGAGCGATACAGAGTTCATGTCAGATCCCACTACAGTGAAACGTGCTTCTCTGGCTCTGAGTGAGGCTGGCGGACAGTCACTCCTGGCTCTGCTAATGCAAACTGACTCTGCAGCTGGCCGCAGCCAGGGCTGCCTGCAGGTTTGTCAATCTGCCCTCAGCGTCGTATCGGAGAGCCGCACAAAGGTGTCAATTTAGCACGACTTTGTCCTCTCAAAGTGATACCGACCACGCTGAAATCAGCAAGCCGGAGCAGGGAAAATGCATCTGCAGGTAATTAGTAACAATCACGGGCTGCTTGGAAACTGCTGACTACAGCAGTAATGAGCTGGGCACATGTCACTGGCTTGTAAACGGAGGGAGCACTTATGGACTGTGGCAGCAAGCAGTAAGGGAAGGGTTTTTTGGTTTTTTTTAAACTTAATATTTAATGTGGCATAAAAACGATGGAGAGAAATCGAGTGGTTCTCTAATCAGAGCTTTGGCTGGTGATCCCTAACACAACGGAGCTGGCAGATGAAGCAATACTGAGAACTGTCACTAAATTTTTCCTTAGACATATTCTAGCAGCAAGTGCTGGCATGAATGCCAATGTTTAAGGAATCCTTTCACCTTCAAGAAGTATCCCAAATGTTTTGATCTGCCAGCTTGCTAAGAAATAGAAATCTTAACATTTTCTACCAACAGATCACAGAGGATCTTTTGCATCTCAACTCTCAGTACTGCTTTGCTGCACACGCCACAGCCCGGCAACAAGAGCAATGAAAGACTGTGATCATAATTCACTTAGGACCTCCATTCTCAGCTTTATTTTTATTATTAAATTCTTTTACGCTCTGTCTTACAGACTTAAGACTGACAAAATGAACTAGACTTAGGTCTCTTCACAAATGGCAGCCCAGAAAGCCTCCAGACTTTCTCATAAAAACTGATTAAGCTTGAATGGCAGATACCAGCTACCAAAAGGGCATAAGTGGTCTTAGCTCAAATCCCTGTACGTCATATTTCACGTTCTTTATCCCCAGAAATGCAGCTTTTCAGCCCTACACCCACTGATAGACCCACTCGCTGCTGAAGCATCATGCAATCACACGTTCACAGCTCTGCTTCACACACCCCAGAAGAGTTCCTGATATACAAACATTTCCCACCAACAGAGTTTTCTGGATACTACAACTCACTTGCCAGTGTTTTAAGCAGCTCTTGGTCTCCTGACAGTGAAGGTGTTACAAAAGTGTTTATAATCTGGAATGCCAATTGAGAAGTGAGGTCAACCTCTCAAGCCATTAGCTCCACCAGACACAGACTTTGGACATTTTGTGGAGCTTTATCCAGCCACCCCTCACTTTTACAGCTGAAAACATACTAGCTAGCATGACCAAAACAAATTGTCCCCCAAGGCTTTCAGTTTTGCTTGGACACATCACAGGACAGACTTGTCTGGAGGGAGGAAGAGTGGAAACACTGAAAAAAGGGTGAAGAAATTAAAAGCAGCCCAACTTTCTGAATCTCAAGAAAAGACTGGAATTCAGGTTGGCCATTCCTCCTCCAACAAGGAGCAGTTCGCAGGAGAAATGCCATCACGGATCTGCGAGGCTTGGACTCTTGCCTGCCGGACAAGGGGCCGAGGTCCAGGACCTGGCTCTGGCAGGACTTCTCTGGTGAGTCAGTTCCTGACCCCCAAAACGGGGCTGATGATACAAAGCTAACCTTCTTCCAGGCGTTGCCTGCCTTGTCNACATGATGTGTTAGCAAATGCTTGTTGGACCTCACTCTCATAACCACCATTGTCTATCATTGCCCAGCTCCTCCTAATTTTCAATAATATCTACTACAGATGAAAGGCCAGTAGCAACACGCAGCTTTTGGCTGCACGTGAAAAAGGGTCAATAAATGCGTCTCCTCTTCTGAATCTGCTGTCCCACCAAGGAAACAGGGTGGGAAAAGAGGTGTGACTGAAAAAGTGAGTTAATTCTTGGGAGAAAATGGAGAAGTCTGTCCAGAGCTATGGTGACAAACACATCACCACAAAGTGGGCTGTAACTTACATGCCTTGCACATTACGAAGTATGGCTTACTGCTTAAATCTCCTGCCCCAGGTGTTCTGCAAGTTCCCTCAGCTCATTAGGAAAGCCTCAGGGCAGAGAGCATGACTTGGTCGTATCGTATATGCCCAGCGCTATAGGGCCCAAATCATGCTGGGGGCTGCTGGGCGCTTCCAGAGCACAAGCAGCACAAAACAGTTGCTACGGGTGTTGCAGAAGGAAAAGGGAGGATAACAGTCAGACAGTCTTCTCCAAAAATACATCAAAAGGCATAGGTTTTAAAAGGGTTTTGATATGTTCGTGTAAATCTAACTTTTATGAATGCAGGTGTTAGAAAACTCTACAGCAATATCAAATTAAAGATATAAATACCTACTGCCTTGTAAAACATGTTCTGTTATAGCTCTCACCCTTTCACATTTAAGACCAATGGCAGGTTTTTTTCTAGGTTTGCTTCTCAGAAAGCCTGCTCCACGTTTTTGATGAGAACTAGTAAATTTAACATTTGGAACTCTTGCTCAAGTGTAGGTTATGTCACAGGGAGAACCCACACGAAATCTGTATCAAGCTCTGCAGCGTCATTTCTGTAGTCAGTTTTGCTATAATAAATGTGATCAGTCAGCTCACCAAACTCTAAGGAAGTAGTAACGTAAGAAGCACGACAAGTGCTTACACCGGCGTAAAAGAACAAGCTTTGCTGAAGCATCAAATCAAACAACAGCTTTTGGCTGAACCTGATTTTGGCCAGGTGCAGATCTTGGATAGGCAGTTCCTTAGAAGACAGAAGCAAGGAAGCACTCAGCTTCTCTATCATCCTGCCTTCCTAACTTTCACTCCTTGGTAATACAGCTCAGCAATTTCTTGCTATTTTGCTTCCCCCTCAAGACACGGCTCCCATCAGTCCCCATCCTGCACCGTAAACTGTGGACGCTCCCGGTTGGGAGAGACCCAGACAGCGATGCTCACAGCACCTGCTCGCGTGGTCCGAGGTACTGGTGGGCTGCGCTCAATCAGCAGAGCACAAGAGCCTCCAACCGGGCACCAGGGTTGTCACGAGCGCACAGACTCGGACGAGCAAGAGACAAACACCCAGAAGATGAACCAAGGGCAACAGGACACCCGTGATGTGCCAAGGCAGCCTGGGTCTTCTNGGATTATAAAATGTCCTCAGTTGCATATATATATATATATATGCTTTTTCTCCCTACCTGCTATAAGCCACAAATATCCAAAAATCCCTCTTTCTGTCCAGCCATCCAGCCCTAGACACCTTTCTTATCTGTGAGTCTACCTCTTGAAGTACCCACCCATTACCTGACGGTCATTTCAAGAAGTCTCTCTCCTCCCGCTTCGAGGATTTCCTTACGGTTCATGTTACTCTCTATTTTCATTTGAATACTCCTAAACTTTTGGCAAGAAGAGCCAAAGACTGATGTCACATCGGTTAAAACAATTTCGTATCAACATTCATTTTCAAATCTCCCCTTCTGCTTAACGAGACTGTAATACTTTCAAGATACGATAATACTATACTAAAAACCCTACCACCATCCCTTTTAGCAACAAAATCCTTACGATCTGGGCAATCTCCTTCCAAGTAATGCGGTCAGTGCCAAATAACTAGGTGACCAAAGCATTTATCAAATTCTAGCTGTTCCTTAACTCTCGCCCTACGCCTGCTAAATAAATGCAGGTGATGCTGCATTCCTTGAACAACCAACCTTTGCTTTTCATTAAATGCTCAGCCTTAGTGCACAATTACAATTCCAGAAATGGTACAAAACACGATCATTTGTAGGAATCAAAAGCATCCAAAATTCAAGCTAGTTTGAACTGTCATAAAAACACCATCCAGTCAAACATGCCAGGTGCCTTTATGAAAAACAAGCAACAAAGCCCAAAAGCAGAGGCAAGCATTCTGCTTTTCTGTTACACCCCGGTATTCAGGATGCAGCTTGGGATGGAGGGGCATGTCCCTCCCTGGACAAGAGGAATGGATGCTTCATCTGTTGGCTCCAAGCAAACGCTACTGATGTATAACAAGCCATGCACCTGACTTTCAACAGAGCTGCTATGAAGTTACAGTTAAAAAGAGACTTTTTGAGCAAATGACTCCACATCTGACACAACTCCTCTGTAAAGGGCAATGCACGCACACACACACAATTCACACCACTTACTGGTGTGGGAAAATCGCTTACCTGTGACAATAGGATATGACTGAGGCCCAGGAACGCTCGCTCCCAAATCAGCAGAAGTAGGGCTGGTTATATTGGCCTTCATGTCATCTAATCCACCAGCTAATGATGCCATGGCTGAGTATTCAGTTGCCTGGAAAAAGAAACAAAAGGCATTTTAGCGATAATCAATTTACTATTCAAGAGCTTTTGCCTGTATGACAAAAAGTAGATGCAACACAGAACTCAAAAGTCCTTTGTTCAGTCAGTGTTAAAGGCAATACCCATTCACATGGGGCTGTTAAGCATTCAAAATGCTCAATAAGCAAGTCTGTGCTTATCACTGATGTTCTCGGAGAACACCAAAATGGGCTTTCTTTATAAAACCAAAGCCAAACTCATCAGTATGTAACAAGGCTTGCCTTAAAGAGGAAGGTTTATAGAGTAACTGGGGGCCTAACTGCTGAGTGCAAGCTACTTGCTTGTTAGAGAAAAATGTTCATGCCAGTTAACCTGAACTCTCCTTATTTCAGTGGTGGCACTTGAAGAGACACGCACTAATGGGCAGGTGGTAACGGGGTGTCCCGTTTCCCCCCTTTTCTTGGAAATGCTGCATTTCCTCATCATCTCACAAGAAATAAAGTGCACGTAAATAAAAGTGTTTGTCTAATGGACGGATTTGCAGCCAACCGTTTCTAAATCCAAATTATTTCAAAATAAATCACCTGACTGTTGTAAGGATGCTCTCTCTCATCTCACGGGAATTTTTTAATCTCATTAGCCAAAGCTACAGTAAATGAGCACAGGTCCTCAGAAATCAGATTGTTTCTGTCCTATAACCCTGCAAAAGTCCATGTAGATATGGCAATCTACAGCAGGTAAGGCCAATCCATACATCCAGAAGGACTTCCATGTACATAAGCAGAAAGCTTATCTTCATTCGCCTTTTTCCATGATTTCTTATTGTCAGGATCACTCACACAAAACTGGGAAGTTTCCTTGCAGAGTTCTCCTTTCCCTGTTGCTATTTGCACTTTAAGTTTTAATCCCTTATTTGTGAGGTCGTAATCATGCCCGTAACAACTGGAGGATGATGACTTCAAGTGAAGAACAGCAATAGGAACAGATAAACTGAACGACGACGACTTCGAGGCTGGTCCCCGCTCTATTTCTGCAGACTAAGTCAATGCAGAAGCTGTGCAGAGCTGAAGCAACACAGGGCAACCCAGGACCCCGAGATTTTTTTGAGTGACCAGATCAAAAAGTTAACTTTTTGTTTTTATGGAAACAAAAGCTGATCTGAGTGAACACGTCTTTCTCCCTCTTGCAAGTTCCCCGAAGGTGTCCGAGAACCCGGCACACAATCTGGTATTTGCCACGAGCTCAGCACTTTGGGTCAGATGTATCTGTCTGTGTCTCTGTTGCTCAGTTCTCACTCAAACAGAAGTTAATTTACATGGATAACCCCATATTAGCAGGTCTGTGTTAATACATGTGTTTCTTCTGAGGATGCAGTCTGCATGAGGCACGAGTACACCCTGTCATCTTGAAGGACCTCCCATACAAACCTCTTGCAGATGAGCATGCCAAATACATTTTGCCAGTGACCAGCTGCTGGCCACCCTGTCCTTTCACCCGGCCCATGGATCAGCACTACAGGGTCCTCTGGATGGAAGGCTTCTCAGCAATGACCCCCCTCCTATGCTCCTCCCTAACCTTTGCATTAAACTTGTCCCATTCCTCAGCCCTTTCAGCTTATTCCTCCTCTGAAACCCTCCGTGCCCTCACGTTTCCTTTGCCTTCGCGCACCCAGCCCCTTTCTTCTACCACCACTGCCTCAAAGACGCACACGCCCGCACCTCCGCTTCAGCCCCACTTCTGCACCCTGGGGAGGACAGCCCCTGGAGCATCCCTGCTCTGTGGAGGATGCCAGTGACGGTCCCAGCCCTTCTCCTTCCTACAAGTGCAACCAAAGCTCCTTCTTCTCATTCCACACCCTACCCAGGTGTGTTTTTCAGCCTTTCCACACTACTCCATGCTGTCCTACGTCTGCAACCCCACCTTCCCCCTGCACTGGGTACGTGCACATGTGGCAGCACCGCTGGGTTTTTTTGCTCCCCAAAGCCCTGATCTGACAAGACACCGGAGGAACAACAGCATGGCTGCAGCCCCGCAGACACATCCTGGGCAGCTGGTGATGCACGAGTGGTATGGGACGGGCTGGCAGCGCAGCAGAGGAAAACGCTGTCCTTGTGCACTGCTGTCTGGTATTTCTGACGTCTGGAGAAGAGCACACACCAATCCCTGGGGAAGGACACCTTATTTCACCCCTGCTGCTCTAAGCAAGCTGTAACCAAACCGTACCCAGGCTAGAAAATCTCTTTGTATCTTTGCGCAGCACGCTGATCCACCACTCCCCACGGGCAGGGTGTGAACACGGCTTCCAGCTTACAAAGGGGGAGCTGGCCACCGGTAGTTTGGGAGGAAGCATCCAGCTGTGCCACAGGCTGGGTCACATGTGGGGCTGGGGCAGGGGGTACACATCCAAACCCCACAGCCCAAAGTGGCTTTTGGGGCTGCCGCTTCTCGCACAAACCCAACCGGGACCAGTCCAAGCCCCCGCCTGCAAACCCCAGACACGGGACTCTGGAGCAGGCTGCAGATGTCGAAACCCCGCAGCTTGCTTCCCTTCTGGGGTCCGAGGACCTGACACAGGAGGAAGCAGGACCAGGTCTCACCTCTTAACTGTAACAATCTGGAAGCACCACGTCAACGAACCGCAAGCTTGGCCCTTCAAGCTCAGAGGGATTGACCAGTTTCAGTGTCAGAAGCAACCAGTTATCAGGGTGTAGCACACCTCACCAGGGGCCAGGACGGTGGTACCCCGTGCTCATCCATGTCACCCCACCATGCGGAGATGGAGTCACGCGCAGGAGCATGGCCCTCCTCCTGTGGGCAGCGCTGCCCCGTCTCACCACAGCCCCAAACCGCGGGGCCACTTTTGCAGACCACAGGGACTGGAAGCGTTACGGCTGCCCAGCACGGTCTGGAGGGAGAGCCCACGGCCGGGCAGCACTGCTGCAGGGCTCCAGGAGGAGGCAAGACAAGTGGAGGTTTGGGGTCCCTCCCTGCTTTCGGTCCCGGTGGCTTGCTGCAGGCAGGAGCTACACCGCTTTTGCGACGGCCCAGCAACTTTTCCCAGAGGTTAGAATAGTGGGATTTTCCAGCTGCTTCCCTGTTCCCATGGCAAAACTGTGCCCACATCTCCCCTCAGAGCCACCGGGGATCAGCCACCAGCAGCAGCACCAACCATGCACCGACCACTGTCGCTGCTCCCGGCACCCAGGCGGACCGAGCCCGGGCTGAGGGGCAGCCCCGGCAGCTGCCGACCTCCCACCTCATTGCACGGTCCCAGTGGAGGAGTGAGCCCCCCTGTCACACCTGTCTCTGTGGTCACAGCTCCCACCGCAAAGCAGTGGGGACACCGCCAGGGCCAGCACCGGGCTGGTGCAGTGGCTGTGAAATATCACGCAGCCGAGAGCTGTGGGCAGAGAAGGAAGCAATACCACTGCGAATGGTGGCCGTCGCCGCCCTGCTGCAAGATGCTGCAGGGAGGTGATGGTCAGAAGAAGGTATCTTCCGGCCCCCAAGGAGCAGGGAGCCAGGGATGTGGAGCCAAAGAGCCTCCACCCCCGAACAGACCGGCAGGCACTGTCTGCAGCCCTCCTCACCCCCATGCAGGGGCCGGGGGATCACAGCACCCCCTGAAGAAGCAGCAAGCCTTGCTGGCGCTGAGGGTTTGCAGCACCAGGCGTTCACCTGCTCGCGAGGGGCACAGCGGCATCCCGTCTTCCCGCTCCCCCCACGCAGAGCCTGTCCTTCCAGACGCCCCATCCAGAGAGGAGAGGAAACCCTGGGGGGAGGCAGCGCTCGTGAAGCAGTCCCTCACCTCGCGGCCCCATCGAGACCCTCCTGCTGACCCTCCCCAGGAGCCTCTCTAGCTGCTCGGGGGGCAGCAGAAGGGGGTCTCAGATTAGGCTCCTCCACCGGCAAGCCAGCGCTGCCACCAGTGAGGAGTAGCCCAAGATGTCCAAGCACGGCCAGGGGTCCCTCCCTGCGCAGCGGGAAGCCCGACCTGCTGCTCAGTAGGTGAAAAAGCAAGGGTCGGGTGTTCAGTACCCTAGAAATTACCTGAAAAATGACTGTCTGCGGTTGTACCACGCACTGTCTCATCAGCATGGAGCACCACTGCCATAGCATGGAGGAGAGAAAACACAGACACGTGAAACGAGGAATATATAAAAGGAGAGACCGAGAAGGACAAACTGAAAGTAGGGGCCAGACGGGGTCTTGTGTGCTCCGCCTGCCCCATCCCGCTCAGCTCAGGCAGACGGGACCTGGGCGCCTGGCAGGGGGCTGGGGCTGGGCCCCCCCAGCAGGCACAGACCCTGGCAGGGGAGCAGCTGGGGTGAGGAGGAAAGGGGTGGTCTCTGTGCGCCCATGGGCAGCAGCACACCCCCTGTGACGGGTAGCGGGGTCTGCACGGTCCTTGCCCTGCCAGCCTTCGCTGCAGAGTGCAAATGGGAAGGTTTCTGTGCTGGGAGAAGTTTCACATCCACCTCCACTGCAAAAGCTTTATTTCTAAATATTACCCCCCAGGGTGGGGGAAGTGATGGGCAGATGGAGGGAAAAGGGGTGCAGGAGTGTTTCAGTACCGTTTCCAAACAATTTATGTAGCACGGCAGGAGGCAGGCTCTGCCGTCTCCTGCTGCACTACAGTGAAGTGGCGAGACAGCCCATCACCAGCTTAACCCTGCGCTTTTCCTGGCAAAGATTCCTGAACATAATCCACCTAAAGGTCCACCCACCATACACATACAGCAATTTTCTCTTTGAGATATACCTGGAATTTTATCTCAAGGTGGCAGGCAAAGATGGACGCACAGTGGGGAACAAGACCGTTCCCTAAAACAGCCTGATTCTGGGATGCCAGCGTGGGAAACTCAGGGAGGTCCTACAGGGTGGGATGAGCCCTGCGGCAGCGCTGCGACCCGGCCAACATGAGACAACTGCATTCCCCTCCTGCCCCGTCCCTTTTGCGGGGCGCAGACACCGCACCCCTCTCAAGAGACTGCAGCAAGCAAAGACAGAAAAGAGGCGTCTGCTGCGTGGGGCAAGCGGCTACTGAAAGGAGCCAGCTGGTGCCCACTAGGACTCGCACGTGTTGCTTTTTGCATCTGCTCAGTTTTCCAAATCGCACCTGCAAAACACCAGGCAGGCATGAAGCAACGCCTCTGGTGCCCTCCTGCTGCTGACACGGCCACCCCCGGACCCACGGTGCTGCTCGGAACGCAGCCGCGTCCGCAGCGCAACAGGGGCTCGGACCATCAGAGCAACGTGCCAGCCTGGGGCTTCAGGACTTGGTCTGCTCCGGCACGGACCATGCGCGCTGCCTTGCCTTCCAACAGACACGGTGCACAGAGCGCCTTCGCGGCTGAAAACAACGCTTCTCCTTTTAAGCCAGACAGACATTAATCTGAGGTCTCCAAAAGGCGCAGTGTTGTCTCCCAGGTCACAACCACCAAACCCCCTGCTCGCCCCTCACGGCAGCAGCAAGCCAGAGCTCATGCTTAGTATCTCCAAGTCATCGCATCATAATACTTTAAAATTAATAAATAAAGGCAGAAGTGGCGCACACCAGGCAGGCTGTCCACAGAAACCCCCACCTCAGCCTGACAAAGGGAAGAAATTTGTAACATTAGATATGGTTCGGAGAGCTTAATCCAAAGCAGCCCTAATTAATCTCCCCAGGCTTTCAGAAACCCAGTGCCACTCGCAGCTGCACGGGCATCGGTGCTGCTCTGCCTGAGATTTTATGGGAATGGAAAATCCATCCTAACACCCTCCTCCTCAGCCGCCTCGGATCTAGACAGGAAAGGCATCCGAACACCTATATATCAAAGCCTTGCCGCTGCCGCCCGCCAGCCACCCCTCCATTTCATAATTTACATCACATTCCCTGCGCTACCCACTGCGGCCACTGAAACCAATTCTGCTTTGGAGTAAAAGCTATTGCCACAGCTAATTGGGGCCAAACCCCAGTTTCTCTTTGTTTTCAGCAACATTGGGCTCTTTGCTGTCTCACAGGGCGTGGAAGTTTGATTTCAGTGGTACAACCTTTTTCCCTCCATTTAAATTGAATATTTCTGAATCTCCCTTTCACAAAACATATATGTTTTTAAAAAATTAACAGCTGTGCTTCATTTTAGCCCAAATCCAATTAGGAGTGTGCACATCCCCAGAGGTTTCTCTGAAGATAGTGGGAATTAGCTACTGCACCCTGCCATGAACACATTTACCCTCATACGTCAGAATAACTGACCTGTTTTTGACCCAATCTTCAGACTATCTGCATGTGGGAAACGACATGCTACGTTTTACATTTCCACAGAGCAATCCATAAGCGGACACAGCCGTTCTCAGATTTTCTGAAGGGACCCCCAAATCCAATCTAAATGCCTAGAATTTACCTGTTGTTTTTCTTTTATACATATAAATAGCTGCATTTCCATTTGCTCTTTGTTTCTCATTTTCATTTTGTTCTAATATCTGCATGTAAATGTCTGAAAATAGCATCTGTAATTGAAGATTATGAAGTATAGCCAGCTCCTGACAGGCTGCTAAGGAAGATGGATTATCCTCATTTTTCTGTAAATTTTGTCAATTTTGGAATTCATAAGCTATCAACACTGATCAAAATGTGACCGCACAGCTGTGTCAAAGCGGACGGCGCGGTGGCGGCGCGGCTGCCGAGGAGGACGGCTCTCCCCAGCCGCCCAGCCCGGGGCACGCGCTGCGGGAATCCTTCCCGGCTGNGCAAATTCTCTGGTGCGCCGATTCACATCACAAAGCGCAATTTATTGCATGTTCTCCCTTTTTATTTATCCCTAAGTAGTAAACACGATTTCCATTCAGGGGGTTCGTTATGTTCCACTCCTACCAGACAATCACAGCACACTTGAGGCAATTGTTTAGCCTCTTCCTCTCAATTTTCCCATTACTGGGAGTAAGTACTGTTGGGACTCTTTAATAGCCCGACTGCAGCCCATATCAATAACAGATGAGGTTTAATCGTCCAACACAAAAATTATTTAGGCTCAGTAAGGACATTCAATGTCATTTGCATAATGGCATTTCCATCCTGAGCACCTAACCCATCGCGCATAAACAAGGCCCTGGGACCATAAATAATAATAAATCATGACGTCCACGCTCCTCTTGCTGTAATAGGAGCCTCTCTTTGTAGAAATTATTTCAGCAGGAAATGGGCACTGTAATTTTAAAGACATGTGGCACTGCACAGGCCAGTAAATCACATCCGTGTGCACACGCACGCACACGCACGCTCCAGCGAGGCTGCCCGTGGTGAACAACAAAACCCCACGAAACAGCAGCACAGAAAACAGCCCACGCTTGCTGCTGAAATCGTCCCCTTTTTTATTATTATTGTTATTATTTCTTAGTCAGAGATAGCAGACTAAATAACAGCAAGGTCTGAATAGTGTGCGTGCGGATGATGGACCCATAAGTCTGCCAACCCCCCACCCGGCCGTCCCTGGCACTCGCAGTCCTTTAACCTCTCCTGGAAGGTCTGGTGGGAAGAAAGCGAAGACCTGCAGACACTTGCAGGTGTTTTCCAACCAAGCTTTTCGCCAGCCGCTGCAATCCCTGTCGCCTGGCTGGGGCAGGGGAGGCCAGCAGACTCTCCCTCTGCTTTGGAAGCAGAAGCCTCCATAGAAAATCATGGTAAGGCCAGCCCCAGGGAAGTAAATGGACACATACAACCCGGTGAGCTAAGGTGGCTTTCCACTTTTCAGCCTCATCAGGCCAGTAACAAGCGCCTGGATGAACAGCGGCAGCACAGCGGTGGTGAGAGCCGACCTCTGCTTTTGCCAGGATTGGCAAGTTTCATCATCACACATTTATCCCCAACAGCTCCTTCCTCTCTCAGTATAATTACTGCTCTGTTTTCTCCAGGACACAAAAGGAAACGACGCCTCACCCCAGCTCCCACCCGCCTTCGTCAGCACTGCCCAGGCTCCAGGGTCCCCTGCACGGGCTCTTCCCTGCCGTCTCCACGCCAGAACCTCCCAGTTCAGTTTACTGAGGAACGCAGAAATGGCACAACGAATTTTGCAGGAGCCTCCTCCCAGTGCCGGTTTTGCACGCCCGTCCTGACTGCTGCACCACAGCCGGCCGCGCAGGAGCCTCCTCCCTGAAACAGCATCTCCCCTGGCCCCCTCCAGCTTCTCCTCCCCCAGCCCTCCTCCTCCTTCTCCTCCTCCCCCCGGGGCAGCCCCTCGCTTGCTCCTCTCCACCCGTTCCTGCGGATTCGCGCAGGGTGTTTCTCCTCTTCGGGCTTCGGGACAAGGCGCTGGAGACTGGGGCAGGACAACATCACCCACCTCAGAGACACCCACTTCCACACTGAAACACCCCATCCACCCTGCCCGCCCACGGGGCAGGGAAACGGGCTCCTCGGCTTCAGAAAAAACACCTAGAAACACCAGAAATTGTCTGCGCACAGGTATAGAAAACGAAGCAAAACAGAGGCAGGCTGACCAACGACTGTGGTACCGATAGGGTACCTATAGGGTGCTGGTTCCAAGTAAAGAGACTCTGCCTGGTGACACCCACAGCCTGCTGCTGCTGGCGGGTCTGCGCCTCCTCGCTATCATGAAAGGCTCCAGCGAGGGACCTTCTAGGCGGAAAAATCATCAAAGATGGCAGGTTTCAGTGAAACATTTCAGTTTTTATCCAAACATTCTCTGTTGGAAAGACAGGTTCAGCCAGACACGCTGCTGTTGTAATAACAATCATTTTGCTACGAAAACGTCAGCTGTGCTGGGGACGCCCAGGCCCTGCACACGCAGTAAAAACATCACGACGAGAAAACAGTGTCAGACAACCAGAAGGGAACACACTGCTGGTGTGACCCGAGCATCAGCCCCACCCCGACGGCCACCCCGATTCTTACGCCAGAAGCGTATTTGGGGTCGTATTTTCAAACTTTTCTCTACGGTCACAAGAACCAGAGAGCAACCGTTTGCCTGAACAGACACAGACGTGAGGTCTGTGCCTTCAGCAAAAACTCCCACAGGTGCGAAGCCTCACAACTTGGCAATGCCTGAAAACCACTCACCAGGCACATAACCTGACGACAATTTCTTGTGTACCTTGATTTTATTTGTTACTTAATCGTGTGTTTTAATTATTTAGAGAGGTCCTAATAACTGGCCAAACTACTCTTAGCCAAACACAGCATCTGACGAGTGCAGTATCTCTGCCTGGCTCCACTCTGCAGCTCCCATTTCGGAAAGGCACCCGCTGCCTCCAGCACCTCGCTCTCCCCCAGCCATCCGGGTACGTCTCTGAACATGACTTGTCTGGACTCACTCAGACCTCAGGTCAGCTCTGAGCCTGGAGGGGATCTTGTACAGCACGGAGAATGAGCAGAGGAAACCCCTGCCTCTCCGACGTTGCCCTTATTCAATTATTTTTTCAAGGTGAGAGGAGCAGGGCTGAAACCATCCCCCGACATGTTAAGCTGCTCTCTTACTGTAAGAGTTTCCTTCCTTTCAGATTTAATTATTTTTTTCATTTCAGCAAATTCTGCTGCCACCAGATTTTTAAGCAGCCACTATTCATATGAGCAGAGAGGAATTTTGAAACTAGCCCTTTTTCCTGGAAGTGGCTTAGCTCCACAATTGCTTTTTGTCATCATACAACCACTTCTGTAGGTTGTTTCATTCAATCCCTTCCTAAACAAACGGCAACCCAGAACTATGGCATTCTTCTGAAAACCCAGCACCTGCACTGAGCAAGTTGCTGAGGCTCCTGGGCGCTTCATCCCAGGCAGGTCTCCGTCTCATCCTCACTCTGTGAACCAGGTGCTGCTCCCCCACCCCAACCACGCTTTTCACATTTTCCATTGCAACTGTACAAAAGTTTCCCTAAGTCACATCTCAACAGTTGGAATGAACAGCAGGTAGCTGGACATCAAGGTCGTGGGATAATCCAGGCTGGAAGGAAGCTCCAGAGGTCCCTCAAAGCAGGGTCAGCTATGGAGCCAGGCCAGGTCGCTCAGGGCTTTATCCAGCTGGGTCTTGAAAACCCCCATGGATGGAGACTGCACAACTTCTGAGGGCAACCTCTGCCCTGCCTGACTGTCCTCGCAGGGAGGAAGTGCTCCCTTGGACCCTGCAGAGCCTCTCCTGCGTCCGCTCATGCCCCTCTCTCTTGTACGCCCACCGTGCAACACCGTGAAGAGTTTGGCTCCTTCTAAGATGCTTTAGCACATCGAGATCTCCAGGTATTCACTAGCTGTGTAGGGAGCATACGTTGAGAAACCCATCCTTTGTTGATTAAAGCGACGGACAGATTTAGAGAAAGCCTACAGAATGTCAAACAGCAGTGATTTCCAAACTAAAGGGTGGAAGTTGTGTTTGAAACTATTCAAAGCCTGCGGGATCCATTTACCAGGGACTAAGAAGAGAAGTCTTGTTCCATTCTTCAAACAAGAAGAATGCAAGCCCTTCCCCTCAAATATAATGTGAGCAGGCCAGGCATTAAATAAATCAACGGGCAAGTGTGTCTACTCGCAGATTTGTCTCTCCCTCTCTTGCAGGGCTAACACAGACATAAGGAGGTCGGTCAATGTTGCTATGACATAACTTTGGCCAACTAGTGCCATTACACGACATTGTCTTTTTCCACAGAGAAAACCAGCTTCAGAACTCCAGATCTGTTTTCCTATGCAAGTGGAGCATCACATACATACACAGGGTAAAGTGCATGGATGACTCCCCTATTATTTTTCGAAGGGACAAAGACTACACGAACAATTACAATTCTACTCATCTTACTCGTATATTACGCTTTGATGTGATATTGAAAATCTGACGGGTGGCCAGTAAATCACTGCTCTCTTTCGGCTCTCGGGCAGAGTCTGCTGTTCGACTGGCTACTGTCTGTGACTTCTTCTGTAATGACAGCCTTTCCATTAGCTGCCTGCTGGTGACATGAAACTTGGAAGGAAGACTCCACTGAAGACAAAGATGTGGGTTTTTATTTAAAACTTGCTGATGTGATAGACTCGGTATATCTCTCTAAACTGAAAAAAATTAGCTATTTATCACAAAACGCATGATGAACAAAGAGAAACAATTACTACAAATACAAGCCAGCTCCCAAATTGCAAGGAAATGCGGACACTTCTGGCAAGATAACAACAAAGCTCTTCTTAAATTTCCCATCTCTGTAACACACTTATGGAAGACGTGGCGAGTCTCCTGGAGGAGATCACCCGCTGCCTTTGCAGGACTTAGTGTTTCATTGTCGTCACTAAGCTCCGGGTGTAAAGCTGGTGTGAAGTGCTGAGATGAAACTTGGTGACTGGCAAAGCATCCCCTGCCGGCGTTACCCAACAGAAACAGTGCTAAGGTTGCGATTTCCAAACGCTGTTTTCCCAGACCCTTGAGGAAAAAGCACACCACGCTCCTCCTTGAGGGCACTTCAGTCCCTGAAGAGCCCCCAGCCGTGCATGAACGTGCATGAACGCTGCGGAGCTGCTCTGCCATCGCAGGCGCTGGGCCTCGGCACCCACAGGCTCAGCCGCGTGTGTGTGCCGGAGCACTGGGAGTGTCGCTGGGACGCCGGGGCCAGCAGCCAATGACAAACTGGCCACGGTGCCCTCGGCGCTGCCGGCTGAGCCACACATCACCGACAACCGCTCCGCATGAGCCTGTGCGCAACCTGGGGAGCCTGCCTGGGGCAAAAAACATCCCCCACTGCATCCATACAGAGCAAAAAAGGAAAGAGACAAAGGCAAAGGAGATGTCAGAGCTCCAGACACAGCAAGGCTGGCCCTTCCTTTAACTCGGGAATTTGTATTTTCACTTACAGTCATATCTGAGAGCAGTCAGGAGGAAAAAAGGAGCCGTTAAAAACCAGGAATGCACTGCAGTTCCTGAAGGCATTGCCTACCTTGGTGTTTTGGGATTCCCCCTCCCTGCTGGGGCAAGGCGAGCAGGCGACAAGGACTCCTCCAGGTAGGAGACGGACCCATGCTCTGCCCCCCAGAACCAGATGTCGTCCCCAGGCAAAGCCATGCCAGCCGGGGGACAACGCCCCAGCAAGCCAGATGCAGCAGACTCGGAGGGCAGCAGCAGCAGCATAAACCCAGGCCATCGCTGGGGCTTCTCCAACAAAATAACAGGCACTGCGAGAGCTCTAGTCTTTCAAACACACCCTGAAATCCCTGAGACTCAGGCACTGCTGCTCTCCCCCAGCTTGGTTTCATTGCACTGATTTGGCCACACACTGCTGGGAGGAGAGGGAAGAACCAGGCATAGTCCAGTGGCTCTTTTTATTCGCTTTTTGTTCTGTTTCTTCAGGCTCTGACTCACCACAGCCTGGCTGAGACAGAGAGACCCAGAAGGACAAGAAACAGCCTGTGGGTTTCCTTACACGACAACCAGTAACGCTACACTTAGCCAGCACACCAGGGTCAGTGCAGTGAAACCCCGGCTCCGTCCTCCAGCAGCAGCTTCTCTTTGGCAGGGCAGCGCTGCCGGGGCATTGCACGCTGGGCACTGCAGACCCCTGGAAACGCTGCCTATCGTCTCTTGGAAAATTTTGCAGCAAAAATCCTGACCCCAGGCTGTCCATCACTTCCAGACAAAGTGGGAAAACCGGTCACCACCCACTCCCCATGGGGAGGGACCCACAGGAAGGGGCACCAAGCTCAGGCTGGGGCACGGGGTATCCCCGGGTCTGCCTGGACGCGAGAGCAGGCACCCCTTGGGTTATCCCACCTGCGTTTCTTCCCATCTCTTTTGCTTACTCCAAGACTGGATGTTTCAATTCCAGCCCCTGCTCAGACAGACGCCCCCGGGTGTCCATGCAAGCTGCAGGGTGCTCTTTGCAAAGTTGATGCTGATGCAGAGAGACGTTAGCAGGATACACGGCTCCTGTCATGGTGCCTCCCCAGAAAATTCCCCACCACCACAGCTCCACCATCACACAAAATACCAGGTGTCGTACAACACAGTGTGACTGTGACTGACCAACACGACATGTCACAACAAAGCGGCACACGCGGGGAATTTTGTGCAGTCTTCAGAAGCTCATGCACAAAAAAAGGCCTGTAAGGAAGGGCAGAGAGGTGAGGATGCGAACGGGAGGTGTTGGCCCAAGGAGCTGTGCTTTCTGCTGCTATCCTAAAAGAAAAAGGCTTTCTACTCATAAAAGTTGATTTTCAGCAGGAAGAAACATCATGGCAGGTTTCTCTTCTCCTTCTTGACCCTAAAACAGAGCAGAGCCAAAAGAGAAGGTGGTGCATCCCCTTCCCCAGCAGCACGATGGAAGGATGGAGGGCTCAGCCATGAGACTCTGTCCTGAGGAGGCTTCAGCCTCTCTGCGGCACCACGGAGAAGTCACTGCATACGGCTGCTCTCTCTTGATCTGCACTGCAGGTGAAACTGTTTTCCTCTCCCCAGCCATTACTCGTCTTCATCTGTAGAGCAAGACCTTCAGGGACATCGCTCTCCTCTAGATAGCCACTGCACAAAGCTCTTAGCCCTGCGCTGCCTGTTGGGTCCTCCCAGTACCACTGTAATGCAAATAAGCAATAATCATGGCGATGGTGAACAGGAATAGGGATCCTACCCAAAGTCTCACGTACTGAAGGCTCAGCCTCCAGAAGCCAAGGGTGGTTCAGAGCTCTGGCCTCCCTGGAGCACCCAGGGGATCTGGCGGATGGAGGAGCTCTACCCGACTCCTCTGCAGAATAAACCTGTTATTTTGCCAGGAGCTGATGGCTCCCCATGAACCGGAGGCCGTGCTTAGCAGCATCGTCTCAGGGCTTGAAGGGCTTTGTGCACAGAGCAGCTCTTGAACAGCCACCTCAGGCAGGGAAAATGGGGGTAAGCGCAACTGCCGTCTCCAAAGAGCTGCTGCTCCTTCTCAGTGAAACGCCCCGGGCTACAGCTGAGCGCTGGTCCTCTGCAGTCTTTTCCTAACCTCTTTAAATTTTGCTGTTATTTAAAGGTACTACTCAGCAAGAAAAAATATTACCAGCCTGAGATCTCCTTCTGAGTAGCCTCTGACTCCCTCAAAGGACAATCTCCCTGCCTCTGCCTGTGTAATTTACCAGTCGGCAGAGGTGGGCAGCACAAGGAGCGAGTACCTCTCCGCAGCACACATGTGCTCCCTGGGATGCAAGCACCCCGATCCTACACCACGCGAGCACCCTGCCGCGGCTTATCTTGCGGATCAGCAGCAAAGTCCCACACTTGGGGAATCAACAGAACAACTGCCGCAAAGGGCGAGCGCCATATCCCACCGAGTGGGAAAAGTACAGCAGGGTCACCCCGGAGGGGGAGAGCACCGGAATCCCCTCCAGCCCCCAGCAGGCTCCGTCTCCTACACCCGCACACGGGGGCACCGCACCCCGCTCCCACCCGAGCACAGCAAAGGCAGACGGGCAGGCGGCGAGCGGCTGAGCCGCGGCTGCCCCAGCCCACGTTGTGCCCGGGAGGGGACGCGTTCCCTTACGGGTGGTGGGGGAAGGAGGGAGCTCTGCACAGCTTAACCCCCCACAGCCCCCGCACGGGGCGGGGGTCACGGGCGCCCACAGTGCTCCCAGCTGCCGTCCCTCCGCCACCCTGCCCGCCCAGACCCCGCGCCCTTTCCATTCGGTAGGGGTATTGATCTGCTGGCAGCAATGGGCTGGATAATTAGCCAGGAATTAGGGTTTCTATTACAGCCAGGAGGCTGCCCCAGCTGATTTATCACCTGAATAATTTACTGTGATTGAAAGGAAATTAAAATGAACTCCATTTGACAACTGTGCGCTTTTATGGGCTTTAGTGAAGACTCAAAAGCCAAATTAATAGCCTGGTGTTGTTTAATAGTCTACTGAGAGTAAATACGGGAAGGTTTTTCCTCTCCTGATGTGCTCTCTTAGGCTGGATTTTAGAGTTGTTTTTTTTTCCCCTCCCACCAATAAAGTCACAGACTGGATCAGAGGAGGTTTCAGCTGGAAGAGGCGCAGATGTAAAAACCACAGAACCGCCCTTGCTCCCTGCTCCTCTCCGCACTGCCGACGCTTGCCCTCACCTGCCCATTTCTGCAGGCAGAGGGGCTCACGGTGTCGGCAAAATGGGGGCAAGCAGGCAGCACCCTCCGGCTGCCCCCGGCCAGCACCGGCCCTAGCACCGGCAGCCGGGGCAGCCCATCCGGCTGCCAACCCTGGCCAACCTCCACTGGCGCGGGATGCGGGACTGGCTGCCGGCATGGGGGTAATGCAGCCGCCCGCAAACTCGTCCCACGCCCTGCAACCCCCGACCGCCACGTCCACCCACCACCACTGCAGCGGAGCCAAGGGTACATTCTGATGGGTGCAGGGTGCTGAGCCCAGCACAGGCATGCCTTCCTGCCCAGCTGCCTGCCAGACTCCTGCCTGCACAAGAGGAACTGTCTGCAAAGCTGGCACATCGATGCTGAACTCCACTTTTCTTTTTCCTTTGTCTTCTTTCTTTTTTTTTTTCCAGTTTTAGCATTTGTGTCCATTTGTTGAGCCGTGTTCTGTTGTCTTGTTTTCCTTTTTAACTTGCTCTTCATTTACGACACGCTGTCACACAAGCCATGGGTAAGAGCTTGCATTTACATGCTCAAATCGTTTCTGCAGGTGGCAGATCAAGAAAAGATTTGACTCTGGACATTCAAATATAGCTACGAGTT
Organism: Fregata magnificens; assembly: GCA_013389945.1. NCBI lineage: Eukaryota > Metazoa > Chordata > Aves > Suliformes > Fregatidae > Fregata > Fregata magnificens. The sequence continues at coordinate 162,379 of WAAD01003094.1, forward strand.
AGTGCCGTAATTTTCAGTGTTACTGGACAACATAAAAGTTTTGGGAAGATACAAGCAAATATTAGCTCTGCATTTCTCATTGCGAGTCTCAGGGTATTTTAAGAAGATCCTCAGCAGCCACTGTCCACCCAAGGGTACTGTCCCTCAGGAAAAAACACGTTATTCACACAAACAGGAAAATGAGTCACGCTTTCTGGCTTTAACTGACTTTTTCTGACTTTTCTTTTATCTGACATATTTCTGACTTTTCCCTGTTACTCCTAAGATCAAACCCCAACATTGTAAGGAGGACTGTACCTCTCCACGCTGTCAGGAGCTGCATTCCTGTGGATGCACCATCCAACACAGCCCCTTGCAGTGAAAAACAAACTTTCACCTTTCCAAGCTGGCAAATACTTGGCCAGATAAAAGTAAAACTTGAAGATTTTCAACAGGACTTACACCCCTCTCTTGGTCAGTTCAGAGAACTCCTTCATCGCAACTCTCTGAAACAGAGGGCAATCGGGTTTTAACTTTGTGCAATTTTTCCAATTTTTTTCAACTTATTGCTGATTTTTTCGGGTTCATTAGTTATCCACATTTCATCTGCCTGTGCTTAACCCCAGATCCAAACTTACCTGCACTGCATGTCATGAATAAATTTATTAGTATACATTTGCCAGGTTACTAGTTTCCGCCTAAGCCCAGAATATCTACATTTTATCCAGAAATGAATCCAAGAACTGATGTTCGGTTTAGTTCTAGCTAAAAGCAATGGGAAAGCACCAGCAAGGGCCTGGGAATTATATGCTATTAGCAGCAAGCAGTTCTCTTCTAAGTCGGTGACCTACATAGTGTTGAATCTGGTCACATCATGTTATGCCTCATTATGGCCCTGATCTAAAGTCTATTGAAGTCAATAGAAATATTCCTCTTGGCTTCAATGAGTATTCGATTGTGAATACTCGATGTGTGAAGCTGAAAATACAAGAGAATCCATTTCTGGTGTGGACAGAAATCCAGCATAGGTAATTCTCTTCTTTACTCTGAGGAAATTAATGCACTGCCTCTCCTGTCGAGCCGATCCTGCTGTATATCCTTCACCCCACAGTTTTACCCTGTAGAGGCATTAATCCCACTCTCACAGCCACCAAAAGCACATCAGTCTGTGAGCCCCAGGCTTGCCCCCTGCACCCGTCCAGCCTCTCGTGCCTGAACCCCCCCGGCTGCCGGCTGTTTCCCGGGTCCTGATCCCCCGGAACATCTCCTGTCCATGCTTTAACTGGCAAATGCATTTAAGTCAATGGTTCACACAAGCGATGCCGCAGGCTCAGCCCAGGGAGCTGGGGAGAGCTCCTCCATCCTTCCGGCTGGAATCGTGGGAAGCCACTGGAGAACAATCAGCCTCACAGCCACGCAGAGGGGTTCGCTGAGTACAGCCAGCACCTCCAGCTCCTCCAGCTGGACTCTCCTAATGGACTAGGCACTGGAAAACTATGCCACTCCGTGTAGCAGCTCTGGGCATAGGAAGGACACGGGATGAGCACCAGTTCTGGAAAAAATCTGAACTGTTGGTGCAGCGACCACGAATGGTGGGGTTTTGCCTGTGTCAGGGGCCAGGTGGGAGTACGGTGGTCTGCCACGGACATAGCTGTACAGGACGACTCCAGGGCAGGCAGGCAAAAGCCGCCCCTTGTGTCCGTACAGCTTTGCTCTGAGGGAAGTCTGGACGTCAGCTGTGCAAGCAATGTGAACGGCCTTCCCCACGGGCAGTGGGACTGCACTGCAGAGCCGACACGGCGGGGAGCAGCAGGGCCCGTCCCCACACACATCAAGTGGCACGGAGAGGAGAACAGGAGCTGCTGCCAATCCAGGAGGCAGACACTGTGAAGGCTTTCCTTCTCCGGGACCAGAGGATTACGTGACATTCAAGCCACGGGCTTTGTCCCGGCCGATGAAAGAGCTGCACGGTGCTGGTGGCCAGCAGCCATGAGCAGAACAGCAGTGCAATGGTGGTGTTGCAAAGACACCGCTACGCGCATTTCAAAATCCGTGCCCAGAAATACATGAAATCAGTTTTCCACGAACATTTGTAGCCAGTGCAAATCGACCACAGGCTGTTTGCAAAAAATGAGCACAAAAGGGCACAAACATGAGGGAAAGGCATTCATTTTGTACATGGATTCATGTTTATAGCAGGTTTCTGTTGGGGAGAGGCAGGCCCGGGTGCTTCTAGAGTACTGACTTCATGCCTTGGTTACTCCCCCATAACATACAGACCCGAGAGGACTCGACTCCGTTTGCACAGCCAACCCTCAGCCTCAGGCTTCCCAGCTCCCAGCTGCTGGACTTCGCCTGCCATTGAACATTTCTTACCCTCTGCATGTGCAGCTATCACGTACCTGTGCTGCAGAGTACACACCTATGCATGCACAGCTGCACCGCCAGGCATTAAGTGGCAAAATGAGGCACGTAATAGGAGATGCCTTACTTCTGCCCCCCGATGCACACAGTCTGACACAGTCTAATTATACGAACCCATGGTGGGATCCCTCCCCTGCCTAGTGCATGCAGTGGGCACTGTTTCTGAACAAAGGACTGTCTGATATTTTATTTTCCTGTCATTGTCCAGCGGTTGCCTTCTCTCTCAGCATTGTATGAGCCCTTCTCCAAAGACAAGTGTTCATTCCCTGTGAGTCTCTCTATAGAAAGCACAGCTTACAGCAGATGTGAAAACTCAGATGATGCTTGTCAAGAGCACAACATGTTTTGAGGTGACAAATAACTTAAGAATCTCCATTTTACACAGGTGAACTGCGGAAAACATTAAAGACGGAAAAGCAAAGGAAATAGACTGGAAGCGCTCAAAGTAAAGGGTTTGGCAGCGGTGAGCAAGCACTCCCACACAGCCCATCAACACGTCTACCTACGTGAGGGGCAATGTACACTTTCCAACAGGCAAGCCCAAATTTTGTCCAGAAAATGCATCTGGAGGACTTTGGGCAGCTGGAGCCAGCCTTCAGCTGGGGACCAAGCATGCTGAGGTTGCAAACGCTTTGCTGTGCAGAAGGGACCTGTCCCCTCACACCACAGCTCACCATGACCAAGGGACTGTTCCCAATGCACAAGCAAGGAGGGAGACTTAGAGAAGAGCCACAAAACAAGGAGAAAAAGGAACTTCCTTGTCTAGAGAATAGCAATTCTTCCAGTAAAATACCTGGAGCCCTCCTCAAGTGAACAGCACAGGGACATCAACAAGTTTCCGTGCCCAAGATTCGTGATATTCAGCTGGCTGCTACTGGACCACGCTTCTAATAAAATAGATAAGCAGTGGGTCAGCAGCTGCTACTGGACTTCTCCCCACATCTCATCTCTATGGGGAGGAGCATCTTTTCCTTATTTTCCTCCACAGAAATAGCTCAGGACTCCACACATCCATTGCCGACTTAGCTCCTAATGCATGGCTCTGGGCTCAGTGGCACTCTGGACAGCCAGATGCCAGAGGCAGGTCTTGGTTTACTACAGCAATCTATTGCAGCGACAGCCCTGGTTCTCCAAGTCACATCATTAATATTCTCAGTATTTTCTTTCTCATTGATTTCTCTGGCCTTACTAATTGATCCAGACAGCTTCTCTGCTTTGGTTAAGTATCATGACAGCTTTGCTTGAGTCGCCAAAGAGGTAAAGCGTGACTGCTTCAGCAAGCAGTGGAGTTCATACTGCATCCTTGTGAACCAGAGCTAATCATACAGATCACATGCGTTCATGTTGGAAGTTCCACTTTACATGCCACCAGAAAGAAGAAGCCAAGCCCAAACAGCCGCGAGCACTTAGCCATGGCCCAGCCGTCCAAGAGCAAATGACAATGCTCCAACCTACATAAAAGCGAACAACTACAAACTCCATTTGTAATTAAACTTAAAAAAAAAATGCCTAGGCAAGGCAGTTCTGCTAAGCACCTTTTGTACATCATATCACATTTCTCAGCGTTTGTTTGACTTCACAGAGCATGCAGAGAGTACCCTGTTAACCAAATTAATAGGGGCATATCTCCAGTCTTAATTCTCCGGCGGCACAGCCATACTAGTCACAGCTGCTTACGTGGACCCAGGAAGATCCTCGCTCCACCAACAGCCGAATATCCCATATTTGACAATCGGGATAACACTTCAGCAATACCCTCATTCAATTCTCCCATTCTTCCTATTAAACCAGCAAAAGTTTATCCCTGCATAAACGTTCAGTGCTGGACTGTCTCCCTTGAGCTAGAGTGACGTGACTCAGAGACTTCAGAACACAGAAACAAAGAAACCATCCTCTTCCATCACCACTCTCTTTGTAATGACTTCTTTGGCATACAAGTTAAAGAGGGACAGATCTAACACCACACAACTTCTGAGTGACCAAGACTGAAAAGGTTGGCTGCAGGAGTGGATCCCGTGCCTGTCCTCTCCAGCATCACTGGTGTTCAGCTGGGACAACCACCATCTAGTGGCACGTGAAGGCCATTTCACCTTCCAGAGACACCGCTTGTTTGGCTTTCCTACTGAGTTTTTAAAAAAATCAAATTGACCCAAGCATCTTCCCCTTCTTTTTCCAGCTTGAGTTCAGACCTGCAGAGTTCCTCAGCAAATACAAACCAGTGAAAACACAAAACCAGCAGAAGCTGGTGAAAAGCACATGGGTCTATGAATGAAATAACTAATGCCAGATGTGAGCTTAAAGGCACGAGAAATTTCTACTCTACTCTGACTTTCAGCATAGGTAAGTAATTTTTCAAAAAATTTATACCAATACATATTCCTTAACAGGACCTACGATGGTAGGAGGCTGCCATGAGATAATCTCCAGTGGCCCTCTGATGTATAGATTCCTCCAAGGTAAATGAGTGGTTGTCTGCAGTTTGAGAAGTCCATCCACCTTGCTAAATAGCAGGTCTGATATTAAGGACACTGGAGATTAATGGCCAAATACATCATTAAGTAGCAAGCTAGACCGATATTGCCGCTGACAGCAGTATATTCATTTCTACCTCCCTCTCAGCAGCTAAATTAAAGGCTGCCGCCCAAGAAGAACACAGAGAGACATAGCTCATCAGTTTTTGCATGTGCTTCTGTATTGCGCCTGCAAAAAATGGAACTTTCCCAAAAAATTAGTGCCAAGTCCTTCTCAAACACACTGCTAATCTGTAGGTGCAACTAATTTACCTTCCCGTACTAATTGGGTGTTTCTCTCAGCAAATGGCCAATTACATGCTTAATAAGCCATTTCTGGATACAAAAATCTAATTTGTGTGCACAATCATGCTAACTATGAACCAAAATTAGGCATTGGGCTTTGCAAGTCTTCTCCTTGTTACCTACATAGCCTGCTTTTGATCTAACAAAAGCATCAGAAGCTGCGATGCTCGTCAAGCACTCATTTAATGTAACTGGCCCAGATCAGGTGTAATTTCATACCCAAACACTTGTTAATGTTTACACAACAAGTGTTTTCCTTCATTTTTTAATACTCAGTCTTTTACGGCTAACATGCACTTCGCTGAAGAGCTGGATACAACACCTGTTTCTCCACAATCTTCTGCTGAGACTCTGAGAAGTGTTTGGCGACGTCCACCAAGCAGACCTCTGCCAACAGAAAGCATATCAGAAAAACACTGAATGTTTGCAATAGTACCTGCTCTGGTTTGATGGGCTCAGTTGTTGTGAAAATGTCAGAATAATGTTGCCTCTCGAAGACTCGATCCAACACTTCTAGCTGCTGCTGGGTGAACAGGTCCCCTCGCATCTGTTTCCGAAGAAAATCTCTGCCTGGGAGAGAATGGCCATTTGGTACTGGGGATTCCTGAATACCTTTCAAAGAGGAGAGAGAAGACAGGGAATAAGTAGGTATCACAATGATGAGACCTACAGAGGAATGTCTCATTTTATCCCTTGCACAGATGGAGGTACCGGTATGGTGACACCACAGGACTCTTTGACAGGAGGTTACAAGCAAGACACACATTGCCAGAAGATGCACTGATCAGTCTTCCATTCCAGCCAACCCTCAACACAATGTACCATCAATGATTTCACACATAATTTAAAGGCAGGACAAAGTATAACGGTCGCGTCTTTGCTCGCATCACTTTTACTGCACCACCTGAAAACCTGTCTAGGTGCAGGAGAACACGGGAGGATAAGCATGCCACCTGATGCTACAGTCACAGTCAACTTGGGTCAGCTCCCAGCAGATCGGTTTTGCCCAGTCACCGCCCATACGCCTCACCCCCTTCCTGCGGCACCTCAAGTCTGGCTCAGCTCCATCCCATGCCGAGCCCTGAGCTGTGGTGTGCTCGTGTCGGGAAGCAGGGACTCCCCGTCCAGCACCACCTCCCGCTGGCAGCAGCTGGCCAGACCACCTCCGAAACACAGGCACTACCTGCACCATACTGAGACGCGATGTGCTCGGGGCTCAGAGATACCACTGCAACACCCGCAGCGAGGCCTGATCCGGTGCACTCTCCTGGCACTGTAATTTCACTTTGTGTTTCTCAAGCTTATTGGCATGACGAAAGCCTGGGCTCTAAGGCACATTTTTCTCTCTCTCCCCCCGTTGGCAGAGATTTTTAGCAGAAGTGACTGCCCATGGCTGAAAAGCCACGAGACAAGTTTGAGAAATGTTTAGATTGGCAGCTCAAAAAGACTCTTGCAATACAGGGGCTTGTTTCAATTTGCTTTTTGCAGATTCACAGTGGTTTTCTACTTTTCCTTCACCTGTCAGTGATAGAAATGTATCTTTTATGCACTGAAAGCTGAGGTCTGCAGTATTCCCAGGACTCCAGGAGGTGGAACTCCAAGAACAACAGTAAATATCAGATTTCTTCTCCAGATGGCAACACCACACTAGACAGAGGGAGGAAACGTTTCAAAAATAGAATCTCGCTGCCAAGATAGTTTTGAGGAGCAGAATTCAAATGCATCCTTAACAACACGATTTTCATGAGGGTTGCAGTGGCTTACTGTCCAAGTAGTCTGCAGCGGAATAACATCACTCAGACCTGCTCTGGTAGATTCTGCATCAAGTTTTTTAACGGCAAGGATCAGAGGCGATCTGTGCAAAGGCACCCTGCTGCTGCAGACACCAGTTTTGTCCCCAGACATGTGCCGGCCATCTGTAACATGGCTGATGCCCAGCGGACAAGATTTTTCACAAAGGACTACTGATTTGAAGTCATCCCTCAGCACATCTGGATTTTGCAGAAAATGCTGTGTATGCAGAAAACCAGGCGGCTTTAAGGCAGATCTCTCAAACTGAGGGACCGACACACGGAAATACTTTTTCAGCCTAGGTCACTCTCTGCAACAAACTCCTTACACTGGACAGGCATTTGACGTTAGCAACTAATGCTGGAAACTTCCTTCTAAATTTTAGTTCAGCAATTTAGGCAACAACAGCTTTATATTTACCTGTTTAGACAAAGTTGTGCAACTTAAATCAAGAGTAGACAATATTGGCTTTTGTAAAGTGCAAGGATCAGTTTATCCCACACTGGAAAAAAAACCCTGAACCTGCCCTCTGAATAGAAAGTCTAAGCATACGTACAGAGCTGTGAAAAAATACAAAGGGATATGAGAGTAGTGTATCTTTAATCTTTTTTTTTTTTTTTTTACTATTCTAAATCAAATAATATCTAATAGACCTAGTGCTGGGTTTAGTCAACCATGGCTTATAAAATTAAAATTCTGGTTGCTAGCTGCATGGTAGCAAAAGGCCGGGGAGACCCTGTCCCTGGAGCACAGAAGCGCCGGCTTTAAATTTCAGGTTAAACTAATGTTATTCACAATTTGGCATCAAAGTTAAAGCTTTATGCAGTTTTGTTCTAAAGGGTGTGATGAAAGGGAGTGAAATGATGCAAGACGTGGTATGACCTGGAAAATGTTCTTGGCGACGCCAGTACAGTTTGTGCATTGTTTATACACCCAGAGATCAGCTGTATAATGAGACCCCATCGTATTTAAATACAGAGCAGACGACTTGCGTTTCACCAGCAGCGCCTGTATTACAGAGTGCAGCTCCGGGTTTTTTGGGGGGTGAGTAAGCTGGAAAAGAGGAGCCAGACGAAGGTGAAGACACCTGCGGAACAGGCCCCAGGGCCGGGCTGGGGGCAGCGTCGTGCTGGGAGCTGTGCTCCCACCTCAGTCCAGGAGCACAATGTCCAGAGGGGCATAACGGGATGGGCACGGGCAGAGACACCACCAAGTGCCTGTGGCGCCAGCTTGGCCACGTCCATCCCCAGCTGCCCTTCCTCCAAGGGGCAGTGAGGCACGGGACCGCCCTCGGCACCTGCTGCCAAAGCATCCTGAAAAAAATGAGGAAGAGGAGGAGATCTCCCTCTGCAACAGAAATCCGCAGACAAACACCATACCAGAGAGACCTGGGAGCGAGCCAGCGGATGACGTGCCTTGCTGCACAGCGCTGGGCAACGTGGCAGGGGATGAAACCACATGGAGATGGCAGTGGGGCTCTGGAGGGGTTTGATCTCGAGGTCAGGATTTGGTACGGTGCTGGAAGCACTACCCGGCACAGCCAGCCAGAGAGGGCTGCCTCCACACACCATCCGCACATCTCTGCTGCAGCCTCCACATGCCGTCCCAAGGATCTGAGATGGGATCAGCCTCTGAGCCGTGCTTCCCAGCGCAGCCGGGCTGTGCTGAGATGAAGGACGAACACACGCAGGGTTTGCTGCCGGGGAGGGACCCAGGCAGGAATGGGGCAGGGCTGGGACAACCGGGATGGCTTTCACTGCCCAGAGGATCCAGGGCCTTTGTGAGAGGAGTCTGGGAACCACCCAAACGTGACTCACCCTCGTTATCACTCCCTCTCCGCATCCCGTGAACGAAGGGGTAGCTTGTTCTTTTGCACTGTGCTTCCCAAACTCGGACTAATTGCAGGAGAGTGCTGCATTTCACTGCACAAGTAAAGGACTTTCTGTACGCTGCACATGACACCTGAAAGTTCGGGAAGGTCTTTGGGATGCGTTTGGCTGTTAGACATTATATAAATGGGAGATAATTACCATTAGCATTACGCATTGTTTGAATACACTAGAATATCTTCGATAATTAAAATACTGTTGGCAGTTTTGAAACACTTTGGGTTATAAATAGGCTCCAGGGAGAGGTAAAAACATTTTTCATATAATCAATGCATCCACCTAGGAGGGTTATGTTTTGTTGACAGTAGCACTATGTGTGTACCCACCTACCCTGCAAAACAATTAGTTCCCAGTCCAATGGCATCTTTCCAGAAATGCTAATGAAGAGCACAGAGATAATACTCTCCTTAACGCAAGAGAGGACATTCTTCTCGGACAAATGTTTCATCCCTCAGCTCCAGCAGATTACATAGGCGGGTCAAGATGGTGCCGTTAGACCACAACTTTCTGAACTACCTCGGATGCAACACACTGCCCTCCCAGCGCAAGGCCAGAAGCGCCATGCCTCCTGGGGATGCGCCAGCAACCCGTGCATCCAGATCTGCCCCGATGCCCCAGGGAGAGCCCGTGCCTCCCTCTCTGCCGGCGCCAAGCTCCAGCACATGCCGGACCTGCTCCAGCTGCCTCCCCACCGGTCTGACCTGGAACCCCACCTGGTTCCTCCCAGGCATCCAGCCCTGCTATGGACACCAGCTCGGCTCCTCTTAGGTGCACACCGCTCGGCGCGTGATCCAGCTCGCGATCTGCAGCTGGAGGACTCGCCGTGTTGGGTACACCTTTGCACGGGGCTGAGCCCCAGTGACACCTCCACGGTTCTGAAGTCACCAGCGGGCACTTGTTAGGTGCGGGAAGAAGCAATCATTTCTCACTCTGAACTGCATGGACACCTGCTTCCCTGTTTGCATCCTACCCAGAAAAACGGCCCGTGGTTTCACAACAAAAGCTAGGCACTCTCCTAAAGAAACTGGCCTGACTTGGACAGCTGAAGGCTAATGTAATGTTAATATTACACACTACCGAAGATTTCCTATAGCTAACCGGAGTCTGAACAGTCTAGGAAGAGTCAGGCGCAGAACAGATCCACCTCTGAGAAGAGGTACCATGCACAGTCTTGCCGACAAAAGGCTGCCTAAATGGTGTGGCTATCATCCAGAAATACTATGTCTTCGTTAATTAAGAGCAAGTTATTTTCTGGGGACCTAAGCAAATGGCAAAATCAGTTTAAAGAATTTGATAAATTGTGATCTAATCTTCTTTAGCGTACTCTTGATGGTTAAATATGTGTCCAAGACATGTTTTCTGAAACAGCAGGAGGATATTTGAAATTGCTAAATACACCTAAAACAGATTTTTAGCAATAATCACCAGGTAACTCACTTGATTTAAAACAGTGTTTTGCTTATACATTTCTAAAACTATCAGCCAAAATGAGAACAAATGACCCTAGGCCCTATCTTCACAAAACACTAGAGCACGTTTAAAAGCCCTAAAGCTTAGTATTAGAAAAAAGAAAAAGATCAACTCTACCTTGTCTTTTTTTATTCAGAGAGGGACAGCAGCACAATTTAATTACTGCATTATGAAGTGTCACTGTGAAATAGCACGGGACAGACCCTGCCCTGCTCTAAACAAGTGCAGCTCCAGTAAAGGACGTCATCCAGGTGACAGCGGCTGAGAAATTGGTGCCATCCACAAATTCAACTGGAATAATATTTCCAGTGTCATTAATAATAATGATGTACCATGAAGTGCACACCTCCGTGGTACATCTGTCTGATGCAATGCTCTTCTGAAGAAAAAGAGAATCTTCTGGTTTCAGGTTTTCAGGTTGTTTTCTTTTTTTAAACAACACGGTTTTACAGGATTAATCAAGGAAGTAAATAGCTAGTACCATCAACAGCCCATATTCATAAAGGACATGGCTTCTGTCTCTAATTTGTACTGTCCAACTTCATTACCTGGTATCATACCTAATTACTCCACCTTATAGGGAAATGCAGGCTAATTAGGAAGGATGTTACTCACCACATTTAAAACATTATGAAGCAAATGAAATATTACCAGGAGGCAAAAAGGTGATTTGTTTCCTTGTAGCATGCCTGTAAATTAGTCCAGAGAAGATAAAGACTTTGTTTAATTACCATTTGGAAGGCTTTGTTTAAAACATAAACTGAATTTTCATGCCACCTTCTCAGGACTGCGTGCATTTGGCAGCCAGCAGCCTCGTGCTCTTCCCAGTAAAGCATTAGTTTCAGGACTGCATACAGGGTGAGAGATCTTTGCATTTGCACTATCTGAGTTTTCTAAGCACTGTTATTTATTTTTTCAAAGGACCGTATCACTAAAAAGAAGCTTTATATTTTGAAGTGTATACAGCTGATCATCGCGCAAATATTTTCAAGAGAAATCACTATATTTCATGAAGATGGGTATGGGTTTTGCCGTAGATCAAAGTGAGAAAGAGGGGAAAAAAAGATAAATCATCAGAGATCCAAAAATACTTTTCATTTGGAGAAGATATCAGGCCATTTCGATGGCACTGATAGAGTCTCTGCTCTGTCTCCATTACCCACTGAAGGCAGCCGGAGTCAGGAGCTGACTACGCTAGATTATATTCCCTATAAGATGGTCACCAATATATATATATATGATCTTCAACCTCTATTGATTGACCAATTTCACAAGCAAAGACTGGTGAAATGAAGCTGAAATGAACATCATGCTTTAACTCATTGAACCCATCAGGCCTGAGTTAATCTCACTGCCCACTGTCTCTGATAGAATTCAATTGATCAATCATGTTTCGGTGATAGTACCATTTCAGTGGCTTATTGCTTCTTCATTTCAAGGCTTGACCTGTTAGATATACTTGGACCAGCTCTGCTCCTCCTGGAGACACAGAGACCGGCGTCTGCCGACGGCAGTGCATTGTCCTGCCTCCTCCGGGCTTGGAAAAACTTGGGGTTTTTTGCTGAACGCTCCCACCTTTGCATTCTGTTTTTACGGGTATTTTACTGATTTTGCAGTCGAGATGGGTGTGGGGACACGAGGAGCCCGAGTAGCCCAAGCCCCCTGTACTCGGGTCAGCGCCCGCCATCTCCCACCCCACGCTGTCCCCGACTTGGACAAGCAGGAAAAACACTGGTTTTGTGCTCCAGGCCCCGGGTACAGCACAAGCTGCAAACTGGCCTCTGTGCACGCACATTTGCCCGGGGGACGGCCCCTGCCAGACACGGCCCAGCGCATCTGCAGACCCCGCAGCAGCAGAGCTGGCCAGAGGGTCTCCATACCTGCGGCTAGCACTGGATGGCAGGGGGGTCTTCAGCCATTTCCCACCTGCCGTTTAAACGCACGGCCAGCCTGGGTACGCCCCACTTGCCCCGAGCCTGCCTTCCATCCCGCCCTTTGCTCTTGCAAAGTCACCCGGGGCTGCTGGAGCCGGAGGCCATGCAGGCTCTGCTGCCACCTTGGTCCCAGCTGCCCTCACCCCAGCCAGCAGCAAGGCAGGGCTCCCCAGCTCTTGGCAGGGTGCCTTCACCCCACGCACCGCCTTGCCAACCAGGCTGCATCTCCCTGCCTCCCAGTGGCGAACTCTCAATACGCCGCACCGCTGCCGGCAGCACCCGTCTGCTGTGCAGAACTCATCAGGCAGGCGGCTGCCCAGTGCCCGTACACCCAGCGCTGTGTTTTGCACCGGCACCAGGAAATGGAAGAAGATGGAAGTATCTGAGCTGCGTCGTTGGCCTGTCAGTGCTGCTCTTCCTAAAATGCTCAGCAGCACAGCGATTAGCACTTTTATCATCAACCAGCCACCTCTGGTCTTTCGCTGAGAAGTGATGGAGCTCCTCTCCACTGTGAGAACATTTGTCTCTGCTCTCTAGGACAGCTGGAGGTCCTCCCTGATGTACAAGCTGGAGCCACGCTGTATACCCACAAGATGTACAAGCTATAGCCGTGCCTGTACACCCACGAGGTGCCACCCCGCAGCGTTGACGCACACCCCGGGTGCAACTCCATAGCTGCAAAGCTGCACCACCGAGCTGGTTACAGGCTTCACCAAAAAAGGGGATTTTATTTAACGGAACAGATTTCCCATGAGATTATCGCTCATCTCCTCCTACAGTGATTTTAATCCCACAGTAGCCACACAGAAATTTTATTGTGTATCTCCTAGTTTGTGCTAGGAAATCCCTGCAGTCACCCCCATCCCACACTTCCCACTGGAGAGGTCAGCGAAGGCGTGGTGGGACCCCACACCTCGGCAGCCCTAACGCTCATGAACCTGACAGCCTATATATCTGAGCAAACACTTGTGCAAATAGTGCCACTGAGTGGAGCTGGATTGCTTGTGCACCTGCAAGGACTGTCAGCCGGACGTGCTTTGCTCACACCGCAAGCCTTGCACGCGCAGGATGCAGCCCCGTCACTGCTGCCCGCCGCGCTGTTTGCAGGCAGGCTGACGGTGCCTGCGGGCTGGAGGGCTTCCAGCCAGGTCACAGCAAGCCTTGCTGCGCCGCTCCCCGGTGAGCTGCAGACCGACCTAGGGCAGGCCTGGGACTGCTCTGCTGCCCAGCAGCTGCGGCGAGGGCTGCGGAGGGGAGCCAGGCGCCTTGGGGCTCTCTGGACCCTCCCCTGCAATGCTCCGGGGCAGCGGCAAAGCTCGGCGCAAAGACATGCCCACCCCAGTGGGTGTCTCGGCACACGGGAGGCAGCAATCTACTGAGCAGCACGGCTTGTCATCCAGACTGTCCCAAGCCTGCAAGCAGTCAGCCTCCACGCAGCACCCTCGAGGAGCCGTGGTCGTGCCCACAGCCACTGCCCCCACCACAGGGCAGAGCTCATCTGAGGACGGTGGCTCGAGGGAGTGATGGAGCTGCTGTGGGTTTTGTGGTTGCTCTTATGATGAGGTTTTATGTTTAAAAAGCAGCAAAAATGATGTCAATGATACCTCCCACTCCTCCTCGGTGGGGAATTCAGAAGTGCAGCGACACAGGTTAAAAGGGAGAGGCTGAGCAGGACGGAGCAGATGCCCCAAGCCCGGCTCGCACACAGCAGGCACATGCAATCCCCCATAGCTCCTGGGGCCTCAGGGGACCGCAGGCACCTGGACAAGCCCCCGGGGCAGCAGGACCCCTCGGCCAGCTGCAGCATAACATAGGAATGGGCTTATAGTTCTATGACTTCTATAATATTTAAGGGGAGATATAACTGCAGTAACTATATATATATATAGATATATAAAAAATGTCACAACAAGTTTATTAACAAATGATTGCGAGCAACCGACTCTTTTCCTAATCCGTTTTTGTAAGCTGTGCTCAACAGCAAGCTGCGGAGACATGCACTTTATGTCATGTACTCCCAGCTCAAACTGCGTTTTTAAATGGCTGTTATAAGCTCATTCAAGCAATTTTAACATCGTTTGTACCTACTTCCATACCATGCTATAACACATCCTTTCATCATTTCTTTCAAAAAATCATTTCTAGGTATGCTTGGGTGACACAGACTAGAGCAGGTTGGAGATGAAATTGTGCTCTGCGTATCTTTGGAAATGCCAAACTGGCCTCTGGTTATGACCGACTGGGAGAGGATTTACAGCTCTGAAAAATACTGGGGGACTGAAATCTGACAGCCAAAGGAAAAAGCAGTGGTAGGACATGCAAATGCAGCCCAACGGGGTCTGTGCAAAGAGACCACAGTACAATAACTCTGGGGCATTTGTTATCCTGGTGGAGCGAAACACAGCGGACACCGGAGCAGAAAACAGACCTGTGGGAGCCAGCGGGAAGTTTGCACGCCGCCAGTGGCTGGCATTGCACACCCTGCAACAGCTACAGCCTGCGTGGACCTGACAGAGACTGCCAGACTTCTGCCCTCCCCAGGAACTGACATTTGATGAGAAAAATACAGGCTATTCAACTGCCGTCAATCAAAACTAATCTTTCCATGCAAACTTAAAACAGCGAAGCAAAATTTCCACCTAACACCTTGAACTCTTCGCAAAGCACTGTCTGGCGAACTTACCCCGAGAAAATAAAAGCCGTGAAGAGCTCACCCACATCCCAACCATTCGATGAGCCAAACTTAGAAGCACCAACAGCACTGCTGCCTCGCAGCAGGCTGACCGCTGGCAAACCCTAGGCAAGCTCTCCCCTGGGAGGAAAGCCTTCCTCCACTGTGCTGCCAAAGACCTTGGCACAGCTCCTAAGAAATGCAGAGGACTCCCAAGCAGCAGTGCTACCCCTCCTAAAATGCAAAGTCCTAAAAAACGTTCAAACAACACTGCAACCTGTGACAAGGCTGGATTTACTACATGCAAGGGAGAGAGAAAGACTGCGGAGGATGTAGCCCGCTCCACCAGCAGCGTGGCTGCAAGCTGCAGGCAGATGCTGTGCACCCTCCAACAGGTGGAAGGTGTCCACCCACACTCTCTATTCGATTATCCACAAACAGCACTCACAAAAAGCTGTTAATACCTGAAGACTTTTCTTGTGCATAAATTAAATAAAGCCTTATTTTACAAAATCAAGAACTGTGGTCTCAAGCCTGCAAATGTGCATGCTTACAACGAAGTAAAGAAATGTCTCAAGTGAATTCAGCATAACGGCTTACAGGCATAATGCAAAACATAGGAATAAAACACCGTTATAAAATATAATATGATATGCACCCACAGATTTTTACAAGTTATACAAAGTGCAAGTTTAACAGTATTGTTATATATTTTATCCACATGCATTAGTCAGGAGAAGTTAGCTTTTAAAGATCCTCCACAGCTGTGTAACGTGGGGTTTTTACGCCTCAAAAATTTCCATTTACTTCTTACGTCCAGGACCCGCATCTGTGCATCCATCTTCCTTCGGCTGCACTTTCTAGCTGCCTGAATGCAGGTGCCCTCTCTCACAACAGGCCGCAAGTCACAGGCATCCCCGGGCCTGGGTCCGCCGTGCCATTTTGTGCTTAAGTAGCGCCCAGCACAGCGGCCAGGACACGGGTGCTGCCGGGCACACTGCCGTTACTGCTGGCTGTGCAGCGTCCATCTACCCGACTCGGCAACACCAGCGGAGCATGGCATTTCCCCATGCTTTGTCCTCCTCCAAGCGTAGGTGGACAACAGAGAAGGTCCACCAAACCAGCTCCTGAAGGAGAGATGCCGAGGTGGTTTCTGGATCCCACTGAAGTCAGCTGCTGCCGTTAGCCAGAGACGGGAGTGCGGAGCACGGGTGGTGCGATGATGCCCAATCTGCCCCTGTGAGCGGTTCCCCCAGGGGCACCCACCACCGCAGCCCTCACGACGCAGTTTGCTGCCTGCAGCATGGTCCGGCAGCTCCCACAGACAGGGAGGTCGCCCACCAGTGCCCCGGGGGACAGCACTGACGGGACGTCCTCCCAGCTGCAACCCACCCTGGGCAGGGAAGCCACTGGCATCCCCTCGCCCCAGCACACTCCTCCAGAAGAGAGGGTACAGTGCTGCTGCCACCACCCCAGCTCTCACGGCTGCGATTTGGGAGATGCTGTCTGCCCACATGGGAGATGCTGTGAATGAACAGGGTGCGCGGAGCAAAATCCCATGCACCAACATCCCCGGGTCTCAGCCCTGGTGTGAACGGGCACGCACACGCACGCTCCACACTGCAGATGCGAGGTGAAGGCAGCAACATGCCAACTTCAGCAGCCCTCAGCACCCTCCTTTGCTCCTGCGACGCCATACCAGTTGAAGGAGGACAGGTCTCAAACAGGAAATTCAGTCGGTACCGTTTCTGGCCCCCACCTAATTTTACGCTGAGGAGGATGAGGAGGAAGAAGAGGAGGAGGAGAGGGCACACGGGGAGCAGCCCGCAGCGACAGGCAGGTGGGGGGAGAGCCTTTCACGGCAGCGTTGGCACTCGGTTGTCTTTTGCAGGTTGCTGTGGCATCAGTCCCTGTTAGAGTCCCCAGCAGTCTCAGGGACCCATTCTCGCCCCGCTCCTGTGCCGAGCCGAGCCCAGGTCCAGCCCAGAGGGTCCCCGTCCGGCACAGCGGCGTGGCTGGAGGCAGGAGGGGGGGAAAGGTGCTCACGGCACATGCAAGGGCATGGAAGGTGGTCACACTGGTTGGTGTAACTGCAGAGGCATCATGTTTGGTTCTATTATCACTATTTTAGCTTTCTAAATGCATTCATGCTTCCGCACTCTTGGCTTTTTTTAAACTGCAGAACAGAAGACGGCAAAAAGCATGCGTTGGTATACATACACTTGAGGTGGTTGGTCTTCTGGTTCTCATCTTGGGAGGCAGCTAAGGAACATTTGTCGCTGCTCTGGTTGGCCTGGCTTGTTCCCCAGTTGGTTGCAACGGCACGAGCATGGCCACTTTGGACCTCTCCCCCAGAGGGCTTCAGTTTAAAGCCCGCCTCACCAGGCTGGCCAGCCGCTCTCGATAATCGCTGAGAAGCCATGGAGATCAGGGGACATCCCAGCAGACTGAAAGAAGGCTAACGTCAGCCCCATCTACAAGAAGGGCTTAAAGGAGGATCCAGGGAATTGTAGGCCCATTAGCCTTACTTCAGTCCCTGGGAAAGTTATGGAACGAATCCTGCTGGGGGCCATCACAAGTCAAATGAAGCGCATGGTTGGGAAAAGCCGGCACGGCTTCACCAAGGGCAAATTGTGCTTGACAAACCTGATCGCCTTCTACAACAAAATAACCTGCACGGTTGATGTGGGGCGAGCGGAGGACATTGTCTACCTGGATTTCTCCAAGGCTTTCGACACGGTTTCCCACAGCCTCCTCCTAGAGAAACTGCTGCGTTACGGTCTAGACAAGTGGTCTNGCTCTCGATAATCGCTGAGAAGCCATGGAGATCAGGGGACATCCCAGCAGACTGAAAGAAGGCTAACGTCAGCCCCATCTACAAGAAGGGCTTAAAGGAGGATCCAGAAAATTATAGGCCCATCACTTTTACTTCAGTCCCTGGGAAAGTTATGGAACAAATCCTGCTGGGGGCCATCACAAGTCAAATGAAGCGCATGGTTGGGAAAAGCCGGCACGGCTTCACCAAGGGCAAATTGTGCTTGACAAACCTGATCGCCTTCTACAACAAAATAACCTGCACGGTTGATGTGGGGCGAGCGGAGGACATTGTCTACCTGGATTTCTCCAAGGCTTTCGACACGGTTTCCCACAGCCTCCTCCTAGAGAAACTGCTGCGTTACGGTCTAGACAAGTGGTCTGTGCGGTGGTGGGTGGGGAAGTGGCTGACAGGCTACACCCAGAGCTTGGTAGTAAATAGCTCCTTTTCAAAGTGGCAACCTGTCACAAGTGGGGTCCCCCAGGGATCGATATTGGGCCCAACAATGTTTAACATCTTCGTAAGTGACCTGGATGAAGGGATGAAGCGTACCCTGATGAAGTTTGACGATGCCACCAAAGTGAGTGGGAAGTGGACATTTTGTAGGGGAGAGCCACCCTGCAGGAAGACCTGGATAGGCTGGAAGAGTGGACTAACCTTATGAAGTTCAACAAAGACAAATGTAAGGTCTTGCCCCTGGGAAAACATAATCCAGGAGTGCAGCACAGGCTGGGATCTACCTGGCTGAGGAGCAGCTATGGAGGGGGACCCAGGGGTCCTGGTGGAGAATAAGCTCAATATGAGCAAACAGTGTGCCGCTGGCGCGGCAAAGGAAGCCAACAGCATGTTGGGTTGCATCAACAACATCATCAGCATCAGCAGCAGAGATAAAGAAGTCATCATCCCACTCTACTCAGTGCTTGTCAGGCCACACCTGGAATACCATGTTCAGTTTTGGTCCCCGCTACGCAAAAAAGATGTGGACAGGCTGGAGGGGGTCCAGAGAAGGGCCACAGAGACAATCAAAGGACTGGGAAGCCTGACTATGAGGAAAGGCTGAGAGAACTGGGTTTGTTCAGCCTTGAGAAAAGAAGGCGTAGGGGTGACCTTACCGCCATGTTCCAGTATTTAAAGGGTGTCTACAAAGAAGATGGAGACTCCCTTTTTACAAGGAGTCACACAGAAAAG
>WAAD01003094.1:182096-216458 GCA_013389945.1 Fregata magnificens
ATTGGTATACATACACTTGAGGTGGTTGGTCTTCTGGTTCTCATCTTGGGAGGCAGCTAAGGAACATTTGTCGCTGCTCTGGTTGGCCTGGCTTGTTCCCCAGTTGGTTGCAACGGCACGAGCATGGCCACTTTGGACCTCTCCCCCAGAGGGCTTCAGTTTAAAGCCCGCCTCACCAGGCTGGCCAGCCGCTCTCGATAATCGCTGAGAAGCCATGGAGATCAGGGGACATCCCAGCAGACTGAAAGAAGGCTAACGTCAGCCCCATCTACAAGAAGGGCTTAAAGGAGGATCCAGGGAATTGTAGGCCCATTAGCCTTACTTCAGTCCCTGGGAAAGTTATGGAACGAATCCTGCTGGGGGCCATCACAAGTCAAATGAAGCGCATGGTTGGGAAAAGCCGGCACGGCTTCACCAAGGGCAAATTGTGCTTGACAAACCTGATCGCCTTCTACAACAAAATAACCTGCACGGTTGATGTGGGGCGAGCGGAGGACATTGTCTACCTGGATTTCTCCAAGGCTTTCGACACGGTTTCCCACAGCCTCCTCCTAGAGAAACTGCTGCGTTACGGTCTAGACAAGTGGTCTGTGCGGTGGTGGGTGGGGAAGTGGCTGACAGGCTACACCCAGAGCTTGGTAGTAAATAGCTCCTTTTCAAAGTGGCAACCTGTCACAAGTGGGGTCCCCCAGGGATCGATATTGGGCCCAACAATGTTTAACATCTTCGTAAGTGACCTGGATGAAGGGATGAAGCGTACCCTGATGAAGTTTGACGATGCCACCAAAGTGAGTGGGAAGTGGACATTTTGTAGGGGAGAGCCACCCTGCAGGAAGACCTGGATAGGCTGGAAGAGTGGACTAACCTTATGAAGTTCAACAAAGACAAATGTAAGGTCTTGCCCCTGGGAAAACATAATCCAGGAGTGCAGCACAGGCTGGGATCTACCTGGCTGAGGAGCAGCTATGGAGGGGGACCCAGGGGTCCTGGTGGAGAATAAGCTCAATATGAGCAAACAGTGTGCCGCTGGCGCGGCAAAGGAAGCCAACAGCATGTTGGGTTGCATCAACAACATCATCAGCATCAGCAGCAGAGATAAAGAAGTCATCATCCCACTCTACTCAGTGCTTGTCAGGCCACACCTGGAATACCATGTTCAGTTTTGGTCCCCGCTACGCAAAAAAGATGTGGACAGGCTGGAGGGGGTCCAGAGAAGGGCCACAGAGACAATCAAAGGACTGGGAAGCCTGACTATGAGGAAAGGCTGAGAGAACTGGGTTTGTTCAGCCTTGAGAAAAGAAGGCGTAGGGGTGACCTTACCGCCATGTTCCAGTATTTAAAGGGTGTCTACAAAGAAGATGGAGACTCCCTTTTTACAAGGAGTCACACAGAAAAGGCAAGGGGTAATGGGTACAAGTTACTCCTGGGGAGATTCCGACTGGACACGAGGAAGATTTTTCACAGTGAGAACAATCAGCTATTGGAATAATCTCCCCAGGGAAGTGTTGGATTCCCCAACACTGGACTCTCTTAAGACTCAGCTGGACAGGGTGCTGGGCCATCTTGTCTAGACTGTGCTTTTGCAAAGAAAGGTTGGACCAGGTGATCCATGAGGTCCCTTCCAAGCTCGTATTCTATGATTCTATGAAAAAGGCAGTCAGTGACCCAACGAAAATGACGTCTCCCTGTGTATGTTTGTATTTTACAGTTCTGCCTTAGATGTTCTGATGCACTGGACACAGAACAAAATTAATCAGCCAAGATTTTACTTTTAAGGAAAAGCAGTGTAGCTCTTTGCTAATTACCATAATTAATTAGTGTCATCTAAACATTAATTATTTATCCTGCAGTAAACTCAGCAATCTACAGTACAACTCCCTTGACACTGTGCTTATCACATGGATGCCCTTATTAAGCAAGTATGGGAGAATCTCACTGCATGTATGTCTGTTATTTCAAAACCCGCTTTCATTCAGGGGGATGTTGAGCAGGTCACTTCTTGGGCTGCGTCATGGGAATTCAGTCAACGATCTCTCAAGCGGGTGAGCCTGCTCCTGCAGCTTCACTTGAGACAAACACGCTGGGAACAGCCCCACCACACCACCAGCTGAGACTGCCCTCTGGCTCATGTCTGCGCCAGTTTTCCTAGGCTCACTTACTCCCCTCCCACCTAATGGGATAACTCCTCCAGGAAAAATAAAAAATTTAAAAAAAAGAATATATATATGGCTAGAGCTTGGCAAATAATTTTTGAGGACTGCCGTATCTGAATGTTCCCCCTCTGTTCCCGACAGCCAGCTTTGGGCAAACCAATACTTTCCATGGATCAGTAATTGTGGTCTGGGAGCGAACGCCCAGCATGGCAGACACAGGTCTCGCCTCCCTGGGTTTGCTCGGTGCCACAGCAGCCAAGGGCAGGAGGTGCGATTCTGGCTGCGCTGCAGACCTGCAGCGACGGGGAAATTTTTGAGACTTTTTCTTCTACAGGAAAACACTGATTGACTGAAACTGAATCTCGTTTGCAAGCGGGTATCATTTCTGAAGAACTGCGTGACACAAAGCCCTACTGGGGAAAATCCTAAATGTGTCAAGAGAGCCCACCCTGAGACTTTCAAATGAGAGTTATTTTAGCTTTCCAGTTCAAAATCATTTTACTGTTTAAAGTAAACAGCTTATACAGAAACACAGAATCATTGAGGTTGGAAAAGACCCTTAAGATCATGAAGTCCAACTGTAAACCTAGCACTGCCAACTCCACCACTAAACCATGTCCCTCAGCGCCGCATCTACACGTCTTTTAAATACCTCCAGGGACAGTGACTCAACCACTTCCCTGGGCAGCCTGTTCCAACGCTTGACAACCCTTCTGGCGAATAAATTTTTCCTAAAATCCAATCTAAACCTCCCCTGGTGCAACTTGAGGCCGTTTCCTCGTGTCCTATCATCTATCTATGTATCTATATCTATCTGTCTATATACATGTAGAAGTATTAAAAAGTAAATAAGCCTTCATTCCTTATGACTGACCAAGCCTGGGCACCAGCCCCTCCTCACCCGCCATGTGCTCCCACTTCGGGAGCATCCTCTGGCCCCGGTGGGTCTCGCTGCAGCGTGTTAGCCTTTCTTGCAGCTTACTGCACTACTGTCCATGCTTGTGGTTCAGCACGTCGCATGGAGCATACGATGCTTTCTGAGGCAGTCTTCTCATTGCTAGTGCAAATGTACACAACCCAAGAGACTCTGCATCACCACTCTGCACAACCGGGCAACAGAACATGTATTTTAAAAACATCAGTGTTTTAGGTGTACGCAAACTCTTCAAATTATTTTCTACAACTTGTGCAAGGCATGGATTATTCTTCGTGGTAGCTTTTGTCTAAAATGCTTTGCAAAGCAAAAAAAAAAAAAATTTAAGGCGAGTTGGCAGGCTTTTTAAGATAAATCAGTTTCGGTTAATCAAAAACTGAAAATATCTCCCACCTTGTACTCTGTGACGAGCAACAAATAGTTAGGTAAAAGACAAGCACTTTTCCTTTAAAAAGATTTACAGAATCTCTAGGAGGGGTTCGTTATAATTTTTCATGGTTTTACCTCCCCAGCTCTCTTCTTGACTTTATTCCCTTTAGGAAGAAAGGAAGCACACTCAGGATGCATGCCGCCTGAAATTTTTCTTCCTTACATAGGTACACGTGGGTGTACATAAACATTTACACATAGCCACGGGTTCTTCACAAGGTGTGCTCCGCAAAGCCGCAACCACCTTCCCACACCCCAGCTAAAGCTAGTGCCGACAAGACGAAACCGTGCACAGTTCACAAAAATGACTGATTTGCACCACTCTGCTTCCGGGTGAAATTTCTGAAAGACACTTTTTTTTTAGAAAAGGAAAAGAAAGAAAGAAAACTTGTAGCATGCAAAGCTAACTCTGCTACCGTTGCACAGCAGGCACAAGGGCAGTAGCCAGGGGGTGGGTGCAAAGCAGGGCAGGTCGGGCAGTGAGGCCATTACCCCCACCCGGTACGAAAAGAGGGGTTCCTCCACCAGCACACTGGCACCCATGGCTGTTTTCCCCCTCTCCAAAGACGGTGTGCCAGCTCTGCCCATAGCTGCAGACGGACCGACAACCCAGGGTCTGCTCCACCACCACCACTGCGATGAACCAGGAGCACGCTGCCAGCACCCCGCACCTGGCATGGTCCCCTNTTGGCTGGAGCGGCAATCAATGCGCAACCCCTCATTGCCTGCTCTCGGGGAGCGGAGACAGATGCCATAAAAATGATCCGCAGCCCGCACCGAGCCCCGCCAGCGCGGCGGCAGCAGGCTGTGCCAGGAACGGCCACCACGCTGCTTCGACGCGCGACGCCGTATTTATTTGGCCTGCCGCAGCCGTGGGGGAAGGCATCCCATTAGGTGATTATTTCTATCTTATAACGTCAATTTACTTATACTGATTGGCTTCCTGCCGCCAAATATCAATTAAATTGCAAATGCCTGCTGAAGCTTATTTTCTCTCTCTTTCCCCCCATTTCCCTTCCTTCTCTCTCTCTCCCCTTCTTTTTCTTAAAGAGAGAGAGAGAGAGAACCCTATGTTCGAACATAATTTAATTTATTTCCCTTTCCATATCTCAAAGGAAAATCTATATCTCCCCCTGGAAGGCCATTTGCCCTCTGTTATTGGGAGCTGAGGTATCACAGCACTGGGCAATTTGTTTCAACCGACTATCGGCAGCCCATCAGGACTCCTCAGGACCTCTGCTATCTCAATGCAATTGTATCTCATATTGCCATTTATGATTTGTTTTTAATAGCTGCCAGTACCCACCAGACGGACAGGTTTCAGTTCTCACACGGTGAGCCCACCCCATTCCCTCCCGCGGTGGCCGCCTCCTCTCCCACCATGCTCATCAGCTGCTGACAGAGATCTCCCCTCGTCCCATGGCCAGAGACCCTCATTAGCTCGGGCTGCTGCTCCCGAACAGATGTATTTCAGAAGGTGATGGGGTGGCCAGAGCTGCTGGAGGTCATAAGCTGTTCCCGCGACAAACAGCGGCGTGAGCGGGCGGGCTCCGACACACGGCGAGCAAGCGCAGGGAGCAGGAGGCCCTGCAGCGGCTGCAGGTGGGCTCTCCCCACCTTGCGACGGGGACGGGGTCTGCATCTATGCGTGCTCACCACCCCTTCCCCGCCAGAGCGGCGCTCAGTCTCCTCTCACCTGGAGAAAGGTCTAGCCAGGACATGGCACCTCGTGGTGCTTATGTACCAAAGCAATGTGTAAGACACTTTCCCCTTGCTGCTGCAACCTTCCAGAACTGCTGATGACTGCCGGCACAAGACCCCAAAGCATGCGTCTTCACATGCAAACTAACACCCCATCACAATGTCCGACTATGGAGCACGTGTCCTCTGCCTGTGCCTGCAGGGAGAGGGAAAGGGGATGGGACCAAGTCACATTAATGGGGTTGGAGGGCTGGCAGATGAGCATCAGTGATAAAAACGGATGTCCCCAGCAGCCAGTGGTAAACAGCAGCAGTGGGATCAGGAAGGTAAAGCAGAGGAGAAGTGCAACCAGAATGAACAGGCGAACACTAATCAGCGATGAAGAGGTGAAGTCCCTCAGACGCAGAGCGTACCCGACCCACAGGCTCTGGGCAGGACCAAATCCCACCTGCTCTGCCCTGCCCACACCACCTTCGGCTTCCACAGAGCGTGTGGGGATCACCCAGGGAAAAGCAGGGGAGGAGAGCAAAAGCCCGTGAAAATGACCCAACAAAATCAGTGACCACCTCTCTGGACGCAGAGGGAGCCCTTACTCATGTACCTCCATCACTCCCCTGTGTTGTGTACACACACTCGGTCCACGAGTGGGTGGGGAATATGGGGCACAGAGAGGTACAACATGAGAACAAATACATCCCCAAACACGCACGTTCCTCCAGCTAAGCACGATACCCAGCAAAAGGGAACGGATCGTATCATCCTGAAAACAGACATAGCTTTGCCTGTCAGGCCACTGTGTCTCTCTTGTGCGAGGACATGTCAGCAAGGACACCCTAACTGCGAGCAGGCACAAGAGACTGAGCCGTGGCTGCCTCGGACGACGGCTCCTCCGAGGGCAGGACAGGCTCCCTGGGACACACCGAGATGAGCTGGTACAGCGCCGTAATCGCAAGGGCAGCCCTGAACTGGGCCTCCGCCAGCCTGACTCCAAGACTTGGCTCTTCCACGGTGCCGCTGGCAGCCTGCAGCGAGACCTTTCCAGCCCCTGGTGCCTCAGTTTCCCCGCTGGTGAAGTGAGGACACTCTAACCTAACACGTTATAACGTAGTAAAGATCTCCTGTCTGCAAAGTCCTACCTGTTAGAAATTGCCTAGGGCATCCAAAAATTCTTTGGCACCTTAGAAAAACACAGGTGTGCTTATTCTTGGCTGGCCAGCTACCAGGGCGATTGTCACGGTGTTTGCAATTATCTCCACAACAAGGTTTTGGACAGAAGCTGTACGGGTTTAGCTAAGGCTGGTTTAAAAATCTGGGCCCATGTATTTGAGTGGCGCATTCAGAAAGCAAGAGAACGAGCTACAAGGAACGCACCGGTCTATGTACACGTCTCTAGATCTATCTATACACGTATATCCTACATGTATACACATGCATAGTGACCATCTATATTCCATCTGTCCATCCATATAGCTATTCCCTATGTAGAGACGCTCATAAAAAAATATCAAGGGTAATAAGAAAGACCTCTGCACCCTTTGCAATGGTGATTATTGACTGCTTCATTCAGTGCCTGATGGAGATAGCGTGATTGCCTGGGATGTACCTTGCAGGTTTCTAAACAGAAGGCTCCAGAATCAATTTTGTGGTAACTGGGTAGATGTGACCAGCTTACAAACTCAGCATGGGCGTCAGGAAGCAAATTCAAGCAGCACCATTACTTTTTTTTTTAAATATCAGAGGTGAGGAAAGCCTCCCAGCTGGGAGAGCCACAGGACAGAACAGAGATTAACGATTTTGGCTCGTTTTCGTCTCCAAGGTGACAAACGGGTGCACAGCAGGCGTGGTGCCATGGCTGGTGGCGCAAGGCGATGCTGAAGCTCACAGCTTGCACAGGAAGATTTGTGTCTCTCCTGAAGTGAGCACAGCGCTGGGAGCTTCAGCAGAGCGAGATCGGTTTGGCCGGCGATCACCAGTTCCACTGCTGCCCCTCACCCGTGCCCGCTCCCCTGCAGTTCTGCCCAGCTTCCCCTGTCCACCACTCCCAGCGCACCAGCTCCTCCCACAGCGTCCACAGCCCTCGCTTTGCTGGGGGAAACACTGCTCTGCAGGAGAGGGCCTGGGGGTGGGACGGAGGACGTGAGCATCTCGGGAAGCTTGGTGAGAACTCGTCCTTGGTGGCCACCATTGGCCAGGAGCTCCTGCCCCAGCAGCGGTCAGGGGAACCACACATGGGTACCCCACTGCTGAACAAATTTTCCGCTCACGGAGTGGTGAAGTGGCACCAGTTTCATATTCGGGAGCCAAGACACCGACTCAACGGCTCCATTTTCATCCATGGCGTCCTAGGAGGGAGCGTACTCGGGAACTTACCCTGGCTGTGACGAGGCTCTGGAAGAGTCACCTGGCAAATGGGAACAAGACCAAGAGGTCCCAGAGGTTTACACTGATCTCACGCGCCGGACGCTAACTTCCCGGGGAACCACAGACAGATTTCTCAGCATCCCCACACCCTGACCTCCCTCCTTGAAGTAAACTGACCCACTACAGCGCTGTGGTGATCAAACCGTCGGACACCAAACACCTCTGCAACAAGGACCACGTGGGTGTAAGAGAGGGAGAATGGGTAAACTGAAGAGTTACGCAAATTCAAAACTCAAAGCCACACACCTAAACAGTTCGCCCAAAAATTCCCTTGGCTTCAGGCACGTCTGTAATTATGTTTGTCCCATCCTGGACCACCGGCGGCAGGCCTTGGCCACTCTCCCCATTGCCAGCCAAGGCCATGATGGATGGGGACTGTTCTTTGTCCCTCCAACTGGTGCTAGGCAGGAGAAGACAGGCTCTGCTGTGTCACAAAACCTCACTCTTCCAGAAATGCCACCTCCTGCGTCCTCCCTCCAGGGAGGAAACCGGGGCGAGAACGGGGAGAGAACAGCTGGGTGCCAGTTCTCAGGGAAGCAATTGGAAATCCAAGGAATCAGAGAAGGAAAAACCCGCTACATGACTATTTCTTATTAGTTGACTTACGGAAAAAAAAGTCAGGCACTGTCAAGCATGAAATCTTATTGGGACAATAGAGATGGAATTGCCACTGCTGACAGTAATGTTTACAAGGGGCATCATGTGTCGATGCTGCACAGCATGAAACCAGCAGCCCCGTCTAGCTCTGCGAATTGTAACAAGAGACAAAATGTCCCATTTGGGACAGGTAGGAATTGTACCACCAAAAATAACCACTCAGGTGTAAAATCCATTACAGGCGGACGGGAGGAAATGCAGAGGAGCCCCGTTGACACGGCAGGAGGCTCTTGAGCTCTCTCCAGCCACAGGCGCTGGCGAACACCGTCTCTGAGCTGGGGAGACGACTCGCCGGTTGGTCTGGGGGCTTCCCTTCGCCCCCAGCCAAGGACAGGCCAAGCAGAGGGAGCAGGAACATGCCCATCCCCACATTGCTAGGGTCCGACCCCAAACCAGTGGGCATCGCTGAAGGGCTTCCAGTTAACATGCAAGGTAACGCACCAGCTGCCTGCATACAGGTGCGCACTCTGAGCCCTTGTATCAGACCATCAAGAAATCAGTACCACATCTGCAGGATCTGAATTTTTTAAAAGCCTCCACCACAAAATCCGTCCAACTGAAAGGAACTGTATTCAGGGCGGTCAGGCAGCCACAGCCTGCCATGCCCTATGACAACTGCGTGTTCCGAGACCTTCCAAAGACCAATCTGACATGCAAATGGCCCAGAGACAGCAGCTACAGAAAATTATACTGCAAAGAAAGCGAAACCAGAAGGAATACCTTGACCACAAAGTCCAACAGTAATTGCTCAGAATTATAAGCCGGGGGCTGAAGCGTGTTTAGTCGATATAAGACGTTCTGGTGTCTTCACCTGAAATGCTCAGCCACCACGAAGCCTTTCATGTGCGCACTTGTGCACCAACTGTCTCACAGCTTCTCCCTTGGGGCTGTGCCTTCTCTCTCTGATGACGCACCGCAATGGGCAAAGAGGAGACGTATCCCGGCCATCAGACGTGGCAGTGTGGAGGCGAAAGCCCTTTCACACCAGCTCCCGCAGGGCAACGCAACAGCCCAGCAGGCAAAACCCAGCGTCTGAAGAGTTACTGCTGCAACAAGGCGAAACTAAGCTCTGCCCTGCAAGATGGCCACTGCTCCACCAAAATTGTTCTTTCAGAGGTCTCCTCACTGCAAGTTCGCTTTTTAGATTGCATTCTTCACTTTTTTGACTAAAAGTTGATGTGATTTGTGTAAAGCATCTGAAAGAAGCACCTTCCCTCAGTGACGCCACTGTTCCCACAAGAAAAGCATCCCTACAGCACTTGGCCTGCATCCCTGACGTTCAGAACTACAAGGGACATCTTTTCCCTGGCTCTGCGCCTGTTTGCAAGATGTTCGAGTACCACGATGATGGGGCTGCAGAAATTCAGACAGCTGCAGACGCAGCCTTCAGATGTTTCGCTGCTTCCGCACCCCGGTACATGGCTACCGGGAAGCTGTTTCATGAAGATGGAGCGTCCATGTGATGAGAAAGCCATTGCATTTCGCTGATGGTAGTCCCTGACAGATTTCCAATACCCTGACCTCCACTGTAGACATCTCTTTTGCCATGCTACAGATCAGCCAGATCAGTGCTCAGTGATAGGAGATTTTAACTGGATTTCCCTCCAACACACGGTCTGGGGAGGCACCTCAGCTCAACGTCCTTGGATTCCAATCTCCACCTCTAATGTGGAACTGCAGCAGCAAAGGAAAATCAGTCTCCTGCTCAAGCCATAACCTTAAAGTAATTACCATAAGCATACTTTAATTACAAATATCTCTCAGCAGATTCTCAGAGGAGATAAAACATGGGAAAACTCCACACTCAAATTTTCTAGGCATCTGCCAGAAGAAAAGGTGGTTGCTTTCAGGAGTCCAGGCACTTCAACTGCTCTTCCCATCTCTGAAGTCATGGGCTTCATTACATGGATGGTCGCTGCCTCAGAAGCAAGAACACACAAAAACAAGGGAGCAGCTCTGCAGGCACCTCCATGTACATGCCAGTCTCCACAGCTGAGGTTCATGAAGAAAACAGAGAAAGCCGTGGCTCTGAAACTGACTCTGAGGAAAAGCTTTTGCAAAGTTGCTCCAGAGTTATCGGTGGGGTGTGTCAACATGAGTGCTGTGCTCGCCCCTGTCACAACAGGAGAGCTGGAGTGCAGGGAAACAAACCTCGGACCACCTGGGACAACTGCCCGGAGGTACGGACAGAAAAAGGAACGCTAGCTGAATATGAAGTGGGGAAACGAGTTAAAGTTCATCTTTTTGTGGAAGTTTAGCAAAACATCAGCGGAATACTTCATCTACCAGACACATATACATGTTATTGGGGCAGGTAGGGAGACTGTATCTCCGGATTTTTCCCAACTACGTCTTCTTTTTCCATCTGCAAAGTCTGCTCAAGCAAAAAAAGAACCAAAAGAGGGATTTGACTATCTGTGCAGCACATCTGGATGTCCTGCCGTCCACTCAAAGCTCCTGCTGATTGCTGATGATGGTTGCTGCTGCTCTGCATGGGCTGCCGGTTGTCTGGGACCCCAGACAGCCGCTGGGCATGCACGGGCTGCCCGTGCCTCAGGAGGCACAGGGCACGCACAAAGCCCGAGCACCGGAGGCTGACGGCACACGCACGTGCCCTGTGCACGCTGGCTGCACTGAAGCCACTGCACGCGTGCTGCAAAATGCATCTTCCCCTACTTCCACCTGCAGTTCCACGGCAGAACAAGCCCTGCCCCAGGGTTTTGTGCACCAGCACGGTGCACAGCGAGTAAACTGCTGTCCTTTGTAAATACTACAGCTCTCTCCAAGCTTTGCTGTATCCTGGTCACTACGCCATGACAAATTTGTACAGGTGGTCTTCTTGACTTAGGCACATCCAGACAATATAGACATCCTGCAGGTATGAGTCCAATACTTCTGCAGACTCAGCATGACCAACCATTCACGCAATTATTTAAAAACCACACAAAGTGCAAAATGCCGTCACCCAGTCTGGTGCAAATAATCCCACAGCCTGTGTTGCATTTCCTTCCAATGTTTGTTGAATAACAGGATAGATTTGTAAATAATGGGACTATGCCACAAATGCCAGGAGAGGCCAAAATTGACAGGATTCAGTCAATACTGCACAACTGCCTCTAGCAATAAATAACCCTCGGTGCAAAGAGTACACACAAAGGCCATGACAGACAAAAACCGAACCGGAGAAAACTTCCAGTCTCGGGACACTTCAATTTTCTGCGTCTCACTGATTTTGCGCTGTCTGCTTACCAGGACCTTCCCGATTGGCAACAACAGCAATTACAGCTTAAAATATTAACTCTGGCTCTTCCCAAAGAACCAACAGAAAAAGTGGTTTTCCGCTATCACTCAGGATTTCAGGAGTTTGTCATTTCAGCCAAGAAAATAATTCTGACTCTAAAATCCCAGTAAGCTCGAATCAAATCTTGCACCAGCTGCAACAGAAGCAGATTTCAGCCCTACGTGACAATCCTGGTACTAGCGCTGCATTTCGTGCAACCATGGAGAAGGCCGCTAAGGGTTTACTGTTCCCCCAGGAAGAAGGGCAGACTCGGGAGGTGGGATGGAGACCCTGGCCGACCCGCGCCCCCACACGGGCAGTCGCCCCGGCATACAGAGTGAACACAGGGATGAGGCGAGGGGAAAGCCGTTACCGTTTCCAGGGGGCACAGAGGAAGCCTGACACAGAAATACGTGATACTCAGAGAGTTCCTGCTACCACAGAAGTGCCAAATCATTTACTTAATGCTTTGGCATTGGACCTTTCATGTGGGAATAGCCCCTGTGTCTCTCCAAGCACCGTCTACAACCGGCCAAATCTCTCTCTTCCAGGGTAAACGCACGCTGAGCTGGCCACAGCTCCCCAGAGCTCCCCTTACACGCTTGGAATTGCCACATTTATTTTAACAGCGCGGATTTGTTCTGACAGACCCGAGCGACGCGGATCTACACACAGGGAAAAAAGGGGGAAATCCAGCGTCGCACATCGCGACACGAAGCGTGCGACCCTCCTCTCACAGAAGCACCTCGCTTGAGCACGTCGTTTGAAAGGAAAGTCACGAAAGCAACTGGTACACCGACAAAAAACCCAAACAATAATCTTCTCTCTTCTTGGTCTTGTTCTTCAGTCCTCTCAAAGATCACTATCATCAGTTATGACGTGGAAAGCTAATTGTGAAAGTCTGTGAATAATATACCCATCCTAAGGCAAAACTTTTATCACCTCTCTCTATAGATATACGTAGGTGATAAGAGACATTAGAGGTATGCACAAAGCTGCTCTGTATAGATGCATATTTACATACACACACTGTAACTGCACCTCAGTATTTCCTCCTCTCTGGATGCTACCAATTTCTCAATAAAATCAGAATGATTCATCTTGCTCGTGACCTTTCTATTTTATTTTCTATCAGCATTTATAACAAACATCCATCAACATTGACAACTCCTGCTTTTCCACAAAACCGCTTTTTCTTTGGAAAATGCACTCCCACAATAGAATCCTGGCCAGCCCCGGTACTGGCACCGTCAGGGCGATCTGACAAGACATCTACCCCTAAACTGGATTGTAGCTAAACCTATATGAAGAGGTTACTCCTTGAAAAGCATCTAGCACTCGACAGCTCCTGATGAGAACAGCTGGAGCTACAGCAGGGCTGTAAGGAGTGGTGGAAGTCTGGGCTTTTCATTAACATAGCTCCAGGAAAATCCCCGCTCCGCCGAAGCCGGTGGCAAACCAGCAGGGCTTCACCCCGGAGCTGGAGGAGAGCTCTCTTGAAAATAGGGGCCCCGGGGACTGCATTAGGAGAAAAGTGACAAACACGCTTGACGTACGCACAAGACAGCTGGTAACCTGCTCACTCGGAAAGGGCAGCTGTGCTGGCAGGGAGTTTTCCTGCATTGAGCTGTGAACACGTAAAACCACCCACGGGCGAGCATCACCGACGGCTGGGGCAGAACCAGCCCATCCCTCCAAATCCCTCAGGCGTGAGGGCTCAGGGGTGTCCACCCCCAGGGACGGCTGCCCGCCAGCCACTGCCATCCGCCCGGCCGTGCCCCACATCCACAGGGAGAAAGAGGTCATCTGCTGGCACTGGTACCCCAGAGCACAGGGATGCAGGCAGCCCCGGGCGTTCAGCACGCTCACAGCTCAGGGTGTCACAGGGAAGCTGGGAAGCACACGGAGGGCTGCTCCCACTGGGAGGATCCCACACATGGGATGCTCCCGCTGGCCTACAGAGCTGAAGGGATTTGTCCCAGCGATGGAGGACCTCAGCCCACAGCCTCCATCAGCCAGCTGGGCAGAGGTCGGTCCCTCCCTCCCCAGAAACACCGTCCTGCCTCAGCAGCACTCGTGGGAACGCATCACCCTCAAATGTCAGAACAGCATGGTCTGGGCGCTGAAATGGCTTTTTGTTTCGTTTTCATAAATTTAGATGCGCAGAACTTTCTCAGAAGCCCAGAGCAAAGCTACACCATTTTAGTGCTGCCATAGCTGAGAGCTGAACTGACCCACATTTGTTCTTTTTCCCCTAGAATTTCATGAGAAATGTCAAAATATTCTTTTTTTCTCTCAAAGAGAAATGCTGTGCCAGCCGAGCTCCACTTGTTAATGTCCAGGATGACCGGCTCAGCATCAATAACCCCACAGATGGAGGGTGGCTCTTGGGAACAGCCGAGGGTTTTAGTCTCATGCCATGGGGGAGTCAAACTCTTCCTCCAGACACCCACCGCCATCCACAGGTGACACTGTCACTGCTGGTGTCAAACCACCAGTGTGGCCGGAGGCTGCCGCCGCTTCAGCACATTCAGAATGCCCTGTGTAAGGTGCACAAAAGGGAAACGCACAGCATGAAACAAAACAAAAGCCCCAGTGTTGTGGGAAATGATATCCAAGGACTCAGGAAAAAAGCTTTCAATGAAATAAAAATAAAAACCTCCACCATGCCATAGACTGCATTGGATGTAGCACAGATGAAGCCACCACTGCAATGTAACTACCAAAGTCCGGATCAAACTCCATTTAAAAGGATGATTTCAGTGGCCGTGTGGTGAGGTAAAACCATCTCATTCAAGGAGCTAACAAACTGACGGGACGGGCACAGGAACAAACAGCTCACCCCACTCTGCAACACTGGGAAAGAACCCCTGAACGCAGAGGACAACCTGCATCAGCAGAGGAAATTCAAGTCAGTACGTGCTGACCCTGCAAAACCTCATTCTCTTCAAAGGCTTCATATCTCATTACAGTCACTGGAGTTATCCCCAGGAGTAAAGACAACTCCAGTGAGTAAGCACTGCTGAAGTGGGCCTAGAAATTAGTAAACTAAACTCCAGCACTTCCCTAAGAGTCTGGAGGGGGTTTCTTTCTCTTTAACCTCTGCACGGACTTGGGTGACTCCACCTGTTTCACGTGACCACTCGCACTACGGAGAGTGTGGTTCCTGATTTTTTGTGCACTTTTCCACCGCCTCTTTCTGGCCGTCACTGCGGTCTGCCCCCGCATCCCCCCGTCCTCCAGGCAGGCATCACCCCTGCAGCACGGTACAGTTCGGAGGTACGGCCAGTCCCCCTCTCCACTCGCTCAGCGGTCCCTCTGGGTACCCCTTCCCCACTCACCAGTGCCCGGACTTACGGTTTGGCACTTTGGCATCACAAAGTTCAAGTTTCTGTTGGCAAGTGATTTTTTTTCTCTCCATAACTTCCTGCTTTTTCCCCCTCACAGTCTCTGGTTTTGACTGTTTCCCTTGCAGTTCAGATCCCCAAAGGCTTCACTCCTTTGCACATCACTTGCACGGTGCAGAAGACCCCAAGGAAGAGCTGGGGAGGACAACATCAATCCCCACCACGTAATGTCAGGCTCAGGTCCTTATCTGGGGCGAGAGGAGTTACGGAGACTTCTGTCCCATGTCAACATGGGACCCTGACAGTGGTTCATTTCTGCACTGAACTCCATCAGCCGCTGGCTACAATGCGTATTTCACTCCTGCTGATGCCCTGGAGCATGGACAGACAATACCAACACGTCTGTGGGCTGCTTCACCTCCCGCACTCCCACGCCAGCAACTGTCCAACGCCTGACAGTCCCCGTCAGTGCTGTGACCCCTCATTCAGCAAGTCCTCCCCGATGGGGATGCTCAAGCCCCCCAGGCCAAAAGTGCCTAAACCTATTCAGGAAACTCGAAGGGCTAAATCTGCAGTGGGAGGAGATCCCAACCGCAAGAGAGGAAAGGGCTTTCACGCCGGAGCAGTATCTCACCAGAGGTGTCCTGGGATGAGCAGTACCCACAAAGCCAGGACCCAGGTCCCCTGACAGCACTGGCTGCCAGGAAGAGGGGCCTGCGGGTGACCAGAGGAGTCCCACAATTCAGCCCTCAAAGACAGAAGAATAAAGATCCTCCATTGCCAGGGAAGCTACAATGAGACCTACTTTGCATTTATGAAGACTTGGAATGCCATGGCCGGAAAGGGGTGTTTAGACGCTCACAACCAACCCCGTGGCCGGCAGGGCTGTCCTTGTAACCCCTCAAGGTGAGCCGCAGGCTTCAGCCAGGGCTTCAGCCCAGCCAGGACATCCCCGTGGCACGGTGCTCAGTGACAAGGCGGGAGGTCTCTGCTGGCAGGACGGATGGAGGGCACGGGCAGGACAGTGGGACCAAGAGGGCGGAATGGGCAGATGTTTGTCTCCCCTGCAAGAAGACAGAGCAGGAGGACGCCCCTGGACATGATTCACGTGCCGCGTGAATACACTGCAAGGACATGGGGCAGAGGTCACACAGGGACAGGGCTGTGGACATTGCACCTGACCACACTTGGCGGAGCTGGGTACCAGCTGTGGTTCTCTCGTTCAACGTTTAAAGAAGTGAAGCTAAACCAAAGGGGAAAAACACTTTACAAGCCTTCCCAGCAATCTCCTAGAGTAGATGCCCTGGAAGCCACGTTGTCCCTCAGCTGCGAGAGGAGATGACAGAAGATCCTGGCAGCACCTACTCAGCATTGTGCCCCCTTTTGAAGTTGCTGACCGTCTGCTGTGCAGCCTCCAAGGCATTTACACTCACAGCCTTGCAAGTCTCTGGCTAGCTGTGAGTGTGGCTTCTTGTTTCTGTCCTGCTGGGAAAACACAGTTCATGGGCCTGGTACGAAGGAGACACAAAATGCAGAAACACAGTCTGTATTATTAGTCCTCGCTCGTGTTTAGTCATGCTTGCTTTGCTTTTCCTGGTCTATCTCCCCTCAAACGGGTCACTGACACGGCGAGCTCGTGTCCGCGTTTGTCAGTGCAAAGCACTTGGTCGGCCGTTCTCAAAGGCAGGTGTCTCCCGCCGTCGCTGCAGCGCCGGCACCATCAGAAATGTGCCCGGCAGCTTCAGCCAGCTGCGCAGGTCGGTGCCGCTTGGATGCCCAGACATGCCTAACCTGGGGCATCCCTGCGTGAAAACGTGGTGATTGTAACATCGGAAGGTTTTATAAGGCACTGGATTGCACCCACCAACAGTTTCTTCTCATTCCCATTAGCGTCCCTGCCCCTCTTGGAGGCTTATCCTCCCAGACAGAAGGCTGTGACCCAAACGCCTTTAAATATACCAAGTCTATGTTTAAAGAAAAGGCATTTTTCAATGAGTTCAGTCGAGAAAACAAAGCACAAGCACCTACATCATCACACCAGATGCTGACAGCAACGTAGGGTTATGGCTGGTGAGAACAGAAACAAAACAACTTGTACAAGTGAAGGTCTCCTGCTATGCTGGTTTCAATTCCGCCAATGCCTCCACCGCTGAGAAGACTCTATACCAGTGAATTTGAAATATGGTCTGTGCAGCTGTTCGGTGCAGGTATTTAAATCTGCTAAACCTCTTCTGCAGCAAGAAGGGGTGGGTGGGTAGCAGACACTTGCATCCTGCACCGTGCTTTGTTCAGGGTGTCCTGCTCGATTTGCTTCCGACAGCGTTTCCTGGCGGGGGCCAGGGCCAAGCCGACACTTTGCAGTAAGGCGCTCATTGCTGCACGTAGCCTTTTGCTCTAACCAGCTGCATCTACACGAGGGAAGAAAACAGGCCGACTGGTCTAGCACAGCTTGGGGTCCCTGCGAGGAAACTGTCTTATCCTCTGTACCATCGCAACTGCACCTGAGCTGAGCAGCGGAGTGATGCCTCCCTCCGTGCCAACCCCTGCGTTGGCAGGCACTGGCTGAGAGGACACCAGCTTGCACAGGCCAAAATCATGCCGGGGCGGTGATAACCACAGCAGGATGGGCCAGCCGAAGTTTCTGCCTGCGCACCAATCGTCTCTAGTTTAGCAGCATAGATGTAGTGTTGGTGACACAATGGGCCTCCTGGACTTAACGGAGCAACTACTGTACGCAAACAGACTTCAGCCTGGCCTGGCTGCTGCTCATGTTCGCAAACTGCCCCTATAACTGCCAGCATCAGAGATTTCTGCATGTTTCAGTGTCAAAGTGAGGGCATGAGCATATTTCTGCATCGGTCAGGCTGTGGGTCTTGGACTGGGCTAAGCTGCTAAAAGCATGTAAATGTCTACAGCTGCAGAATCAGGTGGTTGGTAGAAGACTCACAACTAGACATGAAGTTCCCCAACGCAATACACAGCATTTGCTCCAAAGGTCATCATTCCCACGTAGGGAAATGGTTTGCATTTTGCATAAAGCAAGGAAGAGGTGTGAGAACGGAGATTCACGTAATTCTTTCATCCCCTGTTCATAAATGCAGTGAGAGCCAGCCACAGCTCTCTGCGAGGGAACTGAGCCTCTTCCGCCAGCCCCCAGGCCAGCCCTGACAGCGACTGCCGGCTGGAGCAGAGCACAAATGGCAGCTGCCCGTGCCAAAGGCAAAACTCATGTATAGACACGACGTGCTCAGACCGAGCAACCCGAGACCTCCTGGACTGGCAAGCAGAGGGCTCTGCCCGAGGTGTGATGGTGCTTCTCCACTGAGCTTGTCCCTACGGCAGCCGGCATCGCCCCCCCACATGCTCACCTCGCCCTGGGGAGACGAACGCAGTTATAAGGGGGCAGCACACGCAGCCTGCCTCTTACAGAGCACATAGGTCTTGTGGAAGCAGGAGTCCTGGGCTTTGCCTTGGCTCTGATGGAGAGACGCCACTCTCCTGCAGAGACAACACCAGCTCTCGAGAAGATCCCAGGTGAGAGCCATGTCCCGTGCCTCTGGCACGCCTGCCTGCTTCAGGATCCCTCTCAGCTGGGATGGCATGAGCGTGCCAGGAACGTCACTCTGTTGGGCTGAAGGTCTTCTGCCAGCTCTCCCATACCTGCAGAGCTCTACAGTGCACAGGATGGAAACCAAGGCTAGGGGAGAGAGGAGTGAAGGGAGAAGGAGGGGTGGGCTCTGCCTTCCCTGATCTGGCCCTTCCTCCCCTCTCCTTTCACAGGACCCTCAGGTCCTCCTCCAGAGCACTCGCAGCCCAGCGACCTCCCTCATCCCCAAAATGTGCCCTGCACACCATCTCTGGCCCGGACTCCTGTGCGCCTGCCTGGGGACACAGTTCCCTTTCGCCCTCCTCTCACAGCTCACCAAGGATTATTTAATCCCATTTCAGAAACCTTTGACTTCCAGACAGGGGATGCTCAGCACTTGCCAAAAATGCAGACCCTGGCAGGTGTCCCGTTACGTGACGGTCACCAGCCACCCGACTAGCTGTAAGCAGTGGAGTGAAACCAGTCCCTGCACTGCCGCTGGCTGTAAGCACTGGACGGAGCATTCAGCCCGCTCTGAGTCTCGCTGCCCGCCCTTGGCTTCTCTAAAACACACCCCGTTCACCAGAAGGCGGCCCAGCAAGATCATTCTGCACACCCCTGCCACCCACCTCATCCTCTACAGCTTTTTTCCGAGCTGCGGGGCCAGGAATGTGCAGCCACAGAACTCGAAGGAGGCAATCTGCAAGCAAAGCAGCGAGATTGCTGCCCAGCAGCCTCCACTGCTTGGGGCTGTGGCAGCTGACTGTATCTCTCTGCCTCATTACAGAACAGCCTGCTTCTTGTGTCAGTCTCCAGTAGCATGTCCTTTAACCACAACTGAAGGGAACTGATCCCCCACGAAGGCACATCTGCTCCAAGTCCATATTACAAGAGGGGAAAAAAATGACACCTTCAGCTATATAAACCAATAAAGACTGTCTGATTTGGTTTGCCCCTGTTGCTACCCAGCAAGCTCCCCACTGGGTTAAAGACTGGTGACATCTGCTAAAAAAATGTCAAGAGTGAGGAGAACAAAACCGGGTAATGAATCACACCAAGCGCTCGATGCAGGTGGAAGCTGGAGGGGCGAGTCCACCCCACTTCACTCCCCGGCCGAGGGCAGCCGGGACCACCAGACGAGCACTGCACGTCCTGCGGCTCCAGGAGATGTACACAGGGAGGTACAGCGGCAGGCACACGCCTTGCAGCAGCTACCGAGAAATGGTGCAACATGGCAGAAGACACGATGTGAGGGGCCTCGATACGGAGGTAGTCTCTCTCCAGCTCGCCGAAGTCAGGAAATGGTAAAGTTAACTCTGCCCCCTTGTGCATCTGCATCATGATACAGGCCATAATCAGATGACATGCTTCTCTTCTTCACATTAGAGGCTAGCATACATGATCCACCGCCCCGTCATCTGCAGCGGGGACCCTTGGGACGCCTCCGCGGGCACCTCGCGCCCACCCCTGCAGAGGGACCTCGTGCCGAGCAGGATGGGGAGGTGTTATGGATGCTCCCAGGGATCCCCTCAAGCACACAAAGACGTTGAAGTATCTGCTTATTCCTCTCCAAATCTGCAGCCCTGAAACTATTATAAAAGCAGTTTAAATAGTCTGCTGAGGACAGCATTACTGTCCGGCTTACGAGCTCGAAAATCGTGACTCATCCTGCCAAAACGATGGGGGTTGTTTTAGAAATCACGTGCTCTCTTCTAAATGTGAACTGACAAAAGCTGGGGAATTTCTCAGCTCTGCTTCTGATCTTTCCAAGAAAACACTTAATTCTTTTCTCTACAATTTCGGGAGCTTCCTGTTTCTTAGCCACAGAATCTTCTCCAGTTTAAACCAGAGGTTCTTCTTAATCACAGGCACCCAAGAACCAGTGCTTCGGGAGAGGGCTGTGACAGAGCCATGTGGTTTCAACACAGATGGCCCCTCTCCTGACAAGGCTGATAAAATACAAAATTTCTACCCTACCTGCTTTAATGCATATATTTATCTATGCACATGTGGCCTTGATTTGGGAAAAAAAAACCCAGATATACGATTGCAGAGTTAACTAACAACAGCATATTCAGCAAGTACCTGAACACAGGGAGTTTTATAGTCCCACCCTCAGACCAGCCCCCACATGGCTGAAATTGGCCCCACAAACCTCTTGCAGTTTTTCCCCCAGTTTCAGTAAACCAAGCACTACTCTGCGACCTGACCGGGCGTTTCCACCGGTGCATCCACAGACACCCGACCCTGTTTGCGCAGCTCGGGCACCAGGCTCCTCGCCTGATTTTAGCTGGGTTTCCCCAGGGGTCCGGTTAACGCCACTACGGCTTCTGCCCACCTGCCCCCCCCTCCCTCCACCCCTGCAGGGTCGGGCAGTGGGGGGCAGCAGGAGGCACAGGGACGCAGAGCCGTGCTGGCTGCAGGGCGGCGCTGGATCCACACGGGCGCCGCAGGAGCCGGGGACAATGGGTGCTCCACGGCAAGGGGCGGGAGCCTGACCTGCTGCCAGGCAGGATGACAGCACCCCCACCAACAGCAAACGGGGACCCCCAGCTCCCGGTGCTGCCGCGGGGCGTGCAGCCACCCCTGCTCCAGGTGCCCTCTGCAGCCACAACCACAGCATCACTGCTCCGGCTCTGGTGTCCCCGCTGCTACCACACGCACGTCCGCCTCAACTCCCCTCTGTACGCTCTTACTAAACAAAGGGGATGCTCTAGATTAAAGGCACTTCTGTAAGACACCAACGCAGAATTTCTCCTTTTCTCTTCCGCTCTGTCCCCAGCGTCCTTCTCTCCAAAGCCCTGGTTTCATTACGAAGGTGCCCAGGATGAAACAGGACCATACACCCTGCAGCAGATCTGAGGAGCACCGGCAATGTCCAACCCCAACCAGACTGTGCTCGTTTCCACGCCCTGGGCTGACAAAAGCCCACGGCGCTGGGAGGGCCTGCAGAGACACAGCATAGCAGACAGCTCTGCTGTTAATTTTCTGTCTCTGCCATTTTATATTTCAGGTGGCCACAGTGTCAACATAATGGTGACTCTTCCCCTTTCCACTGGTGGGAGGCAAATGTTCCCCGGTCGGGAGGAGGGTCTGATTAAAAACTGTGACACACCCCCAG
Source organism: Fregata magnificens (assembly GCA_013389945.1). NCBI lineage: Eukaryota > Metazoa > Chordata > Aves > Suliformes > Fregatidae > Fregata > Fregata magnificens. Next base: position 203,726 of record WAAD01003094.1, read on the forward strand.
TGCTTTCTGAAATACCCAGAGAAGCCCCTGCTCCTCGAAGAGGTCCTGCCTCTGGCCACCGGGTCACGCCGAAGGTCCCCAGGTGGGCTGTGACCCTGGCAAAGGCCTGCCGAAACGGGACCAAACCCCACCGCAGCTGACGGCGATGGGGGGGCATCCGCAGCTCCATCACACTGCACGCACGCAGCATCCGCCCCGGCCCTGCCCCACCCCTCCTGGCCATGCGTCGGCATGCTCCCCCCCGCCAGAAAACAGCTCCCACTACCTTCGTCCCGCTTGCGCTTGTTGCTCTCGGTGCCGGGGGAGGCAATTCCCAGGATCCCGCTGATGGAGTAGGATGAGCCAGCGGAGTCGGTGCTGACGGAGGACACCTGGGTCACAGACCCCGTGGAGGCTGCAAGGCAAGGCCAGGCGGTCAGCGGGCAGGACAACGCGAATGCCAGCCTACCCAAAAGCCACCGGCCCCCGTGGCATGACCAAGGTGGGCTGGGGCCCTGCCAGCCACCACGGCCCCTCCAGCTGGGGAAGGACCCCCGCCCAGCCCAGCGGCATGCTGTAGCAGCTTCGGCCAGGGGCAGCGGTGGAGGCATGGTCACCCCTTGCCTCCGTCACGAGGGGCCGGGGCCACGCACCGCGGGGTGAGGGATGCTCTTCCTTAAGTGGTCGGTTGCACGGTGGGAAGGCGCCTTGCTCGGGCCAGCGGACTTTGTCAGGCAACACACCAGCCCATGTCATCAGCAAGGTGGATGGAGCTGGCTGGGAGCACAGCCATGCGGGGAGAGGAGCCTCCACAAACGGGCTCCCCAGCGAGGTCCCGGGGCAGGCTGCCAGCCTCCTGGCGCAGGAACCTCGTGGGAGCTGTGGGCCCCGTGGCTGAAAGGCCCTGAGGGTCCCCAAAATATGAATTAAATCCACTTTGCTTTAACNCTGTACACAAGCAGGCAGACGAGGCAACACCGCCGTCACCTCCATCTGCTCACAGGCTGAGCCTGCGCTGGCACGTCCCCGCGTCCCGGAAAGCACCGTGCAGCCCCTGAGCACGGGGGGCTCCCCTGCAGGACCACACTGAAGACTCCCAGCCACAGCCCCCACAGAGCAAACCTGTGTCGGGAATCCCTGCTGCCTCTATCAACCCCAAGCCCAGAGAAACAAGATTTCTCTGCTCAGTTCTTGTTTTCCTCAAGGACAGACAGCCCTTAAGCCACCGTAGCAAATGGAGGGATGCTTTTTCTCCTCTGAGACTGTTTTGGCATTTCCCGGAGAGAAAGGCTCAGGACACGGGGCTGCGGCGTGATTTCTTTGACAGGCCTGCAGAGTTCACGCAGCTCTGCACCCACGCTCCGGGTCTCATGCTGCCAGCCCACCCTTGCCAAGGCGGGGGTCAGCAAGCATTTCCCCATTTCACAGGTGAGAGCGTGAAGGCAGAAAGGAACAGGGGCCCCAACCCGCCCTCTCTTTTGCCTACAGAGCAAGGGCTTACCCGTGCTCCAGTGGTTTTCATGGAACAAGGACAAAAAGCAAGCAGCCCTGAGCCCTGACCGAGCCCCTCCATCCCAGCTGTGGCACGGCAGAGCGGCCGCCGCAGAGAGACACACACCATCAGCCTCCTGAAGGGCTGAGGATGCCTCACCAGCCGGGACGCCCCTCGCAGGGACCCCCTCCGCCAGCATCACCTGCCTCAGGGCACAGCACTGCTGGTCTGCGGCTGAATTAAAGTTTTGGAAAGTTTTGCTACCTCTTCACTCAAGACTGCAAGTGCACAAAGAATTATGGAAGGGATGGTTGATAGATGAAAAAAACACATTCAAAACTACTTACTGACTAATGATGCAGAAAATGTTATGAATAAGTATCCCTTTCTTGATTTATTACTTTAATTATCTGACATTCTATAGACCCCCATTAGTGGGGTTTTTTTGGTTTAGATTTCAATTTTCTGTCTCATGGTGAAAGCTATTTATCATAATAATCAGTAAAATTCAAAACCTTTTAGCAGTATTTATAAAATTCATTTACTATGTTCAGCCCTTGGAGAATGACAAAGAAGGCGCATTAGCACGTGTGCTGAAGTGTTTTATGCAGAATTATCTGTCCATAAGAATGATTAAAAGTTCTTTAGAATATTTGTAATCCATTATGCTATTTTTTTTTATATTAAAAAGAAAAAAGTTTTCCTTACCTATGCTGTGACTGGAGGCTGGGACCTGCTGATTGGGTGGCTGCTGCACCTTCGTCCGTATGATCCTGTATGTAGTTGGAAAGAAACGACTACTTAGCATTAAGCACGCAATTGCGGGGGGCATCAGACCCTATTTTTTCAGTTCCGGACACCTACATCAATACAAAAATGCCCTTCTGCCTATTATCCCCTCGTCATCCACCGAAAGACCGAAGTTTGGCGGGCGGACCCAGGACCATGTTTTTGCCTCCAGCCCCTGCCATTAGGGACATTTGGGTGACTGACTCTTACAGGCCCCTCGGGATGCTGCGGAGTTTGGTGCTTTGGTCCCTTTGAGGACCTAGCCCTCGCCGCCCAGGAAAGATATATCCATCGCTATTTGGGCACCCGTTGGGCCCAGCACCCTCTCCTCAGGGAGCCGGACACTTCTGGGTCCAGATGTCCCAGCAGGCTGTGGTCTGCTCCCTTGGGCGCTGGGACACATTTGCAAGGCTGTCCCTAGACCGCCCCGGGTACAGTACTCACACAGCTAAAGAACTTGGATAACTCAGAAAAGGACCTGCTTAGCCGAATTAATATTAAACCAAAAATGTGTTGGATTAAATGCTAATCTTAAAAGCTGAAAAACTACATCGTCATCACTGGGGGACAGCCTCTGCCGTGATTTATAATGATGTCAACGAGGAAAAATTCAGAGATGCAGAAAAACTAGAAGGCGCATTGCAAGACAGAGGGCAGCTGCTAAGAAGAGCCGGGGAAGTGCTCTACCAAGCGCTAACCTGCCGACGCACTGTGAAAAAAGAAAAGACGGGATCTGAAACACGTCCGGAGACAACACAGTTCTGCCACCGACTGCAGCGGAATCAGAACAGGCTTGAAGGAGACATGCTGCTCGCTTACCGCACATCTCCCCGCCTGATGCACTCTTTACGCAGTGGTAATGCTGTGGTAAGCGCTTCTCCCCTCTTTACCTAACAAACTCTTTTCCCGCTTCTGCCTGCCATGAATTTGGGAGAGGGGAGAGGAGGCACGAGACAGAGCGGGCATGGGGATGCATTCGCAGGAACAAACAGCAGTTGCTTGCTTGAAAGTCACCCCATGAGCTGGTACAGGAACCACCACCGGTGACGCCTGGCCCCGTCCCAGAAGAGGACATGCTGCCGTCCCCTTCCCCTCCCGTCCCTCTGCGGAGTCTGACGGAGGCTGGCGGGGGCTTGGTCTGTTAGTAAGCCAGCTTTTGGCTGCCAGCCCCAGAGCGAAGCTGCCGGGTGTTAGACATCTTCGGTCGATGGGTCCCCAGCAGCAAATTCCCCGGCCACAGGCAGGAGCAGCCAGGCTGGAGCAGGGGTCGGGGGGAGCTGTGCAAGCAGCTTCGGTGGGGGAGTGCAGCCAAAGACCTGGGACCCTCCGTGAGCAAGAGTGGAAATAACACCCTGCACAAGGCCTTCTCGCCGTCGTGGCAAGGGAAGGGTGTCCGGGTCCTTCTGACACATAAACATCTTCATCTCCGGAGGGACAGAGGACTGGAGCACTTTGAAGCAGCTGGGCAGCTCTCGGCTTATTTGAGCAAAACTAATCGCAATGATTAATTAAGCCTTAATCACACAGAGTTGCTCCTGCTGCGGAAGAGTGGCTTATTATTAATATTAATTAATGTTATTAATTAATAATAATAGTTATTATTCACTCGTATACGGGGGCAGCAGCTCAAATTCATCTGCTAAAAGGCACCCTCAGCAGCAGGGATAGGCTGAGCGCGGTCCATCCCAGCGGCCCTGCCGTTCTCCAGGAGCAGCAACAGCTCCCCTGAAGGGATCAGCACGGCCCCCCGGGGGATTCCCTCTCTCCACCGGGGAGGCAGGGACGGGGGCGGGGGGGAGCAGCGCGGCAACTCCGCTGTGCAGGAATGCCGACTGCTCAGCTTCACCCTCCCTGCAGCAGCATGGGAACCACACTGCATGATTTCTGATGGGCTCAGGTCTGCAGCGACAGGGCAGCACCTGATCTGCACCTCAGCGGTGAATAAGGGCATCGTGCCTTCAGAGCAGGGGTTTGCATCCTCGGCCTGTAACATCCCTACCAGCAAAGACTTGAAGTATACACTTAATTTTAAACATGAGGATAAATCCCACAGACTGCAGCGTGGAACTGGGAGGATTTAGCATTAATGCCAAGTGTTTTGACGTGAATTCCAGGTTTCTTGTCATGACAGTTTGGTCTGGGTTTTCAGGATGTGCTCCTAGGCTGGCAAAAACAGTTCTCTGGGTAAACAGACTGACCCAAAAAGATTGCATTTTTAAAAAAGAGATTTCACACCTTTAGGAAAAGGAAAAGATCTTAGCCACAGTCACAGGCAGATGAGAAAGAATGAGATTTCCACCCAAAAAACTTGGTGGTGGATCATGAAACGGGTTTCTGATACAGTGGTAGTGGATGTGTGGTCATTATCAGTGTGGAAAGACACAAGGACACAGCAAGAGGCAGAATATGGAAACTGGCTCAGAACACGACTGGAAGCTACTTAGTCTGTCATTTTTCTAGAGCTGTGACTGCCTTTTTGGTAGGTTTCTGGAAGACGCTTGAAGTCCTACTACACAAACACAGGGCTGCTCACAGCAGTAATGCTTCTCACATGGCAGGGCCTGAGCTGACGTTTATGGAAGCAGAGTTTGCCCTTAGTTACTTGAGGACAGTCAGAGTGGGATTTTCCTTCAGCTTTCCTGGTGTCCATATTATTTCTCAAATCCTTTTTAAAACCGAAAATGCCATGTCCTTAGGGTTACTGAATGCTGCTCTGGAGTCTCAGCGAGTCCGGAGCTCCCAGGCAGCAGCAAAGGCTGCACGTGAACTGACCCATTTTTGCTCTTAAACATGCAAACATACGACTCAACGTTCAGTTCGGCAAGGCAGAGACACCACTCTCCGCTAACGCTGGGGAAGCCACTCCGGCTACTCAAGCGGCAACTCCATGAATGCAAATCAGGTTGGGATAGCCAATAAAAGAATATTGCATCAATTTATTTCACGTCCATGGACACAGATGGGACTTTATAGCTAGCTGCATTCAAAGAATTTGCATGCAATCACACAAGTGAAAACCATCTCACCAGCGTGGTGAGGTCAAAGCCCGGCACAGAGCATACTCCTGAGCAAAAATGAAAGGGCTCTGCGTGCCAGGGGTGTGGGTGTGCACGAGGCTGCCCAAGCGCTCTGCCTTCCAAGTATTAATCCCTTATTATCAGTCTGGCAGGGCTGGAGGCATAGCAGACTATTTCACTGGGGTTTTTTTCAAGACCAGCTTTAGACATCCTTCGGCTCAGAAGGAAGCAGGCGAGTACAGAAGGTGTGACTGAGATGGCAGTAGGTTAGTATAGCTCCAGAGCCCTCTGTGAGCCCAGTCCTGCCCGGCAGGGTTGAGGCAAGACTCCCAAACACGGGACTGAGGCTCCAAATGAGATTCTCCTGCATTTTTACAAAAGCAATTCAAGGCCACTTAAGTGCGTCCACGTAACAAGCAGACAGCTGAGGCACTCGAAAGCTACTGACCAAATTCCCCCGGCGATATTCACGCTGACGGCAGCAGGCAGCAGCCAGCATGGTTCTGGGCCAACTTCAGCGAGACCAAGCAGGCATCAGGAGGACAGAAGTGGTACCTTAGACCCATGCCTTGGGTCCCCTCCTCCAGGCGCCCGGGCCCCCGCTTTTCCCAGATGACTGCTGCCCCACTCGATGGCCATCTGAGCTTTCCTCCCAGGGGAAGCACGTCCCACTGAACCCCCACCCTGTCGAGCAGAACTGAGGCCTCATTCGGAGCAAAGACGCAGGATCGTTACCAGTGAGGACTGCAACTCATGGATTGGGGAAAGGACGGGAAAGAAGCACAGGCCAGCAGCAGAACATGCCCACTCCTAGGAAATGCTCATAAGCTGTGATGCTTTGGCTGCCGAGGTGAGCCCACAGCTGCTCCCCAGCCCCAAACGCACCACGGAAACACATGCAAGCTGCATTTCTTGCAAATAGCCCAAAACACACAGTCCTACTAACAAATGAGGATTCAGTGACAGCGCTTGCAAGAAGCATCCCTCCCGAGGACCAGACAGATCTTTACCTGTTAATTGAACTGACGCTGGGCACGGTGTCGTTGTCACACACTCGCTCAGCAAGGAGTCTATCCCTGATCTCCCAGGCAAACATGGTGGGATTTTGGCGTTTGTACTCTGCAATTTTTTCAACAACTTTGGGTGTGGCGACCTTTGGTTTTGATCCTCCAATCACTCCAGGCTTAATGCTCCCGGTTTCGTAATACCTAGGACAACATCCAAAACAAAGCTTTAGTCATCAGAAATGGACAGAGAACACGCTTTGAGATTTATAGAGAACATAATTTCAAGGTAACCAAACCCCAGCAAATCCTGAGATACATCTTCACTTTCACATACACATTTTCTGCCTATGTAGTGCTTTATCAACTAAAAGATTAACTTATAGTAATTGGAATTGGGCCTCGGGGTACAATATGTATTCTTCTGTAATAGCAAGACAAAAGAAACAATGCAAGATTAAAGGGCATGCCGGGATCCAAAATTAACTGAAAATGTGTGTTATTAATCAGTGGTACTGGCAATAATAGAAACAAATCACACCAAGGACCACTTTTTGCGGTGGACTCTCTTGTAGTAAATTACTGTTTCTACAGAAATTCTCTGTTATTAATATCTACGGCCCGTTATCATTTCATGGTGAAATGAAGGCTAGGTATTGTATTTTATCTGCACCTCTGGAATAAATACGCTGGCATATCTTTTTCCCATTTTATGTTTTTAATATTCATATTATGGTTTTAATAGTCAATATTTTTCAAAACGTATTCCTTCTAACATTATGTTTTTAGTAGTCGCAACCATTAATTTCAAGGAAAAGGGGGCTGCCCACGCTCTGGAGGGGTCCAGCTGATGTGGGGGTTGGTTTCTGTGGCCAGTCCTGTGTCCCTTCCTCAGGTACAGCACCTTTACCCACACCAGCAGCTCTGCTGATGCCTCGCCGGGAAAAGCGAAGGACTGGATCCCTAAACCGACAGAAATCTGCCAGATTTCTTCACATGTAAATCACACAAGAGCAACTGCTTTTGGTAGCATTGCAACAGTACATCGCAACTGACATCCCCAGCCCCACAAGTCTCCCCTTTTAATAAATGAAGCCTTCAACATGCTGCTAAGAGCAGAAGTCGTGTCTTACCCATTGAGGGCCGGAACAGAGACCAAGAATGAGATCGTGCTCCTCTGTGCTGTGCTGTCAGGGAGCGCAACGCACGAGGCACTGTCCCAGCCGGGCACTTCTTTGTATCTTGTGAATTCTCTCATGAGCAGATGAAAAACAAACCCCTGTGCCTACCTGCAACAACTGCCTCAACTGCCCTGATCCAGCACGTCCTTTCCGTACAGAGCAGACCTTGCCTTCGTGAGCCTTTCAACCAGACGCCCACCGAGCCGCACGCTCTCAGCAGCTGGGACGCGTCCACTCAGTGCCCTGTGCCCGTATTTCTAGTAGGGAGCTCAGAAAAGACTCCCAAGTAAGAACATAAGACTGCTTATTAATATATTTCCTCTGCAGCTACTTGACATACCCATCATATGAAAAAAAAAAGTTAATTCCCCAATCTTTCCAGCACGAGCAGAGCACAAACAGGCTGCGCAGCCAAAGTCTGCCTCACTGTAACACGCAACCGTGTTCATCAAATTTCTGCCAGGCTACCGGTTTTCAATCTTTCTGGGAGAGCTCTGTGTGCAGAGCCTAAAATTCCTTTAAAGAGACTGACACCATCTTGTTTGTACACATTTTCAGATATTCTGGATGCAGATGTGGACTCAGATCTACCAGTCTCCATGAGCCATTTAAGCAATATTAGTCATGGAAAGCATCAAGTGTCCGAGATGGATTAACCCTCCTGGTGTCCCTAAATGCAGCCTAGTAGCGAGCTTTAGCGCAGGGGGGTAAAATTCAGCTCCTCCCATGCTTCCCGAGGACATGACAAAATGATGGCAAACTTGAACCACAAGCCTAGTAAGACCTTGCACCCCTGGCCTCAAAACCTTCGCTGCTGGCACCTCTCCTGTGAGGAGGGTGTAGAAGGCAGCCAGACAATACCATGAATGCTACCAAACAAGAAGTCATAGTTTTCTTAGTTCCAGCCAAAACCACGGATTTAACAACCGCTCCTCAGTGTTCTTCTCCGACGGTGCCTCGCTGCACCGTGACATGGTGCCTGTCGACCACCCCACGACACAGGACAGCCCAGCTGAGCAGAGCGTCAGCCAGCAGCTCGGGAAGCCATGGCTGCGCAGAGACAGTGTTTCCCACGGTGACTCTGCCACGGTAGGTAATCCGTGACAGCAAAGGCTCTCGCCACCACAACGCTGCAGCAGTGGTGAGCTCACCAGGGGACAAAGCCCTGGTGCCCTCTGGACAGCAAAACCTCCACTCCCAAATCCTCTAACCGCTGCCTACCCACCCGCCCTCACCATCTCGAGCCTCCAAAGGCATGCACACGTCAATGGAAAGACTTGCCTCGCACGGGAGTTGCAGGATTGGGCCCAGACCCTTTTCCCCACGCAGCCGGGAGAGCTCGCTGCGACGGCGGACAGCTCTCACCCACCGACACCACTGACACCTCCCTCCTCTTTGCCCTAGCAATGAACGTGGGTGCAGCAAAGAGCCTGCAGACTGTGCAGCACGGGCATCCCTGACTCCTGTCTCCATTTTAAAGGCAAGGATGGCTGCAGTCAGCTTCATTTTATGCACGTCAGGTCCGGGCCGTTTGCTCCCAGCAAGTTGCCAGTGCAGGTGAAGAGTGGGCATCCCTGCAGTACCCTCCTCCGAGGGGTGAGAATTTCCCTTGCACTGCAACTGCTGGTTCCCTGCCTCTGGATTTGTTTTAACTCTGTATCGAGGGCTGAAAAATTCCCACCATAAAATTCCAAATGTAAGGATTTATCATAAGGATTCCCGTTTTTCACACACACATGCAAAAGCATACACACACAGAGCTGCAATTACAGTGACATTTTACCCACTGTAATTATTAGTTATGAAAATAATGAGCTATGAAATTCCAATTTATTGTTGGCAACTTTAATGACAAAGCTCTGGAGCCTCGCTCTTAGCTCTATAGTGCAAATATATCTAATGGTAAATTTATTCAAACTATCAAAAGTAAACCCATCAGACATTTGCCTGGTAGGTAAATAAATCGCCCCTTTCTTAGCTTGTACGTTGGTCCTGATGGGAATCGGTGGCAAGTCTACTGCAGCGGAGGGCATCACCAGCCGAACCGCGCCAGCCAGGCTGGGAGCGGGAGCCTGTGCCGACAGCGGATGCAAAGCAATAACCGAGTGAAACAGCCCGTGATGGGCCGGCAGGTCTCAGATAAAGCCCATGGAAAGTTTTCCTCTCTAAAATAGTAAAGGCATCAATGTCCTCAAACCCACACCGAGAGGAATGCATGTAGCTTGCAGGGGAATGCATCTCCCTGCAATGAAGGCATCAGAGAAAAAGCAGGGATGCTGAGCGTAACCTGCACGCTGGCTCATGCGGCTCTCTAAAAGCACGCTGTGCGGGGCTGCGGAGATCGTGTTTGCCAGTTAAGGCGAGTATAGGTAAGAGCAGGCTGCGGGGAAAAGAATGCCAAGAGCTACAAAACCAGGGGCCTGTGACTTCGCCACATCAGTCTGATTCTGAACACTTAAATGGCCACTGAGAGATCGTAAGTGCTGCTAATCCAAGCAGATCCCCTGCGTGACACTACCAAAAAAGAAATTGCCTTAACAGTCTTTGCAGCTATTGCTATGTCCAGGAAAGCAAATTGGTTAAAAATTGGAAAAAGATGGTAATAGTAAAATACTAAACAATGAAGTTAACTGTGAAAGTTTAGTAAATGGTCCAGGAATTAACTCTTCCAGATCGTCAAGAAAAACGTTTTCTTACCAAAAAAAAAAAAGTTTTCCTTAATGTAAGTTGCTCGCGTATCTCAGGATACCTGGAGTCCAAAACCATTTTAATACTACAATTTACACAAATTATGTTCAGATTTGTTCACAAGATACAAAGAAGCAAGGATGGTATTTTTGACCTGAATCTATGTCAAATTTTAAAATGAAATCAGGAAATTGTACGAATTTGGAGTTTAATTTCCTGTTGCCATAGTGGTTTGAGCAGCTCCAGCCTGAACAGAGGGCTACTCCCAAAATAGCTAAAACTAAGATGGTAAATAGTTACTTATGGTATTCTGTGCTCTAATTAAGAAGGTATTCTGGCACAAGAGTAGAAAAAGACGTCGAAATAAACAGTGGGACAGATTTCAAAATACCCTTTGTGAATGAATGCACGGCAATGTTGATCTATATATATCATATATAATTACACTATTGCTAAAAGAGAGTCTTCTTCAGAAAGCAAAACCATTAACTTGCACAACTTCTGGGGTTTTTTTCCATTTTACTGAAGATGACTCCCAGACTTCTCTACTTGTTCAGAACAGACAGGTGCGGGATATATGCCATATATACAGCAAATACACTCCACGTGGCATTCTGCGCTTTGTGTTATAATTACCCATAGGAAACTGTGAAAGGGGCAAACTAGAGATAAGAATAGTAGCACTTTTTTCCCACATCAGGCATAGAAAACCATGAGCGGTGAGGAAGCCCCTCTCCTTATTGGACTGATTTCCTGAGGTTTCTACCATTCTCAATTTGTTTGCCGCCTTCAATTAAGGGACCGGCATTGACACCTTTCCCTTGACGGACAGAGAAGGATTCATTGTCCCCCCTTTACCTGCCAAGTATTTTGCTGACGCAGCCGTGGCTGACGCGGAGCTGCCGGGAGATGTCACACGGCCGGACCCCTTGGTGGGCGAGCTCCACAATCCTTTGGCGAACGACATCTGGGAGGGGGCGGCCGTTCACAAAAACACCCCCCAGCTGATTCACGCCTCCATGTCCTGAAACACACAGGGGAGGAGGAGAAGGGCAGGAGAAGAAAAGCTGTGTGAGAGTTGTGGGATGTTTCTCCACGGCAGACCCCCCCAGCCCGGTGCTACCCAGCGCCGGGCATCACCTCCCCAGCGCCGGTCCAGCCTCCAACCGCTTTTCCCCAGGCGCTGCAGGACCCGCGGCACACAGGCAGTCACGGCTGCGCTGCCTGCGCTGCCGCAATGCCACTCGCCGGAGAGGAGGACCCTCCTGCTTGCAGGCAGATCGGGCCCCGTGTTGGGAAATGGCCACAGGAAACCACGCAGCGATGCCCGCCTGCCCGGACGCGGGCCACCCTCCTCCTGAAGCCAGTGGCCACCGTCGACCAACTGCAAACTCCGGGGGCAGGCCTGGCGCTGCCCCATGGAGAAGAGGCTGCTCGTGAGCCTCTGCCTAGGAAGCCAACTGAAAATAAGGCTGGGTGATCACTCAGCCTACACACTGTTTGTGTCTATGCACAGAAGGGGATACCTGAAATTAAATATGTGTCGGGGTTTTTTTCCAAATGTCTTGACTTAATCAAGAGCAAAAAAAAAACTACAGCATGATTTCAGCTCTTATAATTTACAGCAGTCTTGGCAGATATTATGATCCCACAAATGAAACATGAACGCTTAGGCAAGCCCTGTATATGATTCCTTTTTTAGCAGATTTGCACTCTTCACCTTTAGCAAGGTGAATCATGTATCTGGTGGGAAACAGGACCCACTTGGATGGATAGTAGTGAAACTGTGTAAAATGCATGAACACAGAATAATCCCATGTACCAAGTGAGAAAATATAATTAACCCTCATGTTGTTAATCATCCAAACTACTTAGGTTACAGAGGAGTGAAGAAACTGAAAACAAGCAATAGGGGCAGTATAGATGCCAATTCTGGAACAAAAATAATACAGAAAATCTCTCTGTTTGCCCAGGGCTTGAATGGTACTGAATAAGCTGACAAGCCAAATGCCTCAGTGTTTAAAAAAAAAAAAAAAGATTATATAGAGCTATTTTTATTTAAATCCTATCACTTCACCATTGACAAACTGCTGTCAAACTTTGCAAACACCTTCTAAAACTGTCAGGACACATAATGAATCCACACGGAATACGTGATTGCTACAGCCAGCTAAAGCCTGTGGTGAGCAGAGAAGTGTCTGCTCTGCCTTCATCGGTGCGAGAGGCAGACCTCTGCCAGTGGCCAAGCTGGCCTCAGGCTCACCCGTCCCTCCTGCAGCCCTGGAGCGTGGGGAGCAGACCCCAGGCGTGGGGCTGCCTTCAGCTGCCCCTGACCAGGGAGCTGCCAGCAGCGCCAGGGACGCCCCAGGGCTGGGACGGTGCTGCGGCCGGAGGGGGAAAAATTGATGGCTGAGGCGTACAGTAGCAACCCCGCAGCGCTGCAGCGAACGAGACCTCAGGCTTCTCACCTATTAGCGGCTTTAATTGTACAAAATCACACACAGTGCATTCAGTATGAATGGCAAGATTCTGCAGCAGAGAGAAGGAAGGGAAAGGAGAGAGAAGGAGAGGGAAGGGAGGAGA
>WAAD01003095.1:4409-25391 GCA_013389945.1 Fregata magnificens
CTCTCCCCCCCCCCCCCTGCGGGGGGTGTGGGGGGGGGGGGGGGGGGGGGGGGGGGGGGGGGGGCAAAAAAATGTTTTGTGGGCCTTCCCCTTTCTTTCGTCTCCCCCCTCCCTCTTGCTGTGGAAGATGAAATCTTGTGGGCAGTTTGGTGACTGTGGCCCTGAGCTGCAGCGTCACCTTTTTATTTTTCAATTTTTGAATAATAAAATAAAAAAGAAAGGGTTTTCTTTTGTGTTTGTGGGGGTTGTTTTGGTTTTTTTGTTTGTTTGTTTGTTTCTCTAGCAAGAGACTTTGGATGGCTCAGTGTGTCCTGGAACCTCCTTTGCATCATTAGAGGCAAAAACTATGTAGCGGTTTCTTAAATAAAAGTATAAGCTGTGTCTTCTACTTCTTTTTGCCCTGAGCCACCCTGCCCAGGAAAGCCAGAGCTACTGGATGGAAACTTCACCTGTCCCTTCCCACTTTTTTTAAAACAAAGACCCTGGAGGCAGCTCCTGGTTGTCTTGTCCTGCACCAGTGTGGTGAATGTTTTAGGAGTTTCATTTCTTTTTAGCCCTTCCTCCACCTAATAAAGATCTGAGCGTATCACTGGTGTTTGTCTGCATTTTCAAGGGCTCCAGGAGCAGTTTTGCTTTTACAGCCTGTCCCTTTCCACTTGCTCCTGCAACAGAAGCTCAGCTGGGAGGGCAAGAGCAGCAGATGGGTCTGCAGGGGGTGCTGAATACCATGATAAAGGTGAGTGTACCTCAGTGCTGAGAGCTCACAGGCACCTGCAGCAGGGATGGGATCCTGGCCACCACCCTGACTCCTGCCAGAAGCATCACAGCTCTGCCTTTGGTGTCCTCTGGCATCATGCTCTGTCCATGTCCCTGTGGAGCAGCTGGGATAGGTAAGGAGGGAGCACAGCTGCAGCACTGCTGTTGCGTCACAGGAGCTATTTGAAGAACAAACTTTCCTTAAAGCCCTCTTCAAACACTTAGTGCCTTGTTCATAGAAATCCACTGCTGCCCCACAGAGGTGGGTCAGTCCTTGCTTGTGTGTCAGGGTCCAGAAGCAGCTGGAAGTGGCAAAAGGCAACACATGAGAGTTGGTGCCAGTGCATAGCAGTCCCCTGAGCCTTACTTTTGTCACAGAGCAGCTCTAAGGGAGACTCCCTCATGAGGACTTCAGCCAGTGCTTCTCTGCTGTTTGCAGCTGCAGAACTGCCATCCTCAGCAGTGGCTGTGGACACAGAAGGGCAGTGCTTCCAGGCCTGGAGGCAATGGGCTGTGTTGCCCTCCAGCACCCTCCTATTCCCCAGCACAAGGCAGCAAAGGCACCTTCCCAACTGCTCTGGGGTCCTGCCTGCAGGCAGCACTGTGCTGTCAGCCACACACACAGGCTACCCTCCTTTCCAGATGAGACTAAACAGACTGTGTTCCCATTTCTTTTTGTTGGTTCCAGCAGGGCTCTTCTGCAGCAATTTCCTCTCTAATTCCCTGATCCACAGTCTGATGGTAGGTTTAACAAGGCCATGTGCCAGGTCCTGCACTTTGGTCACAAGCACCCCATGCAACGCTACAGGCTTGGGGAAGAGTGGCTGGAGAGCTGCCTGGCGGAAAAGGACCTGGGGGTACTGGTCGACAGCCGGCTGAACATGAGCTGGCAGTGTGCCCAGGTGGCCAAGAAGGCCAATGGCAGCCTGGCTTGTATTAGGAATAGTGTGGCCAGCAGGAGCAGGGAAGTGATCGTGCCCCTGTACTTGGCACTGGTGAGGCCGCACCTCGAATGCTGTGTTCAGTTTTGGGGCCCTCAGTACAAGAAGGACACTGAGGTGCTGGAGCGTGTCCAGAGAAGGGCAACGAGGCTGGTGAAGGGTCTGGAGAACAAGTCTTATGAGGAGCAGCTGAGAGAACTGGGGCTGTTTAGTTTGGAGAAGAGGAGGCTGAGGGGAGACCTTATCGCTCTCTACAACTACCTGAAGGGAGGTTGTAGGGAAGTGGGTGTTGGACTCTTCTCCCAAGAAACTAGTGATAGGACGGGAGGAAATGGTCTCAGGTTACATCAGGGGAGGTTTAGATTGGACATCAGGAAGAATTTCTTTACTGAAAGAGTGGTTAGGCATTGGAACAGGCTCCCCAGAGAGGTGGTGGAGTCGTCAACCCTGGAGGCGTTCAAAAAAGGTGTAGACCTGGCACTCCAGGGCCTGGTTTAGGAGTCATGGTGGTGTTAGTTGATGGTTGGACTTGATGATCTTAGAGGTCTTTTCCAACCTTAATGATTCTATGGTAGAGCCAAGGTTGCTCAGCTGCACTCAGCCATCAAGGAAAGGGGGAGAAAAAAATAAAACAAAAACCTGTGCAAGTGGCAGCTGGGTCTACCCAGTGCAGGAGAGGCTGGAGAGTTTGTCCTGCCTTTGGTACCACACCTTCTGCTGGATGAAGAAGCTAGTAGCAGCTCTGAGCAGCCCAGTGCTGCAGGAGTCAGGTAGGAGATACAAGCAAGCCTGATCCAAGTCAGAAGGCCCAGACAGCACCATCCCTCTCGTTGCCATTCCCCAATATGGAGAGTCTTGGGAGTGCAGCCCTGAAATGCCATCATCATTCCTCCAGCACAGCTGTGAAGCCAAAGCACTCAGGCCACAACCACATTTGACTCAGCAGTTTGCTGCACTGCAAACAGTGCCAAGTGTAGCAACTGCAGCTCCTGTACACTGGTCCCACTAATTTTAGCTTGACTGCAGCACTGAGACACTGCAAAAACAAACCTCTCCCCTCTTGAGCTTGCAGGGAACAGCATGGGCCAGGCAGGGCAAGCACCCTTCTGCATGAGGTCAAAGCCCCTGCCCCAGCCAGCAAGCTCCCCTGCTGCCTTTGTCCATTTTCAGGAGTGCTGTACTCCTGCCCTGCTGGGGAACAAGCCACCAGCAGCACCCCAAGTCCCTGGCAGCAGCAGCTTTGCCGCAAGTCCTGCAGCCCTGTTGCAGTCCTATGAGACCATGAACCATCTTCCCACTGGTCTATCCCTTCCTGACTTACGAAGACTAAATATAACAGCAAAGCCCATGGTCTTTTGCCAAAGTACTTCTCTAATTAATTTCATTCTTTAGTCTTGCATTCAGGCAGGCAGCTGTCAAACAGCAGCTTTCTTTTCCAATAATCATATGCATAAATATCTATATGTATAGGCATTGATACAGGAGCAGCACTGAACTTGTGAATAGGTGTTATTCAAAGCTTTAAGTAACCCATGCAAATAAACCAGCTCAATTAACAGGGAAGTAACAGTACAGGGATATTTTCATTTCACATTTTTATTAGTAGACAGAGGTGCAGAAAAGACAAAATATAACTACTGAAGGGGAAGACAACACAAAAATGCACCAGTTAATTCTTTCTGGTAAATTATACTGAAGAAAAAAAGGAAAACATCTGGGATTTCAGCTAAGAAAACTACTAAGAAATCTAGTGTACCCTGCTGGTTTCAGAATGGTTGAAAACTGCATTTGAAGGGGCTTGTAGTTGCAAATGTAAACGCTAATATTGGCTGAGACAGGAGAAAAAAGGTTAGGAAAAAACAGAATACACAGATCAGGTAAACACTTTTCTGCAATCTCTTAAATAGTTTCAAAAAACCCTCATACTTTAGTTTGTATCTCAACAAAAGGAAACCAGCAAGTCAACAAGCAATGACACTGCACAGGACAGTGGGGAAGAGAAATTAGTCTGGTTAATATAGGAGCTCTCAAAATAGGGTGCTTTTTGTCTTTAAAAAAAAAGAGTAACAGAAGAGTCATGATAATGCATCTTACAACACCAAGCTTGAAAATGCAAGTCACTGGAGAGTATACAGTGAAGACGGTCAAAAGTACAAGGGAAATCCTGAAAGATGCAGTATCCTCATTTCAAACCAAGTCATCAGCACAGCCAGCATTGCCATACTCTGCTCCTTCTACTCCCCAACAGCCCCCCAAAAGCTGGAGGTTGGTGTCCCTGTCCTGGTGCAGCCCCGAGACCAGTGCTGCAGCCAGGAGGCCCAGGGACCCATTTGCAAACACTGGCACTGCCCTCAAAGGGCTGGAGTGAAGCTGCAGGGTGCCCCACACCACCATGAGATGCAGGGGAGCCCCACTGCCAGCTCTAAAAAGCACCAGGTGCTGAGTCAGTCCTTGCTGGAAGGATGAGCTGAAGCAGCCCATGTGGGACAGTTCAGGAGGGGTCCACCTGCCTTCCCCAAGTAACATGCAAGCAGGAGGGAGAACATCACAGGGAGCACAAGGTATCACCACTTGGGCTGCCCTTTACTTTAGTCCACAGGGGGCAGAGGGATGCACCACCAGCACACCCTGGGGCAGAGGAGCAGGGACTGTCCCTGCTGCAGCAAATCCCAGCCAAACAACATTTTGAAAACACATCTGCTTTGCTCACTTCTGAGCCCCACCAGCCTTCCTGCCCTTCCCAAGGGCTGCCTTCCCCTCCTCTCCCTCCAGGCAGCACACTGAGCTTGCTCACTCTCATTCTGCTCCTCACCCTAGGACACGGCCACCGAAGCTGATCACAGAACAAAGTTTACTCCCACCAAAGTACCCCTCGAGGGATCACAGCTGGCAACGTACCATTGAAAACCCTGAGATATATGAAGCGGAGGCATAAACAAATGCCCAAGCCCACAGCTCTTACCAGGGTAACTGCCTCTGTACCTGTGGGAAAGGAAGGTCTTGCCCAAGCAGGGCCAGCACCTCAGATCTGCTCCTGGTGGATATGCCAGGGCGCAGCACAGGAGGGCAGGGCTGGCTGCTGATCAAGGGATTATGCGAAAGGTGAATTCAGGCCACTGCACCACAGCTGAACAAGAAGAGCACACTGCAATGGGGTGAGGGTGCTGAGGGACCAAGGAAGAGGGTTCTGCAGAGACAAGCATGCAGGATCCCCCACTGCCCACAAGGGAGGGCCCTAAGCTCTGCCAAGAGCTGCCAAAAACATGCAGGAGGCCGAGCTCAGTGCACCAGCTGAAGCATGCTGCTAAATAGCCTGTCAAACCCTGCCCCTGGCCTTCTCTTCCAGCCTGAAAGCACTGCGTACCCCTCTCCCGTGGGGCTGCACACGTTCACCCATGCCCCTGCCAGCCAGGCAGGGGAGAGCCCAGCACACATGCATCCCCTCTGCCCCATGCCCCAGCAGCCACAGCAGGCACAGGGACAGCTTGGCCACCCCAGGCAGGCACCAAAGGCAGCTTTGACTTCTGCCAACCCCACAGAGCCCACAGGGCTGCTGCAGAGGTGCATTTACCAATGCCTGACCCCTACATAAGCAACAGAAAGAAGGCTTAGGCCAGCACTGGATTTGGGCTGCAGGAAGCAAGGGCTCCTAGCAAGCACTGGGGTAGGACACTGTTGGTCTCTCCCACTGCCAAAAAGAAGTTCAGGATGAATGCTGGCCCACTGGGCAGCAGGATGCACATCAGTTCTCCTCCCTCCAGAGAGGGGCAGCTATCAACAGATCTCAGCAACACGGCTAAACAGAACTTTTTCAACCCCAAACTAGTCTAAAAACCAAAATAAATAGCAACCCAGGGCTCAGTTGTACAGACATGAAGTGTTAAGTGTTTATTTTAGGGTTCACATCACAAGCCTTTTTCAGAGACAAAGCTGATTGTGCCCTCTGGGGCTCCAGGGGCCAGCTATTTCCTAACTTCAGCAGGCTGAAAAGGAATACTGTACCTTTCAGTGACATCCCATCAAGCTCAACACACAGTAGCTTTACACTCTCCACCCCACACCTTATAAAGGAAAAGCCACCACCACAAGGCTAAATGAATGTACACACGCTATTATTGTAAATGGAGCAGCTAAACCTTGGCAATTTGCTTTGTGAGGATTTTTTTTTCTTCCTAGTAAATGCAGAACTTGAGCTCCTGAAAAATCCAGCTTCCAATGGGTTTGTTCCAGCTTTAAATACATTAAACATCTCAATGCAAGACTGTATTTAATTCAAGAATCTAAACACAAGCAAACCTGTTTTGCTGTGAGCATTTCATAGAGAAGTGAAAAGGGGAGTTTCTTTTTTAAAAAGAAATCATAATACAGTGATGAAAGGGTTAAGAATGCAAGAATTCAGATATTCCATGGAGGGTCTCTAAGAGGTCCATAAAAAAGGAGCAAACAAATCCATACAACAGGAGACAGCAGGAGACAAAAAGTTTTTTTGATCCCCCCCACACACTTTTTTGCTGGACTGCTGCTAGGTTACCGCTGCTCCCTTCTGGCCTGAGTTGGCAGGGCAGTACAGGGGCATAGAGGGAGCAGGTCACGACTCCTCGTTGCCAGAATCATCATCATCGTAACAGTCGGCATCCTCCTCCTCCTCGTCTTCGTCATCAATGTCATCATCGTACAAGTCGTCGTAAAGCAAATCTGAACTGTTGTCATTGGAAGGCACTTTAGTTTTGATGCAGTACTCTGCCAGTGTAGTGGGGACCTTCACACCATCCTTCTCTGCCTCGGCTTTGGTAGCCAAAACCTGTTTCCTGTGGGGAGGAGGACACAGCAACGTGAGCAGGGCCATCTGCTAGTGGCAGCGTGGTTCAACTCCCCACCTCCCGGCCAGCCCCAGCCCAGCCCTCCAGCCAGCCAGCTCAGACTCAGGAGAGCTGATGTTTGGCTGAAGCACCACAAGCAGCACTAGAAACAGATTTAGTTTCTGCAGCCCCAGGCTTGGGAGCACTCCAAGGGTGTTCGCAGGACGCATGCCCTCAGCAATATATGAAATCAGTTATTCTACAGGACTCCACATCATTAAAGACCTGCCAAAGCTCAGAGCAAATTTCATTAAATTTGCTACAGAAGGGATGGTCAGGGATTTCCTAAGATGACTTATTGACTCCACCACTGATGTTTCTACCCCAACGGGCTCAAAACTGCAATTTCCACAAGCATTTGGCAGCTCTGAGCTCCCACTGGAGGGTAAGAACAGTCGGAGCACATGGCTGCACCCCAAGACGCAGCGATAACACCGGCACTGCCTGCGGCTGGCAGGAGACAAGTGTTTCCTGTCACCCCAGGACAGGCTCTGGCTGCTGCCTCCCAGCAGCGCTCGGGCTGTGAACTGTTGCTGGCCTGTGCTGCCTCCCGGCAGGGAGAGAAACAGATGGCAGCCTGTCCCTTCACCCCCACCCGCCTGCTCATCAGTCTGCCAAACGCTGTTTATGGAGTACATCCAGCTCCACTGAAGCCACGGGAGCCAGAGCGGACTAAGATAACCTCCCAGCGAGGCTCTTTGCACAGACTGACTGCCCTGTGTAGCTCCAACCAGGGGTATATCCTGCACACACAGCTAGCAGAGTCAATGCAGATGTGGTCTTTCACCATCCAAGTGTGACAGCGGTCCCACTGCAGTACAGGTTGCCCACCTGCTGCTCTACAGCAACCCTGGCTCAAGTTTACATCATCTCCCTACAGCACCTGATGAACCATGAACTTCTCAGCAAAGGACAGTCAAGACTGAACAGTGCTTCCAGCTAATCAAACCCAGCTTTGCAAACGCTTGCCAAATCCTGGTGATATTCCTTCGAATTGGAGGGAATTATGTTTCATGAGTGCATTAAGCACAGAATTAGTAGGATGCAGTCAGTTTGAATCACATCCCAAGCAATTCAGGCAGCACTCAAAGGCAAATGGGGACTTCAACTGGGATTTACGAGCAGCCAATAGGTTTTGCAGAGCATCATGCCAGATTAGTCTGAAAAAAGAACAATTTAAAAACAGAACAGCCCAGTCTTCCTGCTGCAGAAGTTTGCACTGCTTCTGTGTGCTGAAAAAACTAGAGGGACCAGAAGTGTGGACTTGGAATTAAATGGTAAAATTCATTTCCAAAGAAGCAACTACAGTGAGAAGCTGGTTTCAGCAAATTCTGCAAGCAGCCTGTTTTATAGGATTCAAAGGAGGCTGGCAGCACAGCATCACACATGGCAAAGCTTACCTTATGATTTCAGCATATTCCTTGTCTTTTCCTTTACTGTCCCTCCATTTCCTGAACATGACTGACGCATCCACATTAGCAGGAGAGAATGTGTTGGGCTCATTAAGCAAAGAGATTACGCTCAGTAAGATAGTCCTGAAAAAGGTAACCACAGCAGCAGAGTCAGAGCTAACGCATTCACGGATTCTGGATGCCGACAAGTTCTTTACATGATGCACCAGAAATTTGTTTNCCTTGTCTTTTCCTTTACTGTCCCTCCATTTCCTGAACATGACTGACGCATCCACATTAGCAGGAGAGAATGTGTTGGGCTCATTAAGCAAAGAGATTACGCTCAGTAAGATAGTCCTGAAAAAGGTAACCACAGCAGCAGAGTCAGAGCTAACGCATTCACGGATTCTGGATGCCGACAAGTTCTTTACATGATGCACCAGAAATTTGTTTAAAGTCAAAACTTAAGCTAAGGATAACAGTTGAAGGGAGAGCAGGTATTTATGAACTTCAGACCCCGGCCATCGGCATAGGGAAGGTGGCACAATACAAACCTCAAGGACCTAATCTGACTGTGCACATGCTTGTGAAGGGGTGGCAGCTGAAGCTCAGATCAGACCCGAATTCAGCTTGTCCACACCACCCATGGATGGTGCGGTGCTGGAAACCTGCTTGGTGAGCCTGTTCCTGGTAATGCTTGGCATCCCAGCAGAAAGCCAGGCTCTCCGCCTGCCCTCTGCATAGGGAAGATGACCACTACAAGCCAAGACCATGAGATGAGGCTGCAATGCCTTCCCTGCCCCGCTGGCTGTTAGGAGGTTAGAGCTGTGGCTGGGTCTCTCCTCTCCTCAGCCCATGCACAGCTAAGGCTGCTGTAACAGTACACAAGCACGGCAAGGGGAAGACAGTGCAGATGTTTTCCAATACCCAGGCAAGCCACCAAGGGCCCAGCAGGATTCGGTTGCTGGTACTCAAAGCCAGCGTGAGCTGTAACCCACAGCAGACAGAGCCTTCCTAGATTTCTAGCAGCAGCACAGAGCTGCTAGTTGCCCCGCTCTACTGGCATTTACCAGGGACAAGCACCACCTCCCTCGCCCAGACACTTCTCCTGCATTTCCTACAACCCTTTGCACTTCAGAGGTTCAGCCCTTTGCTCCTCACACAGTCCCAAAGCCAGCACAAAACTCAACAGCAAGTCCCATCAGGCAGCTCTACACACCCAGCCACCTGTAGCTACCATCGCAATAGCTTCACTTGTCCAAGGTGGTCCTGCTGGCAACAGCTTTCAGTTTAAATGGAAGGGAAGAACAAGAGACAAGGAATAAGTCTTGAAATACAGCAGTACATAGCAACTGCTTCGCAGAACTTGATTAAAGGAGCCTACAGCCCCAGCTGTACTTGCATTGATTTAGGGGCACATTCAGAGCAGTGCATGCCGAGCACATCTACCACATCATATATCTGGGACACAATTCCAGGAAATGCTTGGTCATTTGGATGCTGAGTTTCTTGAAAGGTTTTGAAACTAAACACTTGTGTCTGGCCAGACTGTTCAGCACAGCTATCAGGAGAGTCTTACACAATTTATTTTCCAAATGATATAATTCAGTAGGAAAAGAGAACAGCAGCTCTGGAGAAAACTGTCTGGTCAGACTCGAATGATGGGCAGAAGAGAGACTGTCTTCTACTTCATCTCAAGAATTCATTTAAAAGCCTTTGATTCTCAGCAAACAGGCTGTAAAGCCAGCATGTCAGCTCTGGCATCACTGCAGCAGCTTTACTGTAGAGCAAGCAAAGTCTAGGGAAGGTCAAGGACAGGAATTCATGTCTGGATTTAGCACCAGCTCTACCACACTTCCATCAACAAAGTGAGGAGAAGCCGATTTCCACTGTGGTGCCCCAGACGCCAAAGTCACTGCAAAGCTACTTAAATACACCAAGATAACTGTCTGTTTGAGATGAGGCTCTATGCACTCTTCATTCCTGACCAGCACGTTAGAACAGCTCCATCACAGCAGACACTGTAAGAGCTAGGCAGTCTGCTCAGACCCAAACCTTGCTATTGTGGGTAAGCAAGGTGAACAAGGTACAGTAACAGAAAAGGATCCCAGCACATTGTATCTGACAGGACCAAAACCACAAAAAACCTTCAACCACATGGGACTGAAAACATCCTCAGCATAAGATATGAACTGCACTGGACTGGATACAGACTGACCCTCTGCAATATTGTCAGGGGTCTGTTTCTGTCTCAGGTGAGGTTGTTCTAGCATGTTGTTTCATGCAAGGTGATTGCATGAAGAGTGGGGTTTCAAGCCTGCCTTCTGCTTTCTTACATCCCCCACCCCATTCATGGGGAGCAGTGAGCTGTTTTAAGTGCCTACAGCACTGTTGTCTTCAGTCAGTCCTTCTACATTCCTTTATCATCAGGGGAGAACAGCCAGCACAAGCTCAAGGAAACAGACCTGTTAAGTGCCTTTTTCTCTTCATGTATCAGAAGGCTCAGACACAGATGAATTTAATCCAAAACAGACATTATGTAGACTGGCTGGGGCTCCCAACCAGCACATCCTATTATATACCTTGTTGAAAAAGGGTATTTTTTTTTGTTCTAGCTGCTATCCACATTGTAGCCTCTCAGAGCCACCTTTAGAGGTAGGTATAGATTTGTCCTAGCACATTTTTGCTCTCCAGTATAAAGTTTTGGCTTAGGCTGTACTGACAGTCATGTTAGTGCATTGAGCTGGTTGCAGAAACTGTCCAGATCTCAGGCAGCCAAAAAAGCCAACAAAAATGGGCATCCTCAGGAAACAAGGCAACAGTGAGACAGGGCATCACATATCTTTGCAAGATACAGATGTACCAACATCTTGAATATTGTGCTCAGTTCTGGCCTGTGCATCTCAAAGGACAGAGGGGAGACAGGGGAGATATGGAGAAGGGCAACTAAAATGATCCAAGAGCCTCAACTCTAAGTGCTGCCAGCACTTCCTCAGCTTTATGGGACTCGGGACACGAGAAGAAAAGCAGTAGTCTGTGCCACACAGATCACAGCTACATTCCTCACATCTTGCTGGATGTTTGCCATATTTACTTATGCCTGCCTCATCTAGCTCTGAGTGACAGGAAAGTCTATATTGACTGTGTTTAAAAAATGAATGAGCATGCTTGACATTGTTAAAGGTGGAAGCACAGGTGCTCTGAAAGTTGAAGAATGACATTCCCCCTCCAAACACTTCAACCACAGTCATCTGTAGTGAACAGTCAATACTTAGCAGGATTTACAAAATTCAGCAGCTGAAGAGAAGCCCTTGGTTATGCATCCAGCTCATTACAAGCATGCTCCCCTCCCACACCTTCAGCCCTGCTGCCTCCTGTCTGACACTCTGGAGCCTTCCAAAGCCAGATGGGGCCCCAGCAGGATGTGCTTCTGTCAGCACTTAGCCCAACAGGTGATGCTGGTAGCAGGCTAGCAGTTACGGACAAGTTTTATTTCCATTTACTGATACAGCTGAGGAATGTGTTCTCCCCAAATGTCACCTTAAGCCCAACATGCTCCAAGAGAGTAAGCACCAAACACTGCACCATGGTAAGGGAGACCAGGAATCAGAGAACTAGCACCATGAGAAGTTTCATGTCGATCTTTAGGCTTGCATATAATGAAATACTCAAAACTCAGTGTGATGCAAGTAATTAATGCCCCAGTTCTAACTATGAGTTGAGGCTTGTCACCTAGTCCTAACCATATCAGATGTATGAAAAAAACAGTTTAATAGCCATGTGCGCAGAGGGACAGGTGAACATAACTTAGCAATATATAGCTTAAAATAGTATTTAAGCTTTTTTTTTTTTTCATTTTTCAAAAGATCTGAACTAGAACTTTATGAGAGGTTGCTTCATACTCACTTGTACTTGGTATAGATGGATTGGATAATGTTTACCTCAAGCTCAGAAGGTCAGATTCCCAGCTCTTCATGACTTCACACAGGTAAGACATACCATTTCTCTTGAGCCTTTTTAACCTTGAAGCAGCATGCTCCAGGAAGAACATCATTTGTTGTAATTTGCTGACTGCTACAATTCCTAGTCTCCTGCCATGTTAGCTCTACTTCAGCACTTTGCAGAGTGTGTTACAATCCTATTCCAACGGTCAAGAATCCAATAAATCCCCCTTGCTAGACCTCTGCTTTGACAAAGTCTCTTTTCAAATTAATTTCATGAAGCCAAGTTAGATGAAAGCTGAGTTAAACTATCAGAGAACCCTTTTCAAATCACTGCACTCCTGCAGGTGTGCTGAGATCCTAACTGGGTTTATCAATAAATAACATTTAAAGTTGGGGAACCAACATCTAATAAATCACTCTGAAAGCAAGCATAATTCCCATATGATATGCTAAAAATCTAGAGGCAATTATTTTAACTTTAATCTGCTTCATTATCCAAATAAGTTAGAACAGGAAGTACCTCATTTCAAGGATTTTCCACTACATCACTCACTACTCCAGCTGCACAGGTAAGTGAGCTGCTACTCGATGAGTTTTATCAGTTCTTTATTGGCAGTGTCTTGTAATGAGAATGATATTCAGCTGGTGTTTCAAAAAAAGGGACAGGTTAGCCTTGAATGCCTCTGGTAGTTCATGATCCTTCAGTTTTTTGGCAGGAAGGAAACTATCTGGCTAACTGCTGAAGATACCATGCTGCACAACAGGAGACAGAGACAAATACTGGAAGGCAAACAGTAGGTAGGATTATGCCTACCTGAATGGGCCTGAATACTCAAAAATGTTCTTTTCCACTAGTGGTATATTGGAGGAGTTTGAAAAACCTAAGTGTAGGATAATATGGACTGGGAAATGCTAGAACATTTGAGATTATTTGCTTTAAGAGCATGAAACCCTGTGAACAGCGTCAGGGATAGAAGTCTCCACATTGTTAGCCCAGCATCAGGACACACAGCACTCCAGTATCTTTAGACAGCTTGATAAGTCTGGTTCCCATCGATTCAAGGCCTAAAACCCCCAAAGTCTTAAATTCCTTTCCAAACCTCTCCCAACACAGGCCTTCGTCTTGGAGACAGACAACAGGCATTTGAGGGCACCATTGTGTCATGGATCCACACTGTTACCTGACGTTTTGGGTAGGGTTCCACCTCTCAGACGGCAGCTCTCCGCTTTGTGGGTCATCTACAGGTGGATGAAGAATTGAAATACATACATCTCCATTCTGCAAGACAGAAACAAAAGCTGAGAACAGAGGTAGAGGTCCGACAACTCAACTTCACCACTCTGGCTATGTTTTGAGCAGTTTAACCTTGTTGACACGAACACCTCAAATGCCAGTAAGAACTGGCATACGTAAGAACTGGAAACTGTTCTCAATTCTTCCTGGGTCTACTTATGTATATGTTCAAAAGTTTCCCTTGCTAAACAAAATTAGTCTGCAAATTGGTACAAAACAATCTCAAGAGGTTTAAAGAATGTAGCAAAGCAAGCAAAAATAGTAATAAAGTCACATAAAACTAAATTGGTCTCCAGATAGCAAGTACTCTTACAGGGATAGAAATGAGCTTTAGTCACAGGAGACCCAAAGTAGGGTTAAAAAGATTTTTTTTCTTCCCAGTGGTAGCTGAGTTAGCTACAGGAATTTTTGAATAGAAGGGTTTAGCACTCTCTACTAGCCCAGGTATCAAAACAATGCTTCTCCCAGGACACAAGGAGGTTAAACAGATGGTGCAGGGCAGGCTTATGCCACTCCCCTAGGACACAGCTGTTTGAAATATCAGGTGAAAAAGCAGGAGATACTCACTGAAGGTTTCACTGAAAATCCCTCCCAGCATGCAAGAGGAAGAATATTTTGGCAGCATATGTATGCCATACAGCCACGTAATCCTCAATCTGTGTTTTACCCACCAGTGTTATAGCCTGAATATACATTTAAAGCTCCATAATGCCTACCATTTATAAACACTAAGAAGCCTGTAAAACCAATTCTCCATCAGCAACAGCACTCTGACATGATTACTTTGTAGGAGTGCTGTAGCAGTATCCACCACAGCTGATATTCTCCACTGAAGGGGACTCCAGGGACTCATGGGGTCCCAATGCCTTACTGGAGGACGGGGTGAAGGTGCAGATGGGGCCTGAAGCTGGCCAGCAGATGTTGGCCTCTCCAGGCCCTGCTGGCTTGCTGCCTCTTGCAGCTGGCTGCTGGGATGACTTACAAGTTCCTAGAGGCAGCCTCAAGTAGCACAGCCTCAGCTGACGGGCAGCGCTCACACTGTCCCTTGTCACTCTGAACCAAGGTACAGGTTGATGATAGGAACAAGAGAGAAGCTGCAGATCAGTTCTGCTGGAGACTGCAGGCTGGCAGCTCCCCACGCACCTTGTCCCAGCTACATCCTGAGGACCCTCCAACACTGCTCAACATATAGGAGCCAGAGCACAAAGCAGCACTGATCACAGCAATAGCATCCATGCCTTTGAGCCCGAGCCAGTGATCACAGCTACAGATAGCAGCAGCTCACCTGAAGGGCCTCCCAAATAGTTCAACTCACCTTGATTAACAATGACATTTGTTTTATAGCCAAACAAGATTTTACTTCAACACTGGAGGCTTGTGATCAGTATCCAGATTTCAGCAGCTCACTAACTCTGCCAGGTATGCTAATTTAGCAAGTCCTCGTCATTTTGAAGCAGGTTTTTGTCAAGAACACAACTATGCACAGCAACGTAGCACCTGGAGCTGCTGAATACCCAAGCATGCACTTATGTTGCTGGAACAGTTTGCCATAACAAGGCAGTTTCCCTTTTAGGACTCCTACAGGCTTGTGCAATATAGAAATATTTTTAAATATCATTTTAAGGTGAAGTTAACCTTACTAATGTTAGATTATGTTCACAGCCTATTCTGGTTTTATTAATAATTTCCACGAGTTTACCCATTTTTTCCTTTAACCATCTCCTGGGAGAAGGCAGTGCTGGTGGCCAGGAGAAAGCATCACAGCACTTGGGTGAAGTTCCTTGAGTGGTAAGTCAGCAGCATATGGACAAGCAGATATTTGGCAATATGAAAATATAGAGGGAAGCAAGAATGTGAGAGTTTCCCTCTTGCAACAAATAAATGTTACATGTTTGGAAGTTCAAGCAGGGCAGCACTGCATTACAGAGTCTGCAAGCGTAAAGGTGTCATGGGGCCTGATGAGACCAGCACAAGGTTTTAGGGATCAGTGTAGTCAAGGAGAGCGCCTTCCCCTACATACGTTTTTGAAAGATATTAACAAGCAGGATGGAGTATTGATCTGCCAATGGGAAATAGCCTATGTTTCTACTAGGACTGAGAACTGTTGTGTCATAGAAATAAAAACCACGTGAATGCAGTTTTACCAAAATTCAACTAGATGACCCAAGTAAACTGGAAATGGGGAAAACACACAAGTTACTCAAGTCTCGATGCTCAGAACTGGAACGTCAGCCTCAACCTCTCCATCTGGTCCCACCAGCAGATTCTGTAAACTGCTACTTTCTTTCATCTTCCTCGCACTGAAAGGTTTCCCCCCCCCCCTCCTCCTGACAAACCCTCTAACCTCAAGCCCTTTGCTGATTTATTCTCAGTTTCATTTGGAGTTATCCCAGTGCCTCATCTTCATTGCTTAAACGTTGTTTCCAAAACAGCCTGCAAGCTGCTTCAAGATTCCCTCAGCTCCAAGAAGTATTGCTACAAAGTACAAAGCTGAGAGCTGGAGTATTTGAAGAGTAACCCCAAAATACACCCATCAAGTTTTGGGTTAGTTTCTCCTCCTACCTTCAGTTGTTTCTAGAGCCAGTTTTTCATCTTTCCCACCAGGACTGGAAGACATCCTTTCNTTTTCACCATGACATTTGAAGCACGCTCACTTCAGGCTGGACATTTAGGAGCAACAACTTGTTAGAAAAGGGCCTTCCAAGCCCAAGGCATCAACTGAAGCCATCATTTATTCACAGCAAGGGAGAGAAGTGATATTCCTGTTTTGAAGTGGGCCCAAAGGAAGCCTGCAGAACCTCTCACAGGAAGACCTGTGATAAGGTGACAGAGCTGCACCAACAGGAACGTTTTGAAAGGCCTTTGGCTCCTCAAACTATTCAACCGGTAGTCCTAGCAGGCTGACACTTGTCTAGGATATCCAAAAGTTTAGCAAGGATTTTACTGGCCTCCACTAAAAGTCAAGTTGAGCCAAAACAGGCCTTTAGCTTTCAAATACAACTCTACAAAATTTAGTAATTTTGAACTGATTGCTTCTATATAAAATGATTCCCCTTCTGGACCTGCTATGTAGTTGCACGATGATCCAATTATGGACTTTACAGCCCACAGCACTACCCTCTGAACGTGACCCATACACACACTGAACTAAGGGCTACTTCAAATTGGCGAGCAGACATAAGTCTGGATATATATCTGTTCACTCTGGTCGCAGGGCTGTGCACGACTCCTCCTGAAGCTGGACTCCAGCCCAGCTCTGGTTCTTTCTGCAGTCAGAGCACCTGGAGTTCAAACCCCTTCATTTGTAGGCTGACTGCTGCAGAAGGCTGTTTGCCATTATTTCTTGTCTCAGCACACAATTTTGTAGGATATACTCAAATTAAAATTTACTTCAACTGTGTACAAACAATGACTAGTCGCTTAAGTATTACAGTAGGGTAAGACCCCACACACCAGCCTTGATCCAAGAATCCCTTAAAATCGCCACTCATGGCACGGTGCTTCAGCTGGGCTGCCTGCTGCACTTGCAGGTATGACAACAGCTCCATCCCTGCCTACAGGAACAGCATTTCTTACAACATTTAGATTTAACTGTTCTACCATGAAGCTGATAGTTAATACCAAAAGCTAACCACTTTAGTTATGACTAGAGACATTTAGTACCTTCAATACTTCCAGAAGTTTAAGGAAGTAGAAAGCCTTCTCACATGCCTGAGAAAAAGATTATTTAAAAAACACCTTACCTCATAAATGTTGGGGTGCCACATTTTGGTCAGAAATCTGAAGGTAGGTGGTGAATATGGATAGTCAATAGGAAATTTAATGTGAGCCTGGAAGAAAGCAAAATATTTCAGTTATGAAACAGAACAAAAAGAGATCAACAAGCCACCATTACAGTGAAAAACTAGAAAAAACTATTGCAATTAAAGCCATTAAATTGTTCATTTTACATACCAGTACCCATGTTGCCCCACAGTATAATTCCACACAATTTCTTATGAGCAAAACACTAACTGAACAAGAAAAAATCCAAACACCAGGACTGACCTGGGCTGGTAATGCTCAGAGAACAAGCCAGAAGGCATCTACCATGTCCTAATTCTAGAAGCACTAGACAACAACTGTTGTTAAACAGGGTAAAATAGATTTTAAAAGCTGGAAATCAAGATACTACTGCTGTCCTTCTGGGCTCAGAAGCAGGCTAAAAATGTCTGCTAAGGTGAAGAGACCTGTTTCACATTTGCCAGTGCAAATATTTTAAATTACTCATCCCATGCAGAAAAAAAATTGTTAGATACTTGCTCTACTGAGATCCAAAGTTTTTTTGCCTTTCTTATGCCAGACTTAAGCTGGGTCATCTACCTGTGTTCCTAATACTACATTTCTTGCCACCACAAACATTTCCCAAGTCTGAATACCATCTGTGTCTGTTTAATAAATCAGTGCAACTTGATGAACCAAATATTGATGGGCAATGACACCAAACATTACCTTCCAGTGCCCCTGAGTTCAGCAGCCAGCTATGGGGCAAGACTCTCAGAGCTGAGTTAGTTGTGGGAAGACTGCAGAGATCCCAGAACTGGATATTAACTTCTCTGTGCTGTCCTGCCATTCACAGCAGTCAGAAAAGCCAGCCAGCAGGAAAGAGGGCTGAATCTGGACTGATTAAATACCAAAAATGCTCCCCTCTAAAGAGGGACTCGTGCACTGCTTGCTGCGCTGTGGAGCACAAACCCTTCCCTTGGCATTGCTCAACCCACCGAGAAAGTCCCACCACCAGTCTAGCATGGGATCTTCAGAAAAGCATCTCCTGGCCCCTGCATCACAGCCAGGCTCACATGCAACTGAGAATGCAAGAAGAGATCCCAAAAGCAAGTTGCACATGGCAAGAGCAGAATCCCAGGTCACCCCCTTAAACTTAAGCATATAACCATGCCACTTGGACACAGGGTGCTGACCTTGTTCAAGAGGACAGACTATGGGAAGTTTTATTCCCAGAAACAGAAGCAGGCAACCAAACAAATTGGATTACTGAGTGATTAAGTACCTAACCACAGTTTTACTTATAGATCGGCATATGCCTTTGCCTCGCAACCCAAATTTTATGGGGCCAGAGTGCCAGGTAGCCAAGAAAAGAAGGTTTTCTGTTCACCTTTATGAAATAAATTCAGCAGCTTACATAGCTTTATGTTCTGCATGTGCCCACTCATGATACTGACTGTATGTGGGGATATTACAGCAGCACTGAGTCCTCACCCTGCAGTCATTTGTCACAGCACAGTCACAAACAGAATATTTACAGTCCACTTAATCCTAGCCCACGGTTTAAGGTCAGCTACATGAATGGCACTGCTCCAAGAAGAGCAAGCAAATGCCTTTTGTCACCATACCACCACAGAAGAGAGCGGCTGCTGCAGCAAGGACATGCCTGGCTCTACAACATGCCACCCTGCACTGGGAGCAGAGCAGAGATTTACCCAGGGCAGAGCAGATTCACTTTAGCTCAAGTGCTTGCATCACGTAGCTGCAGACTCCTCCGGACCACTGGGGTTTTCCCAAGAAAGCCCATTCCTGTGCTTACGTGCAGTTTCGTGAGATCTAAGACATAAAACAGCCCAAGGACCGAGATTAAAAATGCAAGAGACAACAAAACTCAGGGTTGAGCTAGCTACAAGAGTTCTTGGCAGAACCTATGTGTCTTCTACACAGGTATCGTTTCTAGGCAATCAAAAAAGCATACTGCCAATAGTGTACCAGCATTACCATGCTTATATCCCACATACACAGTCAAGGAGCTGAGGAAGCAGGTCTCATTCTTCTCAGTAAAAACCCTCTGCTCTCAAGTTGTCTAACCCTGAGGGATTAGTCTCAAGACCACCACTACAAATGGCAAATGCTGAGCCTGGAGCACCAGTTACGGTCTCTGTATGTGACGCAGAGTCATGCAGAAGGTGTAGGATCCTGGAAGACTGTTTCAAACTTCTAAATCCTGTTTTGCAGCCACAATTTTTTAATAGAAAAAGGCTATCTGCCTGACTGCAATAACGATCTTTACAGAATTAAAGCTGGTGTTTTGCCATGTGAAAGATGCTTCTCGAACTCTGGCATCAGAAAATGCAACTGGAGAGAAATCAGAGAAACCTTTTCTTCTCACATGGAAGCAGCTGAGACCCAAGCTTGCCTGTAACCAGGCGCATGTTTAGAGAAATCAGAGTCACATTACTTGTTGATAAGCCATTTCTAACTAGCCTGTGTTTAGCACATTGAGATGCTGTACCGAGTATAAAGCAAGTAAAGCCTCTCTACAAACCTGATTTCAGAGCCAAAAGCCACCAAACTAGGAAATCCCACATTACAGGCAGGGATTTTTTTCCAAGCAAACAAAAAAAAAAAAGCACATCACTTTCAGGTCCCTATGTTGAGATCATTCAGAATTTGAAAAGTGAAACAGAATGCTTTTCCAGGGCATTACAAACAGGTCCCAGAGAATTACTCTGCATCTCTTCTGTAAGAGAAATCATGGGAAATTACGTAAACCCACTCTGCTCTCACTGAATGCGATTCAAGTTTCTGAGTGGGTTAAGCAAGCCAAGAATTTCCAAGACAAGCTGTAAGATTGCCTGCAAAGATGCAGCAACAGCCACAATTACAGGTCAGTTTTTTCACTAAAGGCCCAATTCTAAACATGTTGAGACAAAAAGACCAAGTTAGGCAATATTTTTTAAATAAAGCAGTAGCTCAGAAAGGTTTCACCCCTACAATTTCACTGATGTAAGCCAAATCAGCTATCTGAGCTTATTTCTGCTAAGTTCAGCCAAGCACTGCTAGGTGCTAGAGAGCGGCAGAGTTTTAGGGCAGCTTGGTGTCAGCTCAGTTACAGCCAGACAAACTAATTTAGGAGAACTAAAGATGCAGCTCAGTGCCCCATCTACAAGTACCCAACGATTACTGCATGTGTTTGACTCCTGTAGCTGAGCTTAAACTGAACAGAAATAATCCTATTTCAGTGTCCTGATTTTAGCCACCTGCTCACCATGGCTCTTTGACATCACTGAATGTACTCAATAGGCAGGAAGGTGGAGACCGCAGTCATCAACCCATTCCCCCCTTTCCCCAATTTATAACTAGTCATACCTATTCTCCCTAGAAAAAGAAAACTCCTCTGATATTACATTGAACACACCAGCCAGGCAGATCAGCCCTGTACAGGCATTTACAGCTACTGCATAAGAACTTCAACCTCTAAGTTACACCATGACACCTTTTAAGAATATTACTACCAGTGTGGTCAATTTGCTTCCTATTTTACTGCCTTGCTCCCTGGCATGCTCATTAGTGGCTGCACTTCAGGTTTGTTATTTTTCTTCTATTTGGATAGGGCAAAGCCATAGTGAAATCTATGTATGGCAGAAAAATAAAGTCTTACTAGATACCATGCTATTTGACTGAAAATACAAACCTAATGTTTTCTACCAACCACTGAATTAAGTCCTGATTCAGTCGCTATGAGTAACTACTCCANCTGATTCAGTCGCTACGAATAACTACTACAGTGACTTTGTTTCTGGAGATCTTGCCATGCACTTGACTTGACACTTACATATTAATATATCATCTCCCTCTCAGTGGGGAGCACTAATGCAGACAGGACTCCCTCCTAGCTTCAGCTGTCTAGAAATTCAGTATTTATTCCAGCCTAGCTGTATATGACACTTCTATAGTCTGACACTGATTTCTTCTACTCTTCTCAAGCTGACAAAACCTAGATCCCTGATTTTTAGGCAGGAAGGGTAGGAA
>WAAD01003100.1:5005-56797 GCA_013389945.1 Fregata magnificens
AGGAGGGGGTGAGCCGCTCCCCACCTCCGAGGCGGTGGGGGGGCCCCGTGGCTGCGCCCCTCCGCGCTCCCCTGGCCGGGATGCCGCCTGATGCCTGCTCTTTGGTTTCCACCTTGCCAGGCTTTAACCAGGAGCGATCCGCGGGCAGCTCCACCATGTCGGATAGCGACCTCGGGGAGGACGACAGCGCCACATCCCCGGACCCCTCGCAGTCCAACAAGAGGAAGAGAAGGGGCAATCTCCCCAAGGAGTCTGTGAAGATCCTCCGGGACTGGCTGTACGAGCACCGCTTCAATGCCTACCCCTCCGAGCAGGAGAAGCTCAGCCTCTCGGGGCAGACCAGCCTCTCTGTGCTGCAGGTAGGAGCCAGTCCCCCACACGCTGGGGACGCCGCTGGGTCCTCGGCCTCGGCACTTGGGACGGGCCGGAGCGGGAGAACCCCGCGAAAGATCCCAAAGGACTTGGCATGCTGGAACCACTTGCCTCTGAAGGGCAGCGAGGAGGCGAGGGAGGGAACAGCAGGGAAGCAAAGCCACCTGCGTGTGGGCAGCCTCTTTTTGGGAGAGGTCTGGGCCCCAGGGACCAGTTTTATGGCAGTGCTGGAGCAGAGCTTTTTGGCCGGGTAGAAGATGGAGGGACTGGGATGGGGACAAACAAAGCAATACCCTGCTGTTAGTAAAAGCCACCACAGGTGGGAGGGTTTGAGGGGGGTGCTGCTTTATTCTGTTCCCCTGGGCACCCCCCAGCAAAGGGAGCAGGGCGGGCACCCCCCTGCACACAGACCTGGGCAAGGGATGACCGGCCTAGGGGAGAGAGGCTGGGCTGGGCTGGGCTGGGCTGGGCTGGGCTGGGCTGCGCTAGTCTTTGACCGCAGGTGGGCCATTAGCAGCACTAAGTACTGGCTGGCCCACCTGGCCCCAGTTACACCAGTTGCATTAAGGGGAGCCCAGCCCAGCTGAGAGCTCCTGGGTGGGACTCCCCCTGCCCCGCTCCTGGTTGTGGGCTGATGTTCTCCTTGTGGTGCTGTGATGGGTGCCCAGCCAGGAGCCCTGGCTAGCAGCGGAGGTGGGCAGTGCTTTTTCCTTCCAGCTTTGGCTATCACCCTGCCTGCTGTTAGGGTGGCAGGGAGAACCTGCCTGCGGCTGCCTGTGCCTTTGATGCACGTGAAGGCCAGCAGCCTCCAGGCAGGGGGACCCCTGTGTGCCTGGGGCCATGTTCCCCTTCTCCCAGCCTGGCAGGGTGGGAGATGAACGGGGGCTTTGCTCTGTTCTCTGGTTCTGGGGGCACAGCGGGGTGGGAAACAGCTCTTGTGTGCAGGGGAGCAGGCAAGGGCCAGTGGGTTTGCAGCTGAGCCCCTCTCCTTGGGGCTTCCTCTGCACTTCTGGCTCCTTTCCCTGCGATTCAGCGCAGTCCTGGCCAGCCATCCCGGCCACGGCCCAGACACCGGTGTGTGGGCAGTGGCTGTCTGGTTTCCCTCTTCCTGGCCGGCAAGGCAAACTTTCTTTTTTGTTTTAATGTTTTAATGTTTAAATGCTGGCTGCACAGCAGATTTCTGTCCGGGCAGCTGCTCCGAGGGGAAGCTGGTGGTCCTCAGAGGGCTTGGATTAGAGTGGTGGGGGGAGCAGTGATGGGTTTGGGGCTGTGGGAGTCTGGGCTTGTCCTGGACTGCGGCTGGCACGGCAGCGCCCGGCACGTGGGGGTTTACCCCAGGGCTTGGGCCAGTGGGACCAGCAGGTGCCCAGCTGTCTGCGCCCCGAGCTCTTTGGGACCAAGGAGGGTGTTAGCAGGCACGTGGGCTTGCGTTGAGGTGTGGCCTTGCTGTGCGCTGGCTGTCGTCTGCCCTGTGGGACCCCCTGCAGCCAGTGTGTGCCTGGTGAGGAGGCTGCTCCTGTACCCCCCAGGCAGGGGGTTCCAGCCTGGTGGCATTTCCCAGGACCAGCTGATGGCTGTCACTGGGATTTCTGTCAGTCTGAGGTGATGCAATGGGACACGGCGGGGGATGCTCCATCTGATGAGGGGTGGAGGTGCGGGACACCCTACGGCAAGGCTGGAGTGGCTGCTGGGTTCGATCCGTCAGTGCGGATCCGACCCCTCGAGGAGCCTCTCGAGCACAGGGCTCTGCTGCAGCCACTGGCCAAACACCCCCTGGTTGTTTATTTGTGCATCCCCCTGCCCGGACCAGCGGCCTGGGGAACTGAAGCCAGGCGCCGGCGGCCAGAGATCGGGAGCGCAGCAGCCCTGTGTCTCCAGGGAGGCCGGGGAGCCATGTGTTTCCCTTGCAGAAAGTCGGGAGGTAAGAAAGTGGTGCCCGCTCCTGGCAAGGCTTCCCGGACAACAGCAGGTTTCCAAGCCCGTGCCTTCCTGTGGGGATGGGCTTTTCCTCCCTGCAGGGGGGATGCCAGTCTCGCAGCAGTGGTGGAGGTAGATGCTGCCCAAAGTGATGGTCCAGTGTGCGCTAGTGATGGGCCCAAGCGATGGCCATGTTTAAAAAACAAAACAAAAAAACCAAAACAAAAAAAAAACCAACAAAAAAACCCCAAAACCAAACCCAAAACAAACAAACAGAAAACCACTGAACAAAAAAACCCAAAAAAACCCCAGCTGCTTGCTTCGAAGCTGGGCCATATCCCAGCTCCCTGGGCGGGTGATGCCATGCAGTGTCCTGCTGTGTCACCAGTGGTTGTGTGTGCCCGTCTCCATGCTGCGTTCTCCAGAGGGAGTTGAATGCTGGAAGGAGTATGGTGGGGGGGACCGGCAGGGTTTTGGGGGGCTTCTCAGCACTGCAGCGTTGGTTGGGCTTCTTGTTGGGAGTCCAGCCCTCTGGTTGGGGATTACAGCAGTTGGCGGCATTGGGATCGCAAGATAACACCAAGGGGACCCAGCTAAGGCTTGCAAAGGAGGGTGTTTGGAAGGGAAAAGGGGGTGAGACTGGTGTATTTCAGGGTGTTAAGTGCCAAAGATTTGTCTCAAAGACAAAAAAAGGACAGCTGTGATCAAAATTGTGGTAAGTTCTCTCTCCCCAGGGGAAATATTTTACGTAGCTCTTGATTTAGGAAAGATCAGTCATTTTTTTTTTTCCCCCTGATTTATTCTCTTCTGATTGTTTTCTAGGAAGAAGGCAGTTATTTTAATGTAGCATTTTATATAAAGATGCTGAAACAATACATGGCCGAGACTGAATACGTGGCCGCTGTGTTTTTGAAGGGCTTCCAGAGGTGTAGCCGCAGAGCTCTGCCTCTTTGGTGTGCAGATGTTTGGAAGAGCCTTTAATGTTAGCTGTAACCTCT
Source organism: Fregata magnificens (assembly GCA_013389945.1). Lineage (NCBI taxonomy): Eukaryota > Metazoa > Chordata > Aves > Suliformes > Fregatidae > Fregata > Fregata magnificens. Next base: position 8,293 of record WAAD01003100.1, read on the forward strand.
CTTGTTAGCAGGAGGCGTGGGAAGGTGTCGATGTACTGCCGCAATCCCTGCTGCCCCGTTAGGAGATGGGGGGCTGCAGCTCTGTGAGCTGATGGTTTTTAGGGTTTTCCATCCATGCCGCTGTCCTGCCGACAGTCTGCTCCGGGCAGCGTCAGTGCTTCCGTCCAGGGTGGCAGCATGCTGGCACCAGCATCAGCATGCGAAGTGTGGCTGGGCACACTGACCTCCGGGGTGGGTCACCTGGAGAAGGGAAAACTCCCCCCAGACCGGGGACCTGCTGGAGGCCGTTGGGCTCCAAGCTGGCTCTGTGCAATGCCACAGCCTCTGGTTGGGGGGGGTGGGGTGGCAGGAGCCTCCGGGAGGGTGCTGGGAGCTGCACCCCGCTTTACCTGCATGCGGCTGGGCACAGTCAGTTGCTGGGACTTTGGGGCTGCGGTGAGGGGACAGTGTTGAGCCCGTCCTTCCCCGGGGAGCGGGCAAGTCTGCTCGAGAGCCAGTGCAGCTCCACTGGCTCTGTGCAGCCTTGCCCTGGCTTGCAGGGCAGCTCGGCCCCAAAGTTGCCCAGGCTCTGTTTGTTCAGTGTGCTGGTGTGGTGAGCAGGTGCCGGCGGCGCCATGCGGGGCTGGCACTCATGCACGGTCCCTGCCAGGGAGAGCTGGCAGGGTGGGCTGGCAGGGCTGAGTGGGAACGTTGCACCGCAGGCAGCCAGGACAGGGGTGCAGGGAGGAAGGGGCTGCCCCAGGCAGGCGGTGCCAGGCAGGAAGCAGCCGGCATTGGGGTTTCCGTGGGTGGCTGGGTAGCCCCTGCCAGGAGTAGCTCTGCCTCTCCAGAGCCCCACGGGAAGGAGGTGTGGGGCTCGGGGGGAGACCTGTGGTAGCTGGGGTGTGCGGGAGCTGCTTGCTGGGTCCGGGGGGGCTTCTGCTGGCTTGACTTCGGGCTGCCGCCCCCCAGCCGGTGCTGTGCACGCGTGGCACCCCGGGCTGACAGCGCTGTGCCCCTCTCTCCTCCCAGATTTGCAACTGGTTCATCAATGCCAGGAGGCGGCTGCTCCCCGACATGCTGCGCAAGGATGGGAAGGACCCCAACCAGTTCACCATCTCCCGCCGAGGGGGCAAAGCTGGTGACGTGGCCCTGCCGCGGGGGGCTGCCGGCTCCGGGGTGCTGGTGGTACCTCCTGTGACGGCCACGGGGGCCTCCAAGGTGCTGTCGATGTCTGTGTGCCCGCAGGTACTGTGCCACCCCGCCCAGGCACTGGGCAGCAACCTGACAGTGGTGAGCACCCACAGCCCCGAGCGGGAGAAGCCCCCTGGCCTGCAGCGAGCGGAGCTGGACCCTGCCCCCAAAGCGCTGCTGGGTGCCACTGGCAGCACCATGACCTTGCTGGCCCGGGCCGAGGCGGCCAGCCCCACCAACGGACTCTTCAACACGCCGCCCCCCACGCCCCCCGAGCTCTTTGGCGACGACTTCAGCAGCTTCCAGCTGCTGGTGGAGGTGGCGCTGCAGAAGGCGGCCGAGCTGGAGTCGCAGCGGCAGGGCGGGCAGCTGCCCCTCTCGCCCCAGACTGAGCCCCCGGGAGCCTCTGTCTCCAAATAACCCCCTGGGCCAGGTCCCGCAGGGTGCCCTTCCTTGGGAGGGTGCCTGACCCTCCCGGCCTCATGCCACCTGTCTGCCTGCGCCCCCCGACCAGCTCGTCTCAGAAGCGGACTCCTGCCTTCCGGGGGGCTCTGGTCTCTCTGTCAGCCAAGGGGGGAGAGGAAGGACTGTCCCATCCCATCATCCTCTCGCTGGGGAGATGCCCCCTGCCTGCTGCCCTTGCTGCTGAGGATGGTGCCCTGGGTGTGCGGGAGGATGTGACCACTGCAGTCTGGCCGTCGTGGAAAGACCTTTGCAGCTTTACTGACCTCTCCCTGCTGAGACTGAGGGTTACTGTGGAGCTCCCCTTGGAAAACCTGCTGACTTCTTTTTCTCTCCCCTGTAAACAAGGGTCCAGCCAACACCGTTTCTTCAGGGAGAGAAAGAGAGAATCTATTTTTTTTTTAAGTTGGTGTCTGTTATAAGGACTATGGATGAAAAGCTTTTTCTCCCACATCTCTGATCTCTCCCCCCGCCTTCTTTTTCCCTTTTGTTTGTAAGAGGGCCTTTCTGGCACCTTGTGCTGGCCAGGAGCCCTGCCTTGCCCAGGGAAGGGCAAAGGACAGATGAACTGGAAACCTGAAGTCTGTGGCATTTTTTCGCACAGAAAACATGGGACCCTCTTCTTCTGCCTTAGGGTGTTATGGATGCTGCCAGTAGAAATCTCTATGGTGCTGTTTAGCAATTTTTTTGTTGAGACCTTTTCCCTTTAATTGTGATTTATTATATGATTTTTTTTTTTTTCCTTCTATAAGCATTTCCACAACTTCCCCGTGTTTCTCATGAGTTCCTGCTGAATATGTGCACATTGTGTCCCGGAACAGAGAGCGCGTTGCAGAGCCTGTGAGATGCTGACAGCAGGCTGCTGCTGGGGTGGATGCAAAGCTGAGACTGTGAAATTTTGTATCCAACTTCTTTATTTTCTATTTTAAAAAAAAACACAAACATTTGGAAAGAGGTGTGTTGTGGGCATGGGCATGCGTGTTGTTCTGCAAGTGCAGCGCTCACAGCCTGCAGACCACGGTTCCTGGAAAGCAGAGTTGTCTCATCAGCCAAGTGCTGATGAACTGCCCTGGGAACGCGGAGGGATCGAGTCCCATTGCTCCCCGTCCCCTCCCTCCTGCTCTTGCTCTCCAGGGCTGAGTGTGGCTGTGCCCAGTGGTGCGGTGCTGGTGACCTCTAGTGACAAGCTGGTGTCTGCTGGGAGCTGTCTGGGCCCCCCCAGCCCGGCCTGGTGGTGCTTTTCGGGCTCTGGGGCAGTTCCTGGCCAGGCATCGCTTGCTGTCACTGAGCCTGGGTGCTGTGCTGGTCCTGGGACTGAGATATTGCTGTTTCACTGTAAAATGTAAGTTAAATAGCGATACGTATGCACCTATGTTATCTATCCTGAGAAACACTAATCCTAGGTAATTAGCCTGATTATTAAGTTGCATGACTAGAGATAATAATGTCCACAGGATCTGGTGCTCTGTGGTGGCTGGAGCCAGTGGTGCTGGGGGAGCAGCACACTGCGGGATGATGGGGCCTGGAAGGGAAAAGTACTGATTTTGGGGACTGGTGTTCCCCCCCCCCCCCACCCCCCCCTTTTTCTTCTTCAGAGAGAAGATGACAGGGGAGAGGAGTTCCTGAGTGCGGGCAGGGAGCTGCAGGAAGGCTTGCCAATAGTGTGTCGCGTTGGCCAGCTGCCCCTGTGCAGCGCAGGGATGGCTCCAGCTCTGGCACTACCTGGCTGGGCAGAGGGCCCTACTCTGGGTGGATGCTCATCATGTGGCTGTGAACATCCCCTTCCTCATCTCCCCCAGCTCTGTTTTAAGTCCAGCCTTTGCCCTCTGTCTCCTTTCTGGGGAAACCCCTGAATTCTAGGCCTCCCTTCCTTATATCTAGATAGCCCTTCCCCTGTCACCCCCCTGCAGTTCTGTTTCCTCCCCCAGGGGAGGGAGAGGCTTTTTAGTCTCCTCCCTTTATTTTGCCCCAGTCAAACCAAAGTGGTTTTCTCCCCCGGGGCAGGAGTGCTACAGCTGTGCCTGTGCCATGGACTGGTGTTGCTGCCCTGGGGATGGACCAGAAAGAGTGGGGAGGGCAGGGATTATTGGAATGAAATTTATGGAGCAAAAAACTACTGTAAATATCTTTTTGTTTGTTCTTCTGTTGTCAAATAAAAGTTTTTTAGTTTTGGTTTTGGGGTTTTGTTTTGTTTTGTTTTTTTTTAAATATGAGCTGTGTGTTAGACTGGACTGTGTTATTTGTGGGTGGCTCACATGCTCCTCCGTCACCACCCCCCCCAACGCCTCCTGACACTCGGCCAAAGCAGCTTAAGAGGTCTGAGGAACATTGCTGGGGGTGGAAAAAAAGGGGCCAGTGCCTGGCACGGGCTTGCACCTATGCCACCATCGTTTGCTCTGACCGCCGTTATGTGCTCGCTTCCCACAGCATTTGATCCTGGTGTCTGGGAGCCAGAAAGCATTTGGCAGCAGCAGAGGGCTGATGGATTTGTGCCTTTCCCTCCTTCTAGCCAGCATTGGAAAAGTGTGACAGCATCACTGCCAGCCCCTTGGCAAAGGAAAAAAAGAAACAATCCCGGTGAGGCTCCACTGCACGCAGTTTCCTGGGTCAGGAACCCTGTGAGGTGGGCAGGGGTCTTGCAGAGCTGCTCCTGGAGCAGCAGCCCCAGCCAGTCTTGCTCTGCCACAGAGGGCAGGGGCATGGACCCAAAGGCTGCTGCCTCACCAGCATGGATGCTGGCAGCACGGGCACCGCAGCAAGGCTGGTTTCTGGGCTGCTGTGTGTGCTCCTGCGCTGCCCCGGGGGCTCAGCCAGCCTCTTGCACACACAGGAGTGTGCATGCTGATGTTTCATCTGCTAGTGTCTTCCACACAGATCAGCTCAGGGCTGCAGTCTCTGTGCCAGCTTGATGCCTTGTCTCCCTTGAGATGGACACCTGCTCTCTACCATAGTAGGGGCTGGAGTGGGGGCTAGCACCAGTTCAAGCCATTTGCAGCCCCCTCACCCCTGGCTTCCTGTGGCGTAGGGTGACCCCAGGGGCTCTGCACCCCTGCCCCGGCACTGAGCAGGGGCTGTGGAAGGACGGAGGCACCCGGCCTCCAGCCAGGCCTCACTCATGCAGCTCCAGGGAAACCCCTGTGCAACTCTGGTGACAGGAATAGCAACAGGGCATCCCCCACCCTTTGTGGGCTGCTGGCTCTTTGTGCTCATGGTGAGGAATGCAGGCTGGGGCACCCAGGGGGGCTGGGGTGCCTGGGCAGGGGTGGAGTGCCTGGGGGGCTGGAGCCAGGACTCAGCCAGGGCAGGGGACTGCCAGCCCAACTCGAGGGAGGTGGGCTGCACAGCAACAGGAGGTCGTGGCTGGGTAAAACACAGCCAGTGCCCCCCCAGCTCTGCTTGCCCCTCTTGTGGCCTCAAATAGCACCTCAGTGTGCCTGAGCTGCACAGAGGTGCCTTTGCCCTGGCCAGGCCCTGGGGACCCCAAGGCAGGCTGGGCAGAGTCTCAGGGACCTGCACTCACCTCCATGGGGAAGGGGCCACTGGCCCCCAGCAGGGCTCAGGCACATCCTGCCACGGGGTGATGGGCAGACGTTTCCTGCAGGCCCAAGGAGAGCGCTGGGGGGGAAGGTGCTGGGGGGGACAGCCAGCATCCTTGCCCTCCAGCAGAGCGCTGGGTGTCATTACGTGGGGGGAGGCACGGCTCTGCCCCCCCCCCCGCCACCGCCTGTCAGGGACAAGCTGGGACTTGCACTCCTGGGAGGGGTCCTGCCCGCTGACCAGCACCAGCCCTGACCCAGCCCTGCAGCCCCCTGCCTCCGGGCTGTGCTCTGCCCTGGGCACGCTCAGACGCTGCATTCAGTGCAGAAAAGCGTCGTTATCATGATGCTTTCATACTTCTCATGCCACAGCCAACACTGCCTCGAAAATACCCACATGTGGTTAAGGCTTTGGGAGACCCTCCCTGGCAGCTGCACCCCCATCTCTGCAGCGAGGAGGCAGTGCAGGGCATCACGCTGTACCCCAAAACAGCACAACCGGCAGGTAGGGTTATACATCGCAAGGTCTCTGAGCCCCCAGGGAAGTGTGGTCAGTGGCAGTGCAAACCATCCCCGCCTCCTGCTTCCTGCTGTGCTCCTCCTACCTGGATAGTGCAGGGAGACGCTGCCCTGGCACCACTTCTCAGGGCATGCACCAGCCTGGCTCCATGGGCCACCCCGGTTTCAGTGCTGCCTGGGATGCTGGACTTGAGCAAAGGGTGCCGCGCTGGTGTCACGGGAGTCCCGCAGACAGTCAGCCGGCACACATGGTATTCACAGGAAAATCGGCGCCGCAGAGCAGGCAGCTGTTCCTCGAGAAGCCCGGGGAAGCACAGCCGTCATGGCAGCGGCTCTCATTCAGCTGGGGAGCCCCCACCCGCTGCAGCTCTCAGGCCAGGGCACGAACCGCGCGCAAAGCCCCAGCATGGGTACCAGGGGTTTTCTGCGCAGCCGGGGCCTGCCCCAGTGACGCCCAGGCCATCATGTCAGCTGCTACTGCCTGAGGAGAATTACGGGGCCAGAGGCGCGAGGCATTGGCGACCCCCTCCCTCCCAGCACAGGCCAGCGCTGAGGAGAAGCTCGGCCTGGGTGCGGCTCTCCCCCCGCCCCGGGCCCAGAGCGGGCAGGGGGAGCTCCCTGGGCCCAGCTGCCCCCCCGNGCAGGTGCCCCGCCTACTGCTTCCACCAGAAGTCCCACCCCCTCCCAGCAGTCTCAGCGGCCATTTGCCCCAGAAGTCACGCGATCTGTTGTGATTGGCTGGCCGGACCAGCCACCCCGCCTACTGGTCTACCCGGAAGTACATTTTGACACAGAAGGCCCACCCCCCCATATACGCAGGGGGCAGCCATTTTGTTTCACCCGCCATTTTATGGCAGGGAGCAGCCATTTTGTTAAACGTCATACAGCTCTGTGATTGGCTGACAGCCCTTTCTTGCCACCATCATACCCACGTGTTCTCAGGCAGCCCCATGATTGGCTGCCTGCTTCCTTTGCACCCAGAAGTGCTCAGGTGTAAAAATATATACATTTATATACAATGTATGCATATATAGAATTAGTTATGTAAAGGTGTGTATAAATATGTATAAATACATGTTTTTCAGGTATATACTTCTATATTTGTATACGTTTGTATATTTTAATATATATATATATGTACATTTATAAAGCTGTAGGGATTAAATATAGAGAGCCATAAAACCACAGGTATAAAATAAAATGGATAAAAAGTAGGGGAAGGGCCCTCTGCTCTGATGTACTTCCAGGTAAACCACTGGGGGCAGGGGGTGTCCTGCCAGCCAATCACCACAGGCCACATGACTGGAAGAAGGCGTGACTTCCTGGGCAAGTGGCCTATGAGGCTGCAGGAGGGGGTGGGACTTCCACCAGCAGCACCTTTCCCTGCAGCACCCCGCCCAGCGCCCCGCCTTCTGAGCCGTCGGCCATCTTGCTGGGGTGCCAGCAGTTACCCAGCTCCACAGAGCAGCTCCGAGTTCCGCCCCAGCCCGTTACAAACCAGCCATGGATACCACCACTGAGAATAAAGAGGGAGAGAGACTGCAGGCAGCTATAAATTCAGACTGCATTTGTTTATTTATTACTTTTTTACGGTAAGTCAGCCAGCTGTCCTTGCTGCTGTAAGTTCTCCTCCTCCAAGGTGGCAGGAAACAAAATGAGAGTCAGGCAGGCACATGCGCTCGCCTCCGCTACCTCTGGGCCACAGAGACCCATGCACACAGAACGGCCGGTGTCAACGCCCCGCTTCATCCGTCCTGGCTGCAGCCCGCAAACCACACCCTGAGGGCCCAGTGCGACTGACTGAGGACAAAGAGTCATCTCAGCCCAGGACTGAAGAAGAGCGTTTGACAACTCGGTGAGCCAGGCTGCTGCCCACAGCCTGCCAGCGCAGGAAAACCAGCTTTCCAGGCCAGCTCCCCAGCAGCAGCCTTAGCCACTTTTGGAAGAGGAAATTTAAAAACAAAAAAACAACCCACCAAAAAACCGCAAACAAAACCCCCCACCTTTCCCTGGTGTTCCCAATTTCAATGCTAGAGATCTCTAAAACTACATCTTTACAATCCTCCCCAAAAACCTGACAGTGCAACCCAACAAGTCAATGTCTCTACCCACAATGCTGAATTTGAGTTACATTATGGCCAAGGTTTGATAGGAATCTAATTCTATGTTTGAGAGTTTATGGTAGATGGGCAGAAATCTCTAAGAGCACCTATGCATGGACAACACTGGACAGTATACAATGGTCACTCAGACATCATTCAGGATTTCACTTTTATTTATTTTTTGCCTTCTGGATCACCAACACCCTTGCTGAAACTTCTTTGGGATTCTACCCCCACCCCCATGAAAGCTAACACACAATCTCCCAACCCATTCAAGCAAGTGAAGAAAAAAAAAATCCCCAGCAAGATCACTCTGGATGGGGCCAAATGCTTATTTTGAGGGGGTGGCAAAGAATTCAGTGGTGGCAGTTCTGGCTTCAAGAAGCCAGGCTGAAAAGGAGACCTACAAAGGGGAAAATGGGCTAAAAAATATTTAGCAATCCTTCTGCTACCCAGAGAGCAGGGAGTTAAGGAAAATAGTCATCTGATTACACACAGGGTATATATTTTTACACACACTTTTACACACATCTAGATATAGTACATGTAAAAATATATGCTATACATATGCCCATTCTCACCAAGGTGCTTTCAGTACACTGTCTGCACTGTGCGTATGGGCATGTATACGTGTGTATGAATTAAATGTACAGGTACTACTAAGTGTATATGTGCATATGTACACATACATACAGGCAGGCAGCCTACCACCAGCTACCTGTGCCTTCCTCTTTGTACAAAACCCAGTCCTCCCACCCTGAAATACCATCACACTCTCCCCAGCCCTCCCCTTCCCCAGCCCACTTTGAAACAGGTCCCCCAGTGTAGCAGCTTCTTTCTCAACAAGCAATTCAAGGAAAATTCAAGGAAAAAAAGGGAAGAGGAGAAAAATCAAAGTGAAGCATGTGTGGACCAGGCCTGTAGTTGCTCTGTGGTCCTTCAGCTCCCCTCCTGTGCCTGGAGTAGGGTACTGCTCTCTTGGGATCAGCCAGCCAAGCACTGTCCCTTCCCCCTTTGCCAGCTTATTGCACCATTTGCTTCTGGGCTGCGCTTTAACTCTGCATTACATTCCACAGACCCTGTCATCCTCTCACTTCAATATAACAGAGGAATACAAACCCACTGCCCTGTCCCTGCCCACCCATCCTCCCCCCACCCCAATATCCCCATCAAAAGGAAAACAAAAAAAACCCAAGAAAGGCTGCTTGCGAGCAGAGTGCAACAGTAGTACACACTGAATGGGTGTTCTCTTCGGGAGCTCTGTGGAAGAGAGGTTATTTCTAACACGGTAAACGAAGCCATGCAAAAGGTGGGATAAAGGGAGCAGAAGGAGGAAAAAATAAAGGATGAGAAGGAAGAACAGAACTGAGGAGGAGGAAGAACACAGCATGGCAAGTGCTCAAGGCTTCATATTTTCTTGTCCTCTTCTTGTAAACAAGCTAATAATTCTCATTAGATAGAACAAGTAAAAAGACTGAAGTTCCAAGTTGAGGGGCTGGAGTTTCCAGGAGTCTGTTCAGTCCATTCAGCAACACCACAGCCAGTGAGAAAACGAGGGGTATTTTTTCTTTTTTTTTTTTTTTTGGGTTTTTTTTTTTTTTTTAAAATCTTCATTACTTAAAGCTGAGAGAAAAAAAGCCAACTCAGGAGCCCTTTTCATGGATGGCTCATTGTCTCTAGACTGAATAAATCACACTAGTTTAGAGAGAACCTTTTTTTTCCTTTTTAATGACTTATAAAAACCACGCGGTTCCTTCCTCTGCCCCTTTGCTCAAAGGCGGGTCTGTGCCTCAGGTACGTAGATCTCGATGCTATCTGCGCTCTCTGTGGCCGAGTTCTGCCGGACAGAAGCAGCCCGCTTGGCTGCCATAAGACGCTTGCGAGCTTCCTGGCGCTGCTTGTCTGAATCAGAGGCTTTGTCCCGGTTCAGCTGGGATTTGGACTTGGCTGGCTTCTTTGGCACTGGAGGGGGTGGTTTCTTCTCTTCCTTTAGGGAGACAGTAAGGAAAAACCCAAACATAAAATAAAAATGCACATACAGAAGCTTGCTGTCTGATATGGTGGGGACTCTTACGGCATGAGGGACTACACAATGAGATTGACTGTCAGGTGAAAGAAGCAGGAGCAGTTCTTGAGCAAGACACTCAAAATCAGCTTCCCCAATTTCTAGAAATGTGCCATTTTACATTTCATGGTACAGAGGCCTTCTGTGAAGTGGACTAGCGTTTGCAGACTGTGTCTGGCCCAGCTATAGGTCAGAGCACAGCACAGGCAGCATGAATACTGAACTTGATCTGGAACTGCAAAATTTTAATATGCCACCCTGCCCAGAGCGATAGTCCTCCTTCCTACCCTCATCTCTAGTCAGGAAGCCTGGCCCAGGGACACAGCCTGTGCTGCATTCTCAAGAAGTTCCAGTAGGTGGTTTTTTACACAGACACCAAGAATACTTAAAACCTATTCATACAGTGCTTGTAACACTAGAGGCCTCTGTATCACTGCTATAAGCATACACCACTCACTGCTCTGGTCTCTCTCCATCGTAACACTTTTTCCCCTTGTACAAAATTGTTTCCACAATTACTCAAGAGGAATGGTCTCAGTGCATTGCAAGGCTGTGAGATTACACTGCACAAGTGCAATAGGGTAAAAGCCCTAGAGATCTTCTGTTTGCAGACAGAAATAGACCTCAGATACCTGAAATGTCTGCGAGGTGCTCTGCCCACTGTCAACTGCCCCACACTCACCTTTCTCTCCGGTGTCTCTGCCAATTGCCAGCTATTAGCTTTCAGGTGGTACAGCTCATCAAACTTCATGCTGATGTCTTCAATGGACAACTGCAGGAGATCCCAAAACCCAGCTAGGTCCTGGGCTGTGGGTCTGGGATTGGCATTAGGGTTCTAGAAGGGAAAGCATAAAAAAAACCCCAAAACCACCAACTTTCAGAAAGAATATACCCTCCTGACAAGCAGAGTAGTCTGCACAGCTTACATACTCCTTATAAGTCTACCTGCCTGACAACTGAAACATCAAGAACCCACAGGAGACACCAGCCCTAAAATATGCAGAGACACAACGACATCATTTACAGTCAAAACTATTTCTGCAAAGATTGGAAGCAGAGATCCTGACTGTATTTCTCCTATAGAAGCCTGAAGAAGAATCCTGAAAAAGACACTCTGTAGCAGAAAGCAATAGCTCCATCCTCCCCAAAGCTTCCCCAGCTAGCACTCATCCCACAGCAGTAACCTCCAACCGAAGGTCCCCAAGCACATGATTCAGAGCTAGAACACTGGTTTCTTACACAGAGATCCTGCTTTCAGGGTGGGCAATAATGGAAATGGACACGACACAATGCAAAGCACAGCTCTGACACCTGGAGAACTTGCATGCGAGTGTACAGCAATCCAAAGAAGCCAATATAGTTTTCACAAGCAAAAGTAGTTTGCTACATCCCCCCACAAAACAACCTGAAAGTATCAGTATTTCTCAGGCTAGGCTGAAAAATTTTAAGTAGCTCAAGTTCCTCCCAAGAACAGAGTTTTCCCAGTTCTGAGATCTGAACTGCCATCATAGGCTTGCATTCTCTCAGGAAAGCATGGGATCAGATCCGAGCAACTCGGCACAAAGTGTCAAAGGGAGACCTCAGCACAAAGCTCTGTTGAAATCCTGGCAGCTAGTGGTGTTGCTGCTAATCTCTCAGCCGTGATCAGCCAGAGATCAGCAAGCAGATGCTCAGCACTTCACCCCCTCCTCCTCCTCCTCCCCAAGTTTCTCTAAGTTTTTTTTAGAAGTAAAGGGGAATTCACCTCTGAAGAAGTTTGCAAAATCCATACCACAATAAAGCTTGAGGGGAAAAACAAAACAGATTCCCACCCATCCCCATGTTAGCCCTGTTCAGCTCTCAGCACGGGCAAACCCTTGCATTACATTTGAAGAGATGCTATTCAAACAGTGCTTTGTGACCAATGAGGGACAATCCTGTTGGGACAGTTTTACCATTCACATAATCTACGTGCAAAGCAAGCATGTTTGGAGAAGAACAGTAGACTTTTCAGACATTTCCCCCTATTTGGCAAAACCTCAGTGGTTCACCTCAAAAAGCCCTTCAGAAGTAACAAGAAAGAGGTAGTTTCCAGGACACACAGCAGTATGGCTGGTTGACAATTCAGACCCACAGAGACTCAGTGTATTCAGCACACCCTGATCAGCAGTTCAAGAAAATTCCCCTGTCCTCACGTAAGCACCAAAAGGAATTGCAAACACTCATCCCTGAGCAGAGCACAGCCCAAGAACTGCATATTCAGAAGAGAGGTTGAGGTGATCAGCCTCTCACTGCTCAGCTGCTGTTAAAAATCAGCATTCACCCATCATGGCATGGTGGTCAGGTTGTAGGCTACAGCTGCATTGGCTTTGCTTTTACAGTGACAGTAGCCTGTTAATACCTGATCATGTTCCCATAGTGCTGTTGAAACAGATATGCCCCCCCTCTCAAAACCCACGAGAAAGATCCAGACTCACCAAGTTTTGTTCACAGAGGCCGTGGAATTGCTGGAACTTCTGTGACATTAGTAACTGCGCACTGCCCACTGCACTCAGGACTTTTCCTAAGACTATGGGGGAGAGAAAAAGAAAAAGACCTCAGTTGAACAGACTATTAAATCCAGCAATGAACTAAAGTGTTTCTGGAGCAAAGAAACACTCTTGATTCATTAGAAAAGGAGTTTCAGAGACCCCCAAGGAAGTAAGTGCTCTCAGGGAAAGAAGATGTATTGAAACCAGAATCTATGTCTGTCTTTGCCATCTATTATTGCTCCTTCTAGAGCAGGTCAGACGCAGGCCAGACTGGGAACATTACATCAGAGTTTGCAGAAAGTACCTTAAACTGCCTTCAGCCCATCAGACAAGCCACCAGCACAATCTCAGCAAGCAGATCTGCTGGCACCTGCTTGCAGATCACAACCTGCTCTTCCACTCAATGCAGCAGATGAAGGTGGCAAGGGGCAGGAGAACTGTCTCCAACCTCCATTTACCTGAAGGGATTAAAATACTGGCAGGCTAGGGCTTTTAATACCCAGGACCATGTTGCTCTTAGCAGGTTTTCAAGAAGCTTCTGGGTATGGCAACATTCCTCTGCTCATTAACGGAAAAAACACTGTATGGGCTTTTCCCTTCCAAAGGCAGGGTTGAGAGACCCACAGTGCATGCAACTGCACCATGAACAGGGATGAACCTATTCCCCTTCTCCTCCCTGGTCTGCTGCTGCACCTACTGAATTAGTTCTGAATGTTTATAGATCTTGATGGGACAAGTGTAAGCTGGGCTCTCTCTGTACCCAGCAAGTTCTCCGTTACAGAATCTACTAGGAGATTGCTCTTAGAGGTCACAGATATAATGCCACACTGGTCTTGGTGTCTTTTCTTGCCACAGCACTCTTGCCACAGGCAAAACAAGCACATCCCCTGAGGCAGGGAGAGCCCTGGCACTGCCTGTCCAGCTTGGCAGCCAGTGCAGCATCTTAGTGCAATAGGATTAGAGATTAGCTCCCCCAGACCCTAGCAGTGACAGTGAGCTATAACTGAGTCTCACCATTATTTCACCCTTCTCAGGTATCAAAAAAATAAACATCAACCAGACTCAAAACAAAGATCCTGCCCTCTGCAGCCTAGTCACCCACTTCTGTCACTCTGTATGCACCACAGGCATGATTTTCACTGCAAGAAGCACCGGGTTTGCCAACTCATTTGAAAACAATGAAACAAGCCCAACTGGGACTGAACCCAATAAAATCAAGTGGCCTTGTGTTCCCTGTGCATGTGCTTTTGGTGTATGTAGTACAAATTCAGTGAAGCTTTCCCATATGAAGAAACCTCCTCTTTGCTGTGAAGACAAGTCTACCGATACAACAGATCAAACAACCTCAGAAGTCATGTTCATTCTGCCCCACTGCGAACTAAACTTTCACCTGCCTGCTTGAGTACAATGGGTTAGCCAGGGAGAAAGATCCCACAGCCTCCCTGAAAGCAATCCATTTAAGCTTTCAACAGTTTTAAATGGTCAGAAGCTGCACCATCCCCTGAAAGTCTTCCATGCTGCACCACAGTATTATTTCTTACCCCATCTGCTAGAGGAAGTGACCTTATCCTTTCCAAAGAAAAAATGTTCCTTGTCCCATACTCATCTCCATGTTCTACCCTTACTCTGTGGGCTGTCAGCAATTTAACTGCAGAAAGCTGATCCAATACTCAGTTACAACTCTTTTGAGGGAGGAGCTGCTAGGCTGCTCCAGTCTAGTGTCCAGAGGCTGACAACACCTACCTTCTTCAGAGAGATTGTTCTCTTTGGTCTCCTGGTCCATCTGGCGGCACCAGCCTTCTAACCGCTCTGTTTCTGCCTGCAGCAGCTTCAGAAACCAGTACCCATCCCGCCGGCAGGCTCCTGGCTGCGTGGGTTCTGATGGTGAGGTGGAGGACATCTCAAGCCAGGGGTCAGGAGGAGGGAGAGAGGAAGGCTCCAGGGCTGGGTCATTGTTTTCTCCATAGGAGAGGTTTCTCTTAATCTGTGAGGGCTTGGCTGGTTGCCTGGTAGTGGCATCAACACCAACGGAGTTATTGTGTTGGGGACACTCAGCGAGGCTTCTCTCAGATGATTTACAGCTAGAGTTATTAAGTTCCTGTGTGTCAGAGTCTGTGTCCTGTTTGGAGGACATGCTGCGAGAGTGGCTGTTTCTAGAGAGATCAAAAGCAAACATTAAATAACAGAACTCAACCTGGCTGGCCTCACACACTGACAGTGAAATGCATTTGTTTATTACGCCTGCAGCTGAGCCTCACCCTGCCCGCCCTGCCCCTCCTCACACACAAACACACACCACACATTCAGACAGACAAAATTATAAGGTTGCCTGCTTACTGCAATAGGCCATTCAGACGAGAGGACTGACGCACATCTATAATTACATCTTGTACTTTTTTTTTTATTTCAAACTCCCATTCATTTGGCTGTTTACGGAACAAGTGCTTTTTGCAGCGGGTGTGTGCTGTGGAGGAAGAGCTCTCCATGGGCCCCCATTCAACACCACTCATATTGGAGCAAAGAAGGGGAGAAGGTCTAAGCGAAAGTGGGGGAAGCGCAATTTAAAAGAAAGAAAACTAGAAAAGCTTGCGTCTTTCACTTACCGCCACTCGTCCTCTACCTGTACCCCGATGGACTGGAATTTGGTGGCTGGTGGAGGAGGCTCCTCTTTTGCCACTGGCTGAAGGCAGTCAACCTTATTAAACAAAAAAAATACAGACAAAAACAGACACAGAAACTTGCTGCTGGAATTCACATTAGTAGACCAGGAGTGCTGCACATACACACAGCACGCTGACACCACACACCAACTGGAGGGTTGTCTTAGGAGAGGCACAAGGCTACCGCTCAGGTCTGCCTCCATTTGAGCATCAGGACTGTATCCTGCCCAGGCTGCTGCCAGGTATCCGCTCTAAGAGCACTCGGCTCTGCCATCCACTGCTGTCTGCATGGTTGTGGGATGCTGGAGAAGCGCTGTGTCCCACTGAGGGAGCAGCTGCATGTGTGGCATCTGACAGGGGCAAAGGCCAAGAGACTCGAGAGAGGGCAGCGATCTGATTAAAACTGACAGCAAAGCCCAGCTTCCTCTCTCCCAGGGATTGACACCCTCCATAGCTCTGGATAAGAGGGTTAGAAGGTTTTAGGAAGGAAATCCAGGCCATGGGGCAGGTGGCTTGGGAACCAGGTCAGAAAAGGAAGAGAAGGTGGCAGTCAGCCTCTCCAATGTGAGTTCTCTTGCCTTGCTGCCCTTTCAACGTGTGTTGCCCCACTAGCCCTGCAGAAAAGCCTTCGCTATCACATGTACCTAACTGGCCAGCTAGCCTTACTGTAAAGCCAAAGGAGAACTTATTCAGCGCACGCGCGCGCACACACACACACACGTGGTGGCTCAAAGGCCAGATCCTGCATTTGGACTTGCCCAAGTGCCCAAGCTCCTATCTGCAGGTAATAGCCTGCAGCACTGAACCAGCACTTTGGGACAGAACAAGTGCTCGCAGCAGTCAGCCATCTGTAACTGGGAAATCTGTCCACAAGAAGAGGGTACAATTGCAGATGAATTAAGTTTTGCTGAATAAAGCACGGATTTACACTACTCAATGGGTTCTCATTTGCCTATATAATCAACAGCTCATTTCCATCGATTTCCACAGAGTTAAATGCTTCCAGCAAGAGAAGCAGCAACCTGCTGGGAATGGTGGACAGCAAGGAATTGCTCCCTCCTGCCTACAGCCCTGGGAGCATTTCGCACTGCAGCAGCCTGTACTACATGGATGTCAAGTAGAAGGGCCCACCTCTCAGGAGAAAGTTGTCCCTAGAGCTGTGCTGGACAAGGAGCAGACTGATGTTAAGTAACACACAGTGCAGAGCACAGGCTCAGCACAGGCATACTAGCAGCAAAAGGCCTCTTTAGCGGGACTCACCCAGTTAACATGGTCCCGCTGCTTTATGAAACACTTTAATTTTGTACTAAAAGAATTTAGTCCTTTCTGGTCTGTTATGGAAAGCTGCTGCTGAATTTCACCCCTGGGAACACAGGAAGTTAGTTTGACAAGGCAGTTAGTTTCTCTTGCTATTCTAACTGAGTTCGGATGC
Organism: Fregata magnificens; assembly: GCA_013389945.1. Classification (NCBI taxonomy): domain Eukaryota; kingdom Metazoa; phylum Chordata; class Aves; order Suliformes; family Fregatidae; genus Fregata; species Fregata magnificens. The sequence goes on from WAAD01003100.1 coordinate 24,752, forward strand.
ACACCTGGTCACACAAAATGCACACGCTAAATGGATGGGTTAAGGACATTCCTTAGGACAAAGGAGAACAAACTATTCCATACTTGTATTCCTATAGACGACAGCTTTCTTTTGGGGATATTCTCCACTTTAGGCTCTTCGCTAGTCAGAGTCCCTTTGTCACTTTTCAAAGTTGCATTTTTCTGGGGTAACTCTGGAGTCTCTCTTGCTGGAGTCACGATGCTTCCCCTTGTCACACTGGGTGTCCTGGTGCTGTCCAAGCTGTCTGAAGAATTGCTGAGTCCTGACTGGCTGGTCACCTCGCTCTTGTGGTCCTGGCTGTCCAGGTAGGTGTCCTGCGCCGATTCAGTGCTGCTCTGCACAGTGACAGAGATGAACGGCTTTGATGTGGTCCGAGGTGGGACAGGAGGTGGAGTCTTTTTATATGCCACTAGGCATGATGAACCTGCAGTAATGGAGGTGGGAAGAATGGAGAACGCAAAAGACAGATTGGGGGAAAGAGAGATACAGTAAAAGAGAAAGAAAAAGCAGGTCAGTCACAACATCCAAGAGGAGCCCCCAAGCAGAAGCTGGAGGCAGAAATGCAGAAACAGCCTACAGCCAGCAGCTCACACTGGGTAACCCAAACCAAAGCATAAGGGGAAGCGGAAGGCAGAGCCAGAGCTAGCTTGCAAAAGAAGTCAAAAGGAATACCATGATGTGTGAAAGGCTGGAAATGGAGAAGAGGTATAGAAAAGCCTCCCAAGAATGCTACAAGGTTTGGCAGGTGTAAGCCTCCACGTTGGGGAAATTTTCTTTGGCTAAACCCTATGTTTTAGTGTCCTAGTACAGCCAAGTGTCTCAGCTCTTTGTCCCATCAGTTGACAAGTTTCAGTGTCTGGACCAGGATGGTGTTTTTTCCTATAAGAATGGAAAGAAGCCATAAAGTTTGTTAGATGCTGATGGTAGGAACAAACGTTTGAGAAGTACCTTAAAAACCTAGCTGCTACACATTAGAAGAAAATACATCACCTGGATGCAACAGCCCAAGAGGCACGAGGCTGCTGCTGCCCCATGTCCCCAGATCCAACCAGTATCAAGGCTGAAGATGTGTTCCTAGCAAGCACACAGAGCACACATATCCACTACATGTACATATATATATATATGTGGCTGGCCACACAGGTCACAGAAGAGCACCCACGTGAACATGGAGAGCAGCAATGGCCTCATCCTGCTCCTGTCTCCGGCTTGACAGGATGGAAGTCCATTAGTGAAAATATACGTACAAGGTGGATGCTGCAACAGCTGCGCTTAGGCACTCAGTCTGCCCAGTTCCTGGCCCCTGGACATACAAGCCCCTGAGGCCGAAGTCCTACTCCAGTTGCTGTCCAGACAGGACAGACTGCGCTGGACAGGGCACGGCCAGACAAGCACGCTGACCAGCCACCTACCTATGCACAACTGACCTCTTTTATCCCCTTACTCCTGTATTCCCCACTCTTTTTCCTCCCCAAGTCACCAAACCCCCTTTCTTGTCCCACCTTTGGTTCCTCCCCTAAACATCCCATTAAGTCCTGTGCAATCCCAAACTGCTTTTCCCCTGCACCCCAAAATGTGCCCCAGCCCTTGGCAGCAACCTCCTTAGTCCAAAAGGTGATCTGGAGAGCTGCCCCCCATGGCTCATAGTGATGGGTGTCATGCCTGGACACCAGGGCTGAGGCTCTGCTGGGACAACCCCAGGAGGAGCCTGGACAGGGTGTTCAGTGTTTATGGGGTCCTTGGCTTGGGGTCCCACCTGCCATTGTGTGTCCCTGCTCTGGGCTTGCGCGGATGGGCTTGTGATGGGCTGATGGCCTCTGGGATGGACCTCGGAGTAGCCCAGCGGGGTATGATTTGGGTTCCCCCTCCTGCTATTGTCTCTGAGCCCCTTCATGGGTGAGCAGAGGAGCTTTATCACATATAACACTGCCCTGCTCCAAGGCATAGCCAGAGAGGCTCACACCATCTGCTCTCCTTCCACAGCACTGCCCAGCCGCCCGTTTCACCTCCTGGGCGGGCCATGCCCCTAGAGTGGGAAACTTTAGTGCTGCTGCCAGGTTCCTCCCAAGGGGCTTGTAGGTCTGCGTGGCTGCGGTGTGCTGAGCCCTACAGTCCCACTCTCCTGGAAGAGTGTGGTGGTGCACAGCTGTGCTTTAGTCCTTCAGGCTGTGAGCAGATCAGCTCCATCACCACACTGGATCATGGAAGGCCAGGTCAGCCTGCCTGAATTGTACCTTACATATTAAAAGGAAACTGGTCCCTGCTCCTGGACTTGGTGAGTTAGCACATCACCAAGGTGTGTTTACAGGGCAGTCCCTTTTCCACATCAATGACAAACTCAGCATCCCTGTGTAAGTCACTACAGTACAGTGGTGTGGGAAGCTCCAGTGGTGGCAGGGCTGTCACTCTCCTTGGTTCCTGCTCCAATCCATAGTCTTTGGTCTCCAGCAAAGGGGTTCTGTCCTTCAAATTGAAACCCCATGCACCATCCTGTTCCACACACACCTTTCCCCTAGTCCTTGACATGCAGATGTTGACAGGTATCAGCACAAACCCATACATCTCCCAGGTCACCCAACCAGCAATACACACGGGCTGTACAAACCCAAACCCAGTTTCTAAGTGTTTTCCTAGTAGAGCTCTGATGACTGCAGGGGCTGTCATTCCCTTGGGTTCCCGGCTCCAACCCATACTCCCTGATCTCAGTAAAGTTTCACATCTCAAATTGCAAGCTCCTACCTCCCACTGCACTGCCCAGTCCCATACGTAACCTCCCCAAAATCTGCTGACACAGTGATAGATATATATGCAGATACAGACCATTTTCATTAAACAATACAGACAGTTAACTTTATCATTTCCATCCCCAAAGCAGCCACCAGCATATTAACAAATTTAGTACCAAATTAGACCCCAGTCCTCTGTCAGGAATCCTTTGACTACTTGGGGACAGCGAGGGCAGGCAGAGGTATCTGGACAACTTAGAGAGCTGGGCAATCACCAACCGTATGAAGTTTAACAAGGGCAAGTGCCGGATTTTGCACCTGGGATATGGCAACCCTGGATGTACGTACAGACTGGGGAATGAGAGGCTGGAGAACAGCCCCCGAGAGAAGGATCTGGGGGTGCTGGTCGATGGCAAGCTTAACATGAGCCAACAGTGTGCCCTGGCAGGCAAGAGGGCAAACCATGTCCTGGGGTGCATCAAGCACTGCATTGCAAGCCGGTCAAGGGAAGTGATTGTCCCGCTCTACTCTGCACTCATGCGGCCTCATCTTGAGTGCTGTGTGCAGTTTTGGGCACCACAGTATAAAAAGGATGTGAAGCTACTAGAGAGTGTCCAGAGGAGAGCCACAAAGATGGTGAAGGGTTTAGAGGGGAAGCCGCATGAGGAGCGGCTGAAGTCACTTGGTCTGTTCGGCCTGGAGAAGAGGAGACTGAGGGGAGACCTCATCGCGGCCTACAGCTTCCTCACACGGGGAAGAGGAGGGGCAGGTGCTGATCTCTTCTCGCTGGTGACCAGTGACAGGACCCGAGGGAATGGCAGGAAGATATGCCAGGGGAGGTTTAGGTTGGACATTAGGAAAAGGTTCTTCCCCCAGAGGGTGGTGGAGCACTGGAACAGGCTCCCCAGGGAGACAGTCATGGCACTGAGCCTGACAATATTCAAGGAGCCTTTGGACAATGCTCTCAAGCACACAGTGTGAATTTTGAGATTGTCCTATACAGGGTCAGGAGTTGGACTCGATGATCCTTGTGGGTCCCTTCCAACTCAGGAGATTCTATGATTCTATGAATTGACATTTTGTTGGTGCTTTTTAAAGGTGACATGAGCCTCCCAGTAGCTCCTTTTCCTCCCCAGACAGGTCCCTCTGCCTGCAGCGGAGGTTGACCACACTTGCAGGGTGCCCAGGACAGGTGTCCCAGCTGCCTCAAGCTTCAACAGGGTCAGAGCCGGTCCCAAGCATCCCTGGGAGCCCAGCCATATTCCTGCGGGGAAATCGCACAGCTGTACCATGTGCCTTATTGACAGTATTACACATCCCAACATTTACCATACTAACAGCCAAAGTTCCATTTCAAAGAAGGAACTAAAAGGGAGGGGTTACAGAGGAGATCTATGTTTCCAAAATGTCTCTTATGAGGAAAGGCTGAGAGACCTGGGTCTGTTCAGCCTGGAGAAGAGAAGACTGAGGGGGGATCTTGTCAGTGCTTATAAATATCTGAAGGGTGGGTGTCAAGAGGATGGGGCCAGACTCTTCTCAGTGGTCCCCAACGACAGGACAAGGGGCAATGGGCACAAACTGGAACACAGGAAGTTCCAGCTGAACATGAGGAAAAACTTCTTTACTGTGAGGGTGACAGAGCACTGGAACAGGCTGCCCAGAGAGGTTGTGGGCTCTCCTTGTCTGGAAATATTCAAAACCCGCCTGGACGCGGTCCTGTGTACCCTGCTCTAGGTGTGCCTGCTCAAGCAGGGGTGTTGGATAAGATGATCTTCAGAGGTCCCTTCCAACCCCTGCCATTCTGTGATTCTGTGAAAAGCATTTATATGCCGAAAGGTGCCGAGAAGCACTGTAACAGTGCTACTGCTACAGGAGAACTAAGGAGCCTACAATGGGATTGCCAACCAAGCTGCCTTTCAGCGTGAATCTGGACAGGAGCTCAGGAAGGCACAAGACCCATATCAGGTTCCCCCAGCCCCCCAGTACACCAAGTCCAGCACAAACTGAGCAGTGCCCTGATGGCTGCAAGAGTGGGACCTATCCTAACTCCTCACCCCAGCCCTTACACCACCTTTGACACATGGCCCCCATGGCTGCAAGAGGGACTTGCAGTAGGGAACCACATAGCTGAAAAATAACCGGGACAGGCTACTATGTCTGGGGACTGGGTTATTTTTCAGCTTGATCAGCCCCCAGCGCTGGCACATGCTGTGTAAGCCACTTAGGGCAGCCTGAGCCTGCAGCTGCTGTGTCTCCAGCCAGGACAGGAACTTATTATGCACTTTAAAAACCACCTACAATAATTTCCTAAAAGGTTAGATGCAAGTGCTTCAACTTGTCAAATTTACATGCCAAAACACAGCTACACACATCCTTTAGCCAATACTTATTCGGTCATGTAAATAGCGTGCAACTGCACTGCAAGTTCATCCCTAACAGATGACACTAACTAGTGTTAGGCACTAGTGCTGCCTAACAGGCACCGGCATTCACTTCCTACCCAGCAGTCCCACCTCATCACCTTTCCCATGCAGGGTGGAAGCCCCTACACTCAGGACAGCAGCAGGACCTGCTGCAGATGCTCGAGCAGCACCAGCTCAGAAGCGTTTAGCGTCTCCAAGCAAGTCAAGCTCACCACTGGGATGCCTCTTTTGGAGGTACCAGATTAGATGGCACCACTCATGTAAGCACAGGTTGAACTGCACCCCAGAACTGACCTTTGCCCATGGGTGCTGCTTTACAGGATCTGGTTCGTTGTGCAAATGTACAAACTGCCAGTACAGCAGGAGGCACAGAGGTGCTAAAGCAACAGTCACTACAAAATTGCTCCCTCTTTCCCCATGTTCTCTGCTGGACATCCCCAAAAAGCCTCCTTAGGTGTACTGTATATCTGATCAAATTAAAACTTGCCTTGTTACAAACGTTCACCTGCTCTGCCCTTACAGCACAAATCTTGACTACACCTACCTGACACAGACCACAGCATGCTACACAGGTAAAGCATTCCTCATGTGAGCACAGCTACGAGAACTTTGCCCCATCACAGAAAACTCCCCCAAGAGCTGAACAGCCTCTTGGGTGCATGCTGAAATAGTTCATCTGCCACCAACACCTGCTCGTGCAGGACACCACCGCTGAAGATGGAAGAAAAAATTCAACCCTAGACATGCACTAGAGAGCACGAGAGCAGCCCACATCTTTGGCTGCTCAGGCACTTGTCACTGCCCTCCGGAGCAAAGCCACAGAGGCCACAGGTGCAGGCAGCCAGAGCCCTGCCAGCCACAGAGAAGGAAGCCATTGAGCACCTCATGGATGAAAAGCACCCACACAGTCACTCTGCCAGGGCTGACTAGAGAGCACCATCTTAAATAGCTACAGCAATTTCTAGGCCAAGTCTTATGCCCAGTCTTGTACAGTCCATCCCAACAGAGCAGCGGAGCAGCAGCCTGAACAGAGCAATTGCAGAAGTACCCCTTGATAAGCTGTGGCTACACCACCAAAACACAGGATGCTCATGCTGCCTTGCATTACTGTACCAGGGGGCTACAGCAGCTATTATCTAGGACAAGCAAGAGCCACCCAAACTGGCAGTGGAGAAAGCCTGTCCCTATGGCCCTTGTCTCCACATGGCCTCTGTTCTTCCCCAGGGAGAGTGCCCAGCCCCAGCACACCAGCTGCCTGGGGCTCCCTGCCACCTAACAGTGAGCCTCTGTGACACCGTCCCGCTTGAAGCTGAACCGATGGGAGGGGTGTGCTGGTTTTGCTGGCATGTTTACTAGCAGCACAGCTCAAGTTTCCCAGCTGCTGTTTACACTCACAGGGCTGTAATGTAATTGGGGAAAGTAAATCAATTGCTATCTGATATTGAACACTGAAGCCAGGCAAAACAAGGGGAGTGCAGCACATCAGCACAGAAAGGCAGTAGAGTTTCCTGGGGAAGATCATTGGTGTTGAGGGTCAATAAGCTAGATCTAAATTCATCCTTCCACCTAGCAACCAACAGTATGAGTACTGTTTGTGCTGCTCTATATACAGGGGGAAACTGCAGCATCCCCTTGTCTTGTTCCTGGGGATCCCTTCATACCATCTGGCTCAGCTGAAGAGCACCACAGATTTTGCTAGAAAGGAATCACACAGTACCAACAAAAAAATGCCCACTAATGCACATGTGGTCAAAGGGTTGACTACATGAGCTGTAAAAACAAGTTTACACCTCTAAGAAAGATTGCAAATGAAAGAAACACCAGATCAGGAGCCTTGAAGAAATGGGGATGCTTTGATGAGTGCAATTGCAAGTTAACCCCACTGAAGCCCTCTGCAACCATAACACAGGGACTTTTGACTGTGCAGCAAACCCAGAAACCACACCTTACCTAAAATGGGTTTCAAAAGCCCACCTAGAACAGTCTGCCCTTCTCCCTCAATACAACTCTGAACTAAGTTCCAGCATTTCTTGCATCTGTGGGAAGAGACAAGATAGAGGAAGCCAAAAGCATCCTGATATTTCTGTAGGAGACATACGTTACCGGACCAACTGAGAAGGCAGCATGCCCTCATGGCTCTGAGGTCAATCCCACCAGTTAGGAGTACTAACTTACACCCTCCAAAGGGCTACAGCTCAACAGGGTATGGATCTGCTCTTGAGTTGCTGCAGGTCATAGCCTGTATTTTAAAATCAGCTTGTGCTATAATGTAGAACTACAATCCACATAGGCACTGGAGCAGGTACACATCTTACTCTGCAGCACCATCAAGTAAGTTTGCTTGTGAACATCAGCCACATTCCAAAAAGGTGCAGAAGAACAAGAAAATGCTGAAGTTTTGCTTAAGCTTCCAGCTTTGCAGCATTAGATTGTTCCTGCTCATAGGATCTTCTCAGGCTTATTTAAGCAAGCTGTTAGAATTCACAACTGTGCTGCAGATGATTGATTTTTGGGGGGAGGGCTGTCTGTTTATAGTCTTCCTTGCATAACTATTTTTGGAAAGCAGCATGTTTCCAAATTAGCATCTTCCACATGACATTACCTGCTGCTCTCAGGGGCTTGGGCAATACCCACTGATGTAGCTCCAGGCAGAAAAGCTGTGTTTTCAGAGCCTTAGCCTGGAGAGCCCTCCTGACCCCCAAACCAGCTGGGCACACTGTGATCCTCTCCCTCTTCTTCCAGAGAAGCAGGCATTTGCTTCTTGGAAGACTAAACATAAGAGTCATAAAAGAATATTAAATCCAGTACTGCCTTAAGAGGTCCCTGTTCAAACACCACCAGGCTGTGCTTACCTGCTCAGTACCTGGCAGCACCACCAAGATCATAGCCAAGGTATTTGGTTTTAGATTTAAATATCGTAATTGCCCTCAAGTGTGTGTCTAGCATGAAGTGCCCAGTTATTTTGTTGCTATTGCTCATTCAATACAGCCTGGTGATATTTCTAATCATTCCAGTGACTTCAAGGACCTATTCAAGCCATCCTCATTTTTGTTAAATTATCTCAAAGGCTCCAGGCTACGCTCAGTTGTGAAGGCAAGTTAGACTGCCCTCAAACATATTAGCAGGGCTCAGACTGCTATTACTTTCCTGCTCCATGCATCCCCACTTTCTCCATGGGAAGATCTGAAGATATGACCTCATTTCCTTGTGCATAAAGCAACACACTCTGAAATAATCTCTCCTACTACAAGACAAGCTCATTTGTCTTTTAAATTAAACAACCCAATAATCTTGCAGCAAATGAGAACCACCATCAGTTGCATTATCCCCTCAGAGATTTTGGCTGTATGTCTTTGGGCTTGTGTTTGCCACAGGGTCTCACAGATGGAAGGAGTTGCATTTAGAGGCAGTTTTCAATAGCAAAGGGAACTGGAACAGCCACATTCCAGGCAGCCTGACCTCTGATTTTCATCAGCTTGCAGAACACTTCAAGGTTGAAACTATAATGAACTGCAGGATGTTTTATTTGTAGAGAGTCCAAGTAAAAATGATTCCCAGTTACAACTGCTACTGAAGACAATACAGATCTTTATTGATTTTATGGTTCACAGCAATCACTTCAGACCTTATTTTTTCTGCTAAAACAAAACATTTCTAGGCTTTATAGCCATGGCCACAGCACGCAGGCCTCCTTGAATCCGTATTTGGCCTGTATAAAAGCTGTCTGAGTATTCTGCAGCTTGAAGGTCAAGATACCTGCATCGGTTAGAGGCACAGATGAGAAACCTACCTAAATTTTATTAGTCACAGGAAAATATTTCCATCTAGACAAGATAGGGAATCCATGTGAAGATGCCATCTCTTGCTCTGAACGAACGACTGTCTTTAGAGTGCTGGAGAAGTTTTAAAAGAAGTCTTACATTGGTTAAACAAAACCACACTCCTGGAAAGCAAAGTTAAGTGACTGTATTCATTTAAAGAGACTGTTTATGGAAATGCTATAAATACCTACTCCCTCAATGTTTTCCCTTCGTAAATCTTAGTAGTACTGATCTTTGAAAAAAAGGAAAAAATCTCACCTCGATACTACATAGAGGAAAACAGGTGCCCAACAAGGAAATATGATGCTGACCATGACTAAGCTAGGGAGTCAGGGATGGGCTGTGGACTCTCCTGCCACGGTCCTCACTCCACCAAGCTGCAGTTTAAACTCCCAACAGCATCAGCATCCCAGAGTGAGCAGCTCACCACCCACCTTACAGTCCAAGCTGTGCACTGCCTCCATGGAGGCTGAAGATGCCTATAGAGACCTACAGAGTGACCAGCTCAGCAAAGCCCTTCTGAAGCTCTCAGACAATCAAGAGAAACATTGTTAGCACCCCAGCAGCTCCCCACAGCCCTCAGCTTTGCTTATTACTGTACCTGCTGTTTCCTTATAATCATGGAGCCAATACACAACCCAGGCTTTGTAAGTCAGACAACAGAGCATGCTCCAGGTGCTCCTCCCAAGCAGCAGCACCAGGGGAAAAGCATCTCTGTATTGCAGCCCTGCTTAAATCTGGCCACACAACAGCCCAGCTCCAGCCCCAGACATCCAGATCACCTCGAGTATTTCTGAAGGAGGTCAGTGGAGAAATTCAAGCTTACATTCCCCTTGTTACTGCCCTACTCATCCTCAGCTTTTGGCCCTGGCACAGCTCAGTAGGTAGAGCAGCAAGCCCTGCAGCCTGCTTGGGCATGGCTGGAGTGACAGCTAGGACAAGACTACCACTGCCACACCTGCCTGCAGGCTGTTGCTTCTCCCACCATACGACCAGCTGAAGACAGACACTTGTTTCCAGGATAGACAACAAGGCCTTGGGCTCTCCGCCGCCATCCCTTTCCACAGGCAATGGGGCACCCCCTCACACCAGCCCCATGGACTCCCAGTCAGAACCAGGAGCATCACAGCAACATCAGGGAGCACACCAAAGAGGCCACACTGAGGGAAGGTGGGTCTGCAGCAGAGACCAAGGAGAGATGAGGGGCAGTGGGCTCATTCCCCACTGAAGCAGCTTGGTGTCATACCCTGAAACCCCACCAAGCTGCAGCTGGTCTCCAGACCTCACTTGGAGTTGTACCCAAGTCACATTTCCTGACTGAAACAGCTATGGGAAATGGCTATTTCCACTTGAAGTGAACAGCATCAGCTCACCTGTGAGATAAGCACAGATGGAGATGCCCTTACATCTTCTTCCCACATTCTTCCCACACAGGCTTCCTCTGGGAGCACCCACCATCCAACCCACATACACAGTTGACCCACACTCCAGCTCCCTGTTGGTACAGCCTGTACCAGGTTTGTAGACTAGATTTCAGCTACCTGGCATTTTGTTGCAGAAAGAAGAAAAGTAGTAACTGCTTAGCTTTAAGAGAAACACCCACTTCCCTAAAGCCCCATCACAGTCCAGCAAGAGAAGCTAACACAGCTGCCTCCTCCTCACCACTAAGCAGCAAGTGCTTCCATGTTTGCACGGGCTACAGTATTAAACAACAACCTGTGCAAATAAGTCTTGGCTTCCCAGCTGGGAAACCACTTGCAAGTGCTGGTCAAGCAAGCACAGAGCTGTTAAAGATTTGTCACCTGTTGTTCCTGTTCAGGTTCAGTACCCGCCTTGGTCAGAGCACTCTTGCAGATCTCTAAGGCTATGCTGGCAGGATAGTATTTATCACTTACATATTCATCTGCTACCTGTTATTAAGAAACAAGGGACTGCCCTGCACTTGCTTGACCACTGCCGAGTACAGTAAGTTCCTGCATATTATTGAAACAAAAGAACTGGACATATCTGCAGTAAAAGGACCTCAAACTCAAGGGAGCATCTCTCACATGTTACAGTCAAAGAGCCCCCCCCAATGCAAATACAGAAGCAAAGGGCTCTCCTTGAATATCAGCTGTGTGTTTTTAGACTAACAGTACAGCTTTCATCCAGAAATACACCACAGAATACTCTGTAGAACCATTTGTGTTCTCTGGTCACCCATGACTGAGATGCCTTTAGGGTGAACTGCGGCATTAGTTAACAGCATTGAGTGGACTAGGGACTGCACAGGGCAGGCAAGAGGGCAAGGGTGGCAGCACTCCACCACTCAGGACTGCACAGGATTCAGCAGCCACTTCTGATCAGAGACCTAGTCCCTATACTTTGGGGGAGAGCAGAAATGTTTAACCAGTGAAAGGCTAAGAGGGTTGTGATCTCTTTACATGAGGGACTCTGGATTTTTTTCAACGTACCAGAAGTTTGAGCTTCTGGGAGATGCTCTGATTTGGAATTTGTAGCAATGTTTGAGCAGAAAAATGATAATAAGCACTTATACACTGAAAACTATTACACTGGGAAGGCAAGGCAGCTTGCTTTTTTTTTTTTAAAGCCACTCATAGAAGGTCACGAATTTAAGAGGCATGAAGCATCAGATGACACCACCCAAGAATGCTGGGGTTTAAAAATACAGTATCTTGCACTGCTGGCCTTCTGACTGATTTGATCATCTCCCCCTTTCAGCACAGACTGCTACAGCAGAGTTAGCCTTACAGTAAGGACACAACAGATGCTACAGAGAACGCTAGCCACAGACACTCCCAAACCCATCTGCAGCAACTATTACTGGGGCTCCTATTTGTATTAGAAAAGACATTGTAATTTCTCTCTACATTCCCCAAAGTAGTTTTCAGCACAGGTTTTAAAGCAAATTGGAGCAGTGACAGGCAACTCCACCCTGCCCCACAGACACACATCCAGCAAGCTGTCTATCTGTCCTGTGGAACTCAGGCAGGTCTCCAATCCAGCTAGCACGGGGCAGTAGCTTAAGGAAGCATTCCCCTCCTCTCCCCACCCAAGATGTTAATTCATTAACAAGAACGAAGGTCCCCAAAACCAACCATCCTGCTTCAACAAAGGCAGGAGAAGAGAAAAGCCATAAGCATGGTTCCAGGAGAAGCAGAACCACAGCTCTGACAGGGTGGGGGTGCCTGATCTGCAGGGACAGGGCCCCTTGCCTCTCACCTGCTAGCTCATTGCCCGTTTAGTGGTGGCACACACATTTTTCCATGGAGGGGATGAAGTGAAGGGATTAGTCCATCAGTTCAGTGTGCCTTTGCTCTGTACTGGGAGTCAAGTTGTGCTTATCCCCCCCGAACACCCTCACTAACAAGGGCTAATGCTTAATGAGCTTAATACATCAAGAGATGTGAAGTAGCACAGCTAAAGGGAACCCAAGCCCACAGAGCCCTGGGATCTCTGGTTATCATCCACGCTCCTGCAGTCTCCACCAAGACCAGGCTCTGAGGCCCGGGCCCTGCTCCAGGAATTCAACCATCACAGCAGCAGTCTCCAGTGTGCCGCAGCACACTCCTGGGCAGCTGAACCTGTCCTGCCAGCTTGTCTTACATAGGTTGGGCAGCGACAGAGACACCAACAGATTCCTTCCGCCACCGGATCTTGCCTTGGCCCCAGCAGACCCCATTGACATGGCTACACCAGCACAACCAGTGCTGCAGAGCTGCCAAACCAGCCAAGTTCGCTTCCCTGGGCAGGCTTGAAGACAGAGCTGCCTCCTCCCCATGACCATGCACAAACATTCCCCAGCCAAATCCCCGGCTACGCAGCACCCCTGTGGCACACAACAGTGAGCAGAGCAGGCAGCAGTGGCTATCAGAGAAGTGCCAGCATAATCCTAGCCCCATAGCAGGTTTTTACAAGTGTGGAGAGCTCTCAGTGACAGGAGTCCAGCTTAGCTTTAAAGCCACAGTCAGATATGCCATTTCTTCCTGTTTGCCTTTGTCCAGGGGATGCGGAAATAGCAGGTGAGCAAACCCAAGTGGGAGTATCAATGGTGCCAAGGAGCCCCCCTACCAGGCTGATGGCAGACCCAGCAGGACTTGTAGCACCCAGCAGCCTCTTCACTACATGGCTGCACAGACAGCTCCCCCCGAGCCCCCTCCTCGCCTGGGGATCCTTTCATTCACACAGCACCATGCTGGCTCTGACCCAGGCATCATTCATGGGCACAGGGGGAGGAAGCGAGTCCCTGGCTGCGGCAGAGTGAGGATCGCCGGAGGGCGCTGGCTGGGAGGAGCCTGTAGCCTTTCTGTGCATATAGCAACAGTCATGGGGAACCTATGCTGCTGCTTTTCCTGCCTCTGGAGAAGGCAGGGAAGCCCTACTGATACCCTGCCTACACATCTAGGACACACAACAGCTAGTTCTCTCCAGAGGGTCGTCAGGAAGGGGTTGAGCTCTGAACCATCCGTGCCGCAGAGGATTTTTAGACAGCAGACATTTCCATGAGACCCTGCCATCGGGACAGGGCACATGGACTTCCCTGGAGCCAGTGCCAGACCTCACATCTGAGAAGAGAAAGTGAGACTGGACAGACTAGAGCACATGCCACCTCGCAGAGCCCACCCAGGGCACAGCCTCTCCCTCCAGCACAGCAGAGCTGGTCTGCAGCTCAGCACACCACCGTTCACAGGGCTCCAGGAGATATATGAGGACCACTTTGGTAGTATATGGACCACAGCTTAGTGGCCACATTATCAGCCAAAAGCTTCTCAGACAGTGAGATAAGCTGCACCAAAAGATGTTGCCACAACAGGAGAGCAACAATCCTTTCCGCTAATGCTGATGCACTGAAGCATCATCCACTTCATCCTTCCAATCCAGAGGGCTGTGCCTGCAACAGTCTCACCCAGATGTGGCAAACAAAACTCTCCTGGCAGCAGCGGCAGTCCCGGCACAAGGGATTGTCTACTGGACTTTGACCATGCAGTGGTTGTCAGTGCAGCAGCACAAACACGCAGTGCTCAGGGTAGCTCTAACACCATCAGCCAGGAGATTAAAGAGACAAGACTGATCTGCTAGCAGAACAGGAGAGAGAAAAAGCAACTGAAGATATCTAGAGATCTGCATTCCAGAGTATTTTTCAGGTATAGCACTTACTGCAGGCCCCATTCCTCCTTGCTTTTAAATACATACTGTGGCAGTCTCGAAATAACGATTCCTTCACTAAGGGGCTGGGGAGCCTGTTACTGCTGACTGCACACTGAAGCTTTTTGTCCAGGCCAGTTTTGGCTCTGCAGCCCCGAGTGTCTGTATTAGAAAGACCTTGTGAAGAACAAGAACTGCACAGGACATCCAAGACCACGGATAACACGCAGAGAGGCAGTGAAGGGAGCACTGGTCTGAACTGGTTGCCACAGTGGTGACCAGTCTCTGTACTCCTCTCCCTGTTTAATGCCACTCTTTCTGCAAGTTTTGCTTAGGATTATGGCAGCGCCCACATGAATTTAGGGCATAAATGTGAACCAGACATGAATTAGCCAGTGCCACCAGGTCACAGGCTGCTTCCCCCTCTCCCTTCCCCACCAGGGATGTTAACCTGCTGCTGGTCTGGAAAGTGGCAAATTGCACAGAGCAGGGTCAGGCACTTAGAGGAGACGCGAATATAAGGAATCACTGAGAATCCTCCATTTATCCACTACTATGCCGCTTCTAAGTGCACTGAGGGTATTAGCGTTAATCTTCAAAGTGTTTAGGAAAGCTAGTTTAATTAGGCACGTCTTATTAGTTTTTCTCCAAGCTAGCAGTTTCTAGAATATCCTGTAGAAGTAAGTTCCACCAGCTAATTACGCACTGCATGAAAAATCCTTGCTATTTGCCATCACTTCACTTTGTGCAATGCCACATCACTCAGAGGATGGCATATGTAGAGATGCTTTTAACTTGCTTCTCTGCCACTGTAGAAGTCCAGGGAATCTTAACACACCTCCTCAAAGTCACACCCAGTCGAAAAACATATGGCTAGAAACCATGCAGCACTGCTTGGTAAACCAAGTCTGTTCTTGTCTATGTCAAAGCTCAACAACTCAAACTTACTATTTTAGGATATGCTGACCGCTAAAGCACAAAATCAAGTCATTCCCAAGCATTTGTTCACGTGTCAAAGGAGACACACTGCAAGCTTTCAACGTACAGGCAATAAGCTGCATCTTGAGCACAAAACAAGTGCAACAACCCAACTGCTTGCCCTCTCAGAAATGGGAGTTTGTCTGTCCAGCATGGTACAAACAGCACAGTTCTGCAGTACTTCCCCACATACCTCCCTTTTAGCTCAGTGACCATCCTCTAAGCCCACTAGCAACCCGTCTCACTTTTTGTCCAGGACCTTTTTACAGTTGCAGGAACATGAAGAGTGCCAGTATAGCAGAATCACACCTAAAGCTTTTGGGCAACCAAGCTCGCTGACCCTAGTTTGGTGCATGGTGCTCAGGGAACAGCGGGAAGGTTTGGCAAAAACCGCACAGTTGCTGAGGCAATATTGGCATTGTCCCACCACCAGACAGTGGCGGGAGCAGTGTGGATGGGTTACCATTATTTTAAGTGTACCATTTAAACACTGTTCACAGAAGAGCTGGCCAAGAGGGTGCTGAAAATGCTGATGGCAGCCAGCAACTTGTCAACAGACTGTGATAACCAGGAACAGGGCTGCACTGGTGTCAGCAACAGCCAAGTTCCCCCTAGTATAAACGGGGCTCCTAAGGATTGCTTCACCCAAGAACAGAAGCAGTCAACAATTCTCTAGCCTACCTAGAGGATCTAGAAATTGCCACCACTGCTGCCGAAAAACCTCAAGGCAAGAGAAGAATTAATTTCTCCATCGCTTTATTTAGCGTCAAGATTTTCACCACAGTTTTCAGTTACTGTATCCCAAATTTTACCCGATCCAGATGGAATTGCTGGCATCTGCTATTCTCACTTGCTCAGAGGACGAGATTCCAGCTGTTCTAAGCAAGGGCAAGCATTCAGCAATGCCACCAGGAGCAGCAGAGGTGGCTTTGCCAGAACATTATGAAAAACCGTCCCCACACCCAGATGACTAGAAATTCTTTGTAAGCTAAAAACAAACCACACCCTGTACCCACAGGGCCAGAGAAAGCACATGTGTCAGCAGGCAAGACAACAATGCAACACAGCCTCTGCACAAGGAAGATGGGGAAGGCATCAGGCTGAATGTACATCTCCCTGTGCTTACCCAGCCTACGAAAAAACCTAACCCTTAGTCAAGAGTGTCTTTCCACTTGGACATTTGCTGTCAGGCAGCCAGCACCCAAGATTTACATCTTCAAAGCTACAATCATCAAGAGGTTTTAATAGTTAGATTCAATTGAAGCTATTTCCTCCCTTAAGTACGTAGAAACCAAGATGTGGCAATATTATGCTAATACTGAAGAATCAAAGTCAAAATTGCTGGGAAACTTCTGTTCGCTGAGGCACAGGACAAGCTTTGCATGTTAGAGAAAGCTATTCCATATTTTAATTCACAATTTAACATAGCATTAGTTATGAGATTAAAAAAAAAATCACATGAACAAACACAGAAGAGGCTGTAGCAGGTTGCTCCCTCTCTTCATCAGCATTAAATTTGTCAGCAGTTAGCTGTTGCACCAACCAGAATAGGCAACACTGCAAACCTCATCTGATCTGAAGAGGCAAGGTAAGTCATTAAGAGTCAGAGCAGGCAATTAAGCAAATATTCCAACCTTCTAATCCTTTTGGGTAGGGTACTAGACAGCTTTCGAAAGCATAGCTATTAGCATTGCTTGGATTTCTGAATGCTCCCATATGAACTAACCTGTGTATACAGCAAAGCCGAGCTGACTTTCTTTTCTCGCTAGCTAGACACAGAGAGGTACATAGAGAAACGTTAGCATACATCCCCAGTGACACCGCTCACGCTATTCTCCCAGAGGCCAAGAGTCCCCGGCTTTGATTTCTTAAGAATTTCAAATATCACAAGCACTTCCAGAACAATGGTCCCTTCTCCCATCCTCCCAAGGGAGGGGGTATCCGGAGTAAATCTGGCACTTTCTGGAATACTTCATTTCGGGAATCAAGCAGGCCATTTGACAAAGGAGCCCCTGTGCAGGCTCCAGCTCTGAAATGAAAGAGCACAACAACTCCCAAGCATGAACTGAGAGTCTTCTCCAAGCACATCTGAGGCTCTAATATCTGTGACCTAAATAGCTGCAAGCCACCAACAAGTCTTCATCTTTACAGCTCAGTTTGCTTTTACTAGAGGCTCCAAAACACCAAGCTCCTGGTTCACAGTCCTGAAGAGTCCCTGTAATCTTTCAAGTTGAGAGCCCAGACCACCACTTTTCAGCCACAAATATGGGTAGCAGAAGGTCTGGATTCATGCGTGCAGTACCTGTTCGCCCACACCCATGTTCATCTGGTCCTCCAGCTTGCAGAACCTGCCTTAAAGGTACTTTGAAGATCTAAGACTATTAACTAGAAAAGGGACACAAGGGAGAGGCTAGTGAAGAGCCCTACCACGTCCATTTAACAGATTCAGTTTCCAGGCAACAAAACTAAAGGCACTGTCTTGTTATGCTGTTCCCATGCCATTTTGTCTGCCATGGCACTCTCAGGACCTACTCCTTTCTGTCCTGCTGTCTTGAATTTGGTATTTGACACGATGACTCCCTGGCTTTCCAAGGAGGGTTAACAGTAAAACCCAGTCTCCAGCAAGAGTATTAAATGTCACTGGAGCATCCCCTGCTGCTTTCAGGAACCTGCTCAACTGCAGAACAGACTATTTTCCTGCCTTGAAAGCTATGTGGCAGAAGACTTTTTGCTTCATTTCCCACCTTGCTTATATTTATTCCTGTTTCCAAATGAGTGATCTCCTCTCCCTCCACTCCTTTCAACTTAGCAGTTGTGGAGCTCCAGCTACAAAATAAACACAGTCCAAATCAAACTCGGAAATCCTAGGGTTGTTCTGCAGGATATTCCAAAAAGCTTCCTCCCAGGACTCCACCTGTAAACATTAAATACCAACAAGCAAACGAAACAGAGCTTTCAGCACTGGTACTTTTGCTTTTCCTGATCTATTGCACGACACTAAATGGAAGAGGTTAGTCTGACAGGGTGGGAAGGAGGTAACCACCACTGATTTAGAGCAGCTTGAGGGGGGTGATGAGAATGATCTTGAGTCAGACTGTTTTGAAGTTATTCCAGCAAGAGACAGTTTACCAGAGGTGTTTTTGGAAGATGACACTCCTTGCTGAAGCACAGCTGTCTGACCTTCCTGAAAAACAGCGTTCACTTGATCTCCCAGAGCTGGATGAGCTTCCAAGAGACTGCTGAAAGACACTACCCCAGCTATTCTTTAGTCCAAAGAGTTGTAGGCACGTCTTATGAGGTGGCTTTCCACGGTGGCTTGTTTAGCAGCGCAGAACGGCCTTGAAAGAAGCCTGTCCACAATGCTGCCTCTTCCTGTTCATCTTCAGCTTTCCCTCCTAGCATGTACAACAGTTTCACAGGGCTGTCTCAGGCATCTGCACTCATAGCAGACAGCACAAAGATCAGTGGGGGTTTTTTGATTGCAAAACCCCTGCTCCAAACAAGCACAGAAGCCTTTTGTCAGTTATAGAGTAACCTAAACAGTAACTAAAGTGGTGCCATGGAAAAAATGCAGGATCTGCTGGACTCAGTTTGACAGGAAACATCAGTCAAGTACCAAAACTAATTTAACAGCTACAGTGGGAACAGCCCTGCTTCTCTTATCAGAAGCTTAACAAATCTAAAGTTCTGGAAAGGAAATTATGGGGCTTTTTGCTAGGTCTTCAGAGTTGCAATCCTACCAAACAGCTGTGCTACCAGTCCTTTGGAGAACATGATCAGAGGTTTCATCAAGCAGGTGTTGGGACTGTTGCTAACCACATCCCTACCCATCCTTCCCTTTTCCCCTGCCCCCCTGCCCGAAGTCCGAGCATTCAGGCAGCTGTTACAGCACAGAGGTAAAGGCAACTCTAAAGCATACAGGCCAAGAAGTTGTTCTTCCTGCAAGGGCAGGATGGAGTGAACAAGTTAAACTGCTCCTTGCAGAGACCTCCTCATACAATCAAGTCCAAAATGGTTTTGGGGAGAACCAGCTCAGACTTTCCAAATAGCTCCTGGGAATAAGGAGCCATGCAGTGTTCGGAGATGGCCTTACCTCACTCCCGCGCATACACCGAGGCAAGTACACTTTCACCAGCTCTTCATGAAAAATCCCACCTTTACATTTCTCTAAAAATCCCAGCCAAACCAGACACTTTGAAGATTGCCCAAGGCTGGAGTTATTTCTCCACTTGGCCATCTCCCCACACTTGGCCAGGGAACAATTTTGGGCTTGGAATGAATTACTGCATTCAAGCAGCCACTGCTTGTCATGCCAGTTGTCCAACAGCAAGACCGGCTGTAGGATGAAATTCATAGTAACAGCAGCTTACCCTTCCAAATGAAATGCCAATCTTTCAATGCAGTACTTTCCAGGGCAGTCACCAACTCAGCCTTTGCCATGTTTAGCCCAAAGGGATTGCTGAGAACATAGCTACACCGGCTACCCAATACAGACTGACACCATGTCAGCTACTTGGGGGGTTAGTCAAGCAAGTGCTTTCACCTTAAGTGGCCTTGCAAAACAAGAACCACCAGACAAAAATAACCAAACTGTGATCAAACCTAGAGCAGCATTCAATTTGTGAGGCACGGTAAGTTTGGGGTCAAGGAGAGCTTACGCAGCAGCAGGTCTCCAGCTATCTGCTCCAGGGGTTCATTTGCCAGAAGGACCCTCCATCAGTTAGAGTATGGCAAGATACACCAGGAAACAGTGCCTCCAAGAGAGGGACACAGCTGGGACGGAGACTGCTCTGCCCCTGTCACTTCAGTCTGAACCGCAGAACTGCACCAAAGCACAGACCCTCAGCACATACGCACTGCAGTGGTCCGAGCATCGCCTGTAAGGGGACAGTGCACTTGAGTGGCTCGGGGTCACTCCTGATGTCTGTGATACCAGACTGGGAAACAAGCCAATCCCATCCCTTCTAAATTTTCCTAGAAAGCACTTTCAAGAAAACATTAAGGTTGTTTATGTACCAGAGCGACACTTTCACAGGAAGAGATATCCCAGTCAAGTTTCTTGGATCTAGGCCATGCCAGAAGAGTTAAGATAGACATACTAGATACTGATTGAAGATACTTTGTAATCATAATAAGCAACTAAACACCACAGAGGTCCATCCCTCAGGAGAAGAAAGGTGCTCTGAAGTCTCAGCCAGGGTTTAGATGAAGGTCAGTGGAATGGGATGACTCTGCCAGAGGTCTCCTCTGTACGGCTTCTGGCAGCCAGGCAGGAGAAACACCGTGAACTTGCTGTCAGCAGGAGAATGACACAGCAGGGAGAAGTGCCATCAAGAAGCTGAAAAAAAGGGGGTGCTGAAACTGCTCCCATTATGGCACAGGTTAACGGAGACCTAGAGAGCACACTGCAGAAATTAATTTTCCTCCTCAATATACCTGAAGAAACGACTATGTTCTCAGCTCTGTCACTATATGACAGCAAGAGAAAAATCTCCTTTATCCCCTACCAGCCTTTCAAAGGCCAAAACCAACCAGAAGTGCTTCTGAAGATAAATTAATGGTCCTGTGGCAAGTGAAGAGGTGGGACACCACCACATAGGTGCCTTTAATTTTCAAGTGTCTGGTTTGTATTGTCTTCCAATCACACAAACCTGGTGAAGAGCTGGAAGCTCTCCTGCTTGCTCCAGCTCCAACTGTGCATTAACCCCCAGTCAGAGGGGGCAGGTATGTTCCCAGAAATGAGCGGGGCCCAAATGGCTGCTGCCTTGCAGCAACCCACACGCAGGGCTGCCTCAGGGCCCACTCCCCAACACACTGCCTGCAGGGCTGCTGCTCCGCCTGCTCCAGCAAGCATTTGAGCATTCAGCTGGAGGTGGCCAGCTGCACAAGGACAATCCTCTTGCTGACTTCCAGGGAGGCAAGCAAAGAGTGGCTAGAACAGCCCTTCCTACACAAGTGACCATTCCCCACTTGCCAGGGCTAGCATCTTCAGCATGATCGTCAGACCAAAAATGAATCCAATCTTCAGACAGGGATGTAAAGCTGCTCTGTTTCTATTACTGTCCCAGATATCCAGAAGACATAGGATGCCTATGAGATGACAGCTGACGAGCTTCATACCAACGAGCCAAAGTCCCAAGATGGTGAAAACAACTTTGCATTAAAGCAGTGATAGGAAAAGTCCGACCCCCTTTCAGCAACAGATTCAATTCTGCTATTTTTCTAGCTGTAACCAAGTTGCACAGTACAGCTGAGGAAACAAAACAGTAACAAGTTATTTTGGATACTGTTTTGTAAACAGATGCGTGGCCAGTTATCTAACCGTGGGAACATTAATATGAGTAGGCTCTGAGAGGGAGCAGCAGAGCACTTGCAGGGTTATTTAACTGCAAGTTTTGGGCAGCTTGCATCATCTCCATCAGTAAATTTCCATGAGTCTGCAACATCAGCAGTTTATGCTACAAGACACCTGGAAGAATTTGTGAAGTGTCATCTCCCTTGGGTACCACAGGACTGTCCTCTCCTACTCTAGCCACTAACAGACACAACCATGAGGACAGTTAGAGGAGGTATTTCTACAGCTGTTAGTTACATTAATTGATAAGAGATCTGACTGAACTGCTATAGAGCCTGGTGCAAGCTGGGCTGCCTACTCCCCATCACAGGAATGCCTTATCCTTGGGGAAAGGGTGTAACAACAGAAATGAGTCACCTTACACACACAGCAGGCCACCACTTTGACATAATTTATGCCAGGACAGCCTACTGATTTCAGTATGATCTGTCTACCCTGGCAGGCTTCATACCAGGGAGTCATTACTTTGAGCACTTTAAAAAGCTGCATACAGCTCGCTCAGGCACCAAAAGGCAAGACATGAAAACAAGGAATTTGAGCAACATTAAAGGCAGGATCTTCTGTGCAAGTTAACATTGCAAGCATTAGTGTGTATGAGATCCACGATCGACACCTGTGAGATCAAAGGAAACGCTGAATATAGAAGCACAGCATTAGATGGGCAGCACAATAGAGAATATTAACTCCATCTAACTGTGCTCACACTCCCTGCTGCAACACGAGTGTTACAACAACAGAGCCAAGGCACAGCAGCAGAGCTCAGAGCTGGGAACAGAAAAAGCAGGGCTACAGAAGCAGGCCAGAGAGTCAAAGCCCTTTTCCTTCCACCTTCACCTTACAGTGGTTCACCGTTCCCCACCGCACTGTGCTGAACAGCCTGCAACTCCAGTTATTGCCCACGACCACGTGCCAGGTGGTCACACACAGGCATGCCACAGCAGCACGAGGTGCAGGGAGCTGGTGGGCTGAAGTCTACAGCTGCAGGATCTGAGGTTTATTAACATTCAACTAATGAAGTAGAGAACAGAAGATCCACATAATTTGTGGTTTCTCTAGGTCAGGAAACCAAACATGTGGCAATTTGCAGTACAAATATTAGTATTCTGTTAAATTAAGTACCACCTTTCCTGAGAGCCAGGATTGTATCTGACTGAAATACAGCACACCCTCCAAAACTGCTGTCCAAAAGGATACACATGTCTCTGGGACAGCATAGTCTCTCCCCCAGGACTATTCAGTTTGAGTGACAGTTTTAGAAGTGCTCCCTGTTCAAAATTAAGGGAGAGCATTCATATGCTGTGGCAGTGCAGAAGGAAATGCCTCAATACAACCATTTCAGGTGTTTTGAATGAGCTGGTAAATTTTGCACAAAAGCATCACTACACCCACATTCTGCAGACACAATTTCAGGAAGTAGTCAAGAATACATTGGGAAGTTGAGTACCACCATCCAAACTAAAACAACCCTTTGATTTATTGTCATAAGGACTCCAGCCTGATCTTTCTCTTTGCTTGCTTCTGCAGTGATCTTGAAGTACGAGCATGATTTAAGGGAAATTTTAACACAGTATGAATTCACAAAACCACTGGAAGCCTCGCTTTACCAGACTGCTACTTTTTTTCATCACAAAGTTACAGTCTAGGATGTTCTGTCCTTTGCCTGTCCAGCTAGATTGCAGTCGTAGCCCTCCTCCTTACCACATGTAGCACTCACAGTGAAAAGCACAATTGCATTCAAAGCTAAGAGATGGGTTCGGGTAAGCAAATGATCTTGCAGTTCCCAAGTCCAGGGTCACCAGAGAATGCTCTCAGGAACCTGGCTAACGAGAGAACTGCTTTATGGTTTAATTCAGCAGCACCTGCCAGAATGAACAAATTTGCCTTAGGCTTTGGTTCTTCCACATTAGATGCAAGAAGCTTCAAAACATTAAAGTTTAAGTTATTTGACACTTCCTTTAGATTTCACATATACAATGTATATCCTCTGTGCATTAGTATCAAAACAGTCATTAGTTTCTGTTAGGCATGTATATGTGAGAGCAATACAGTGAAAAGAGCAATGGCATGGAATAATAATTGCTTCTGAAGTTTTAAAGCTGGTTGTGGGAGGTGGTCAGTCAGACTCCATCCTGCGATGTCCCACTGTCATTTTGAGTGTTCAGCCCCTTAACAGAGAGGGAGGTTGACCTGTTGGCTCTCTGAAGGGGCCAGGGAACAAGAAGACAAACTGAACCCAAGAGCAAAACACAAGGCACAACCCAAAACTCTGAAGGGAGATTACACTTCAAAAAACCCAAAGCCACAACTAAGCATAAGTTTCCCTACATTAAAATGACCCGGCTGTCCCCCTTCCCACCCCTGTTCCACTTACTGCTCGTGAGTGCTGCAGACAACCCTGTGCAGCCTAACAAGGTGAGCAACAAGCACTTGCTGCCTCTCAAGGCAAGAAATACAACCACAACCTCAGCACACAAACAGTTAAGCAACTGTACTCTAAGGAGCATGTGCAGAGCTGGAATCACAGCACTTGAACTTGGACATTTCCAGTATCTTTGAGAACAGTGGCCCAGCTTTTCACACCCTGGTACCTACCAGGCTGCCAAGTACCAACTCAGATGTGTTATTAAGCATCTGGCTTTCTAGAACTATTTACCAATACTAGAAAAATTAGACCTCTTATTCAGAGACTCCTTACTAAGGAAATTCACTTCCTTGTTTTATCAATGAGACTTCACCATAAAGCCAGCTAAGAAAGTTATTCTTAAATCTCACCCCTAAGAGGAAAAAGGAACTCGTATCTTTAGTTTTTAGATACTGGAACATGCAGAAACTGTGCAGAGAGACCAGAGCTCCCATATGCACAAGTTCCACTGCAGAACATGCAAAGTTCCCCCCCTCAGCAGATACTGCTGGACTATTTACTTCCTACATTTATGATTGTAGCTACCTGAAAACCCTAGCTCTGATCTTCACCACTTAGAGATGCAGGAAAATAGCAACCAAAGGACCAGCCCACAGAGCTGAGAACTGCAGTCAGTGCTTCCCAGCAAGAGACGCTCCACCGGCAGCCTACCGACCCTGTTCACTGGACCTCGACGCATTACACAAGACAAACTCCAAGTCAACACAGCCGTAAGCAGCCACCCTCAACCAAGAGCAGTGCCAAGTTTGGCATGAATCAGCTGCAGTACGGATGAACAGGCTCGGAGAACCTCAGTACAAGAGGCCAACTGAACAGCATCCACTGCCCCTTCAAACAAGAGAGGCTGTTAGTAACTTGAAGCCAACTGTGTGGAGAGAATAGACAGAATATATGACCATAGGTCTGCCCACGTCACAGCACAGCGTGCACAGGTATTTCCTAAGCCAGCACAGACCAGCTTCCTCCTGCATACATTCACTCTCCATGAAAACCTCAAAGGACTTGGAAAACCTGGCCAAGGGCTTAGGCACGAGTTGTGGCTTCTGGGGACACTTACTGCAGGAGGTTACGCTGCCTCTGCGGCCAGGTGTGCATGTTTTCAAACTTACCAGTTATTCACAAGCTTCTTGCAATCCAGCAAAGAGGATTAAGCACCAGCCAGTCTTAACACTGTTGAAGTTAAACTGACAGTTCAGCTTTCAGCACCAGGAGGAGTTCAGATCAAGAAATGCATCTGACAGTATTATCCAGCTATGCTTTCCTTCTGTCTTCAAAGTTTCTCAGTGTTGCACAAACCACAATGCAGCAAGTCTGCCTAAAATATGCAAATACCACTGACACAGAAGTGATTCACATCCTTGAAGCGTATCACTACTGGCTAGACAAGGAGATCTTTAAGACTGAAAACAGTCAAGTGCCACTCTTGTCCACTTTGTGTTTGCCCTGCATGTGACACCACATTAGTAAGCAATACTCAACATGAGTGAAAGAGCCCAGGCAAGCGCCGACCTTGGTTCACTAAGATATTTTCCTTCTGCTGAGGGGTTAGGAAAGAATGGACAAGACTTAAAGAACAAACACATTTTTCTTTAAAGCAAAGGGAAGGACTCCATTACCTTTTGCCACTCACTGACTAGGAGTTACTAAGAGGTGAACAGACACCAAGAAAGAAGTCCTACTCTATCATTCTGAAGCATGGCAGCTTAGCTAGACAGGAACCTGAGGCTTCCAGACATTCTTAAGTAATTTCACTTTTAGTCACCTACTTAAGAGCACCTGACAGCTCTACATCACCTACTTTTCTCTATAACAGTTTGCTTTGAGCACAAATCCATATCTTGTTAACCTCCACCTCTGGGTGATGTTTGCAGCAGCTTTGTTTATCTTTGAAGAAGTATACATGGCCATTGCTGCTACAGGATCAGGCAGCTCTAGTTTCGAAGTCTTTATCAGAGATGACACAAGACAACTTGATTTTTATCTCCAGGTCCTGGCTTGCAGCATGCAATCTGTTGACTTACAGTCTGAACAAGCACTTGGCGTCACAACCCTTAACCAACTGCTGCTGAAAGAATGCCTGGAACTTCAGTGCTGGAAAGATGCCCAAACTTGTATCAATTTTCACTACCTTATCGTTCAGGCAGGAATGCCATTTCCCTTAATATCTCAGATACATTTTGCAGCGTTATTCTGCAAAAATTGTCAGTGTCCACTCACTCTTCCTTTTTAAGTTTGGATACTGCTTACCATCCTGTAGGTGACCATATTCTACAAAGATATCTTTTAAAACTTGTTTGAATGACAGGTATGTGCCCTTATGTCTAAATTTCAGGGAACTCAGTAGAAGAACACACTAATTTGCAGGATATTAGGTTTTATGTTTCTGTTCCCATCCTCAAGTACTCAGCCTACCTTGGCTAGCACCTCAGTTTTTCCTTCTGCAAGCGCATCAACTGTTATAGATGCCAGCCAAGCCAGTCTGAGGGATTCAAGAAACCCGCAAGTACTGAGCAAAGGGGTTTGGCATGGGGGAAGAGGATATCATACAATGCAATTGCAAGGTTAAAGCATCTGCACTGAAGTCCAAGGTGGTCAGTGTAGCCCTGCCAGTGGAAGCAGGTAAGAGGCTGCAGACCAGGAGCAAGGAAACCTGGTGCACTGGCATTTGTAGAGCTGCAACAGAGGAGGGGGTCTCTGCCTCTCCTGCTGACCTCTTGCTCCCCAAAGCAGCACAACACTGACCTAGTTTTCCTTTGGCTTTGTAACAGCAGCCATGGAAGAACCAAGCAGAAAGCAGGCAAAGCCCAGAGATTTGTTGCTCATGAGAGCTGCTCCTGTTCAGCCCACTGCAGAGCTGGATGACCCCATTCCTCACCAGCAAGCGCTACCTGCTAGAATCAATAGGGAAAGGAGAAGAGCTTCCAGGCTCCCCCATGGAGGGCCATTAATTCAGTCAGCTTCTTCATATTTTTTGAAAGACACAGGTACAAAAGCAGCCTACACAGCATCTTCTGACAAACTCACTATATATAATGGATTATTCAGAACCTGGCAGTGGAGGTTACACGGTAGTCAGATTATCTGATGTATAGTCAGCGTTCAAGTCTGCCAAAAGTCATCACTGGCATAAAAACAGAGCAACTGAGAATAACAGATCATGGACTCATCCACAGAATTATCCCCAGTTAACCCTCTAGGGCACAAACAAGTTTGGGGGATGAGGAACTCTGTGCAGAGTCTTATTCTGAAAGAATAAGCCATTTCCCAGCAACTTGCTCACATTGCAAAGAAATTTGTTGGGGTTAACTGTGTTTAGACAAGCCCATGAGTAAGGACAGGACTAGTTTCCTTCTAGGAAGCAATCTATTCATAGCCTTTAATTGAAATATCCAAATACTTTGGAATTAGCTGTTTTGCTGTATTAAGGGAAACTTCATCTTACCCTTCCCATAGATGAGGTAGTTTTCTAAATGCACTGAAAATTGAAAGCATGCTAAAAATATAGCTAAACTTACAAAGCATGCATAATTTGTAGATGAGCTTTTAACACTTTTCCTGAATGACATCTGTCTGAAATTGTTTAGGACTACAGTTTGCAATCTTAGACCTTTACACACTCATTTTCTCCTCTACAGTAACTACAATGCTAGAAGTCTTAGAGTCAAGTAGCCTCGGTGTGTGTTGCTCCACAGCCCTTGTAGCAATCAGGACACATGCAACCAATGTCAGGAGAGAACTAAAACATTTCCTACCCTCTACAGTTTTTAACCAATGTTGGTTAAAAAGCAGGTTTTAGCATCTTTGGCCAGACAGCTAGCTATTTTAAGACCAACAGCACTACAAATGATTCAAATGCAACTGGCCTTCCAGTCACATTTTCCTCCTAAACAGGACATTACCAAGGACTCCAAGGGAACAGGCAAGGTGAAAAACACCTTGTTTTCATGCTATGAGCTGCTCTAGCTTTTCATCTTAAAACCCCAGCAATTCAGAAAATAAATTAGGAAAAAGAAGAGGAGTGTGTCAGCAGAACTGCTGGAAAACAGTTTTGATCCTTTCAGGAAAACAGCCAGAAATTTCACACACTGAAAAAGTCAACTTGTTCAGCCTCCGTATTACATGAAATGTTATCCCTTTTGTCTGAACACAAGGCTGCTTAAAACAAGCAAAGCACAAGGGAGAAGATGTACTATGGTGTTTGCCAAGCAAGCGCCAGCCCCAACAGATCACAATCCAGAGCAGCCCAAGCCAAACTGCGCAGGTGCAGTGCGCAGGGTCCCTGTTGAGCAGCAGGGGCCAGCACCCAGCGGTGCAAGAGCACCCCAAGCCAAACTGCGCAGGTGCAGTGCGCAGGGTCCCTGCTGAGCAGCAGGGGCCAGCATCCAGCGGTGCAAGAGCACCCCAATCTCACCCCCCGAGCTCCAGATATACCCCACATACAGGGAAAATCTGCATGCCCACTCCCTAGTATCAGACTAATACAAACAGAAAAGTTACAGATAACATGCTTCTGTGATAGCTATGACAAAGCCCCTTTATCAAAAGTGACAAATAATCGGAAAGCAGTAGTTACCTGCTTGACAGGTCAGGCACTGAAGAGCGTCCTGCCTCCCATTAATCAGGAGGAGATTAGTTAATATCTGAGTAGACTGTTATAGCTCAAGACACAGTATCAAGTACACTGTGTCATGCTCTCAACCAGACCCCTTACAAGAAAGTGGATAAAGCTCAGGACAAATGCACAGAAGAGATCGTACAGAGCAGAACACATCCTCACACACAGTCTTTGTGGTGACGAGTCATGGCATTTCAGGAAATAAGAAGAAAGTTCCCAGTGTTTTGGCAAAGAGCAGAATTAAGCCATGAAAGAAGCCCAGTTCTCTGCTATGTTACCATCTCCACTGAGCTCATACATGAGGGCATACAAGTCAAATCCTGTTGGCTTTTGTGATCTCATCGCATAGCTCTCAGCAGCCCAGCTACCCCAGTATGTGCTTAAGCAGAAACAGCCCTCTCAGAAGTGTTGGAGAGGCAAGATACCCCCAAAAGTTCCTCAAACTGCCATCCTGGTGATACAACAGCTTTTCTGACTGACATCAGAGCTACCTAGACAAGCTCAGTATACCTGTTACCCAGACACAAGAAGCACCAAGCCCATCATGCTGTCACTGGAATGCAGCCTAGTGGGTACTTGGGTTTTTAGCGTCACAAATGTTTGTTAACAGGGCTCAAGCGAAGCGGCACCGCAATAGCTAGAGATTTTGGGCTTCCTGCCATTTATTTATTTATTTAAAGTAAGTGAGCTCAACAACAGACACGGCAATGAAGACAGGTAGTTTCGAGAAAGTGGTTATATTACACCTCTTCTGCCATTGCTATTGAAGCAACAACCTTAAAATTACAGCTGTAATTCAGGCTCATTTACAAGCTCTGTATCTTTCCTGAAACCTACTGAGCTGTTCTGCTTTCTCCTCCCAGCTATTGATTACTGGGGTGGATGGGGTGAGGGGGAATATTAACAACTGCCTCCCAGCCACTCTTCAGTGATGCCATAGCTTGTGACATCACACTTGTCTCCATGGTGACACAGCAACACAACTGAATCCAAACAGGAGGAGGCCAATTAGAACTAGAAAGCTCTTTTGTGGTTGGAACCATAGTAATTGACAGGAATAAGAGAAGCTGTTACAGAAAGTACATCGTTCCAGCAATAAAAACCTTGCTTTTAGCTTGCCAGGTGAACCCAAAACCCCCAAACCATGGCTAAGTATAAAAAAACCCCTTCTAGACTGGAAAACCCATGATATCATTAGCTTCTTTCCCAGCTCTAAAGAACACCGAGCGCAGCCTGGATCAGAGAGATCATTTTTCCTCTCCCCTCTCGTCAAGTTCTCCTTTCCATTGTAGCCTGCCCACATGCTTAGGGGGCTTCGCAGCCCATCACGCTCAAGCAAAGCCTCCCAAGTGCCTTTCAACTTGCTACAATTAGCACGTACGTGCGTGTGTGGGGGGAACACACAAAAGAAACCAACCCAAGGCTGCCAATCCATAGTGACTCACGCCAGCTAAGACTCCACCTTCAAGGATTAAACACACTCAGGATTTGAAATAGGTATGAACAAGATCTGGACCCTCTAGGTATCTACATCATGTTGTTTTCAACGTCCAAATCAGTAAGAGACATACAGGAGCAATCTCTGCTAGCGTAAGTTGTTACGGTGCTGTTGGGGGCATGTTAAGCCAAATCTGACTCCCTGACTGATCTCCACTCTCCACCCTACAGTGCATGTTAATCAGGAAGCACTTGCTGCAGTCCCAGAGATAAGGCAACTGCTGTATCACCCCAGAGTGGCCAGGAGCAACACAAAGCTAGTAGGAAGTCCCCAGGGCAGAGCAGCTGTTTATAGTGTACCACAATCAGGCTTTAAGCCTTAGGCACCTCTACTTTATAGCTTCAGCCCATTAAATACTAGCTACATTCAGGAGTACATTTAGAGCCTTTTTCTTTTCTCAAGCAAGCCTAAACACTGCAGCAGTCCATGAATAAGCTTAGGGTATACTTTCCGAGAAAGC
Organism: Fregata magnificens; assembly: GCA_013389945.1. Classification (NCBI taxonomy): domain Eukaryota; kingdom Metazoa; phylum Chordata; class Aves; order Suliformes; family Fregatidae; genus Fregata; species Fregata magnificens. Next base: position 55,216 of record WAAD01003100.1, read on the forward strand.
AAGCTTGAAGGTGTAAGCCACAGCATGAATTCAGGCCACCTGGAGTGAGGAGAGCTGCACCCAACACAGCAGCTCAAGCACAGCAATACTGAACAAGGTGGTTAAACCTTCAAGGGTAACACTGCTTCCCAGAGCTGCAGTGAGCAGACCTATTCTGTCCCTCTCCTGCAATTCAATGGGAAAGAGAGGCACGTCACTCTTGGCAGGGGAAAGGGAGCACACAGGTCCCTAGTACTGGCAAGCTCGTGGTATGTGGAGGCTGGGCAGTAATCAGGTTAGCAGCCCTTTCATGATAAGGGGCACAGCTGGCTAAAACCCTAATTCAGCCAGCTTAAAGTGATGCTGAAAAGCATCACATCATAAGAATTAGCATAACATAGGTTTAACAGGTACCCTCAACAACTGCAACAGAAGCAGTTCTCGGTCATAATCCATCCAAGTGAGAGTCTTTGTACACAACACTTTTACTAGCTCCTACCTCAGTCTGGTAAAGTTATTTCACATGCAACAGCAGGACTTGAGTTAAGGCATTAGCAGTGACTAGGTTCCTGCTAGGATTCGCCCCGCCATTTAAAAACAAGCCATCCTGTGGCACACTTCTGAGAAAGAGGACAACGGGACTTCCTCAACCTGTGAACACAGTTGGTTCAAATGGCAGATGCACACATTCCTGCACACCACCTTCTGCAGGACAGCACCTGAGCGGCTCCGGTTTTCACAAGCTGTAGTTCTACCCTTCAAAAAGGTTTTAGTTCATTCTTTAGTTCATCTGGCCTCCGTGTTCCTGGTACATGAACTCATTCACTCAGAACTGCAATCACATCCACCTGCTGTCTGAACACATACCATCGCCCATACCCAAAGCATGTTTGCTAACAGAGCAAGAACAAGAGGAGAGCAGAAAACACGATTAAGTATGAACCGGGCTTTGTAGCACTGGAAAAAGACATTAGCTACAGAAGGGAAAGAAACCTGAGAGAAGCAGAAATGACAACTTTGGAAATAACCAGCCTCTAAAGTTATTTTTAGAGCTGCCTCACCCAGCACCCAAGATATTCAGAGCCCTTGAAAAAAAATAAATCAAAGGTAAGCGCACAAATAGCGGTGCCAGAAGAAAGCAGACAGCGCTTCAAAGTTTACTGCTGTCACACCACCAGCAGCCTAAGAGGCTGGCCCAGTTCTGTCCTTTGATTCGAGGAGGCCTCATTAGTCTGAGCTCTGCTTTGCTCTGCCAGAGCCAGCTCACAGGAACTTCACCAACTCCACTGGAGTCGTGCCACGCATGTGTGGGGGGAAATAGCGAGCGCTTCTCTGTGCCCGGGGCCCGCAGCAGGACGGCTGTCAATCTGCTGTCGGACCGGACCGAGCGCAGCACTTTAACGAGGGAGAAAGGCAGAGGGGCACTTTCATCCTTGCTTTTTAAAGCTCGCTGTTACCGAACACCCAAGACGACAGGTTAGGGGGAGCTCCCCCCGCACGCTCGACAGCCCTCCGCCTTCCCAGCCCAGCCCGCTCCTCAGGCGGACGGGCCGCGGCCTGCCCTCCCCTGACGCCGGGGCAAGGCACCGGGCGCCGGCACCGC